>CM029459.1:68922995-69266477 GCA_017140185.1 Eucalyptus polyanthemos subsp. polyanthemos | reverse complement strand
AAGATGTTTGCGGAATTGGATTCAACTGTGGGGGTTCCTACCTGGCTTGGAGACGGCGACTAGATGCGCGTGGATTCTCGCTTTGCCAGCTGCTCCGACCAAACATCCGTCCTTAGAGTTGCACGCGATGTTCTCACTCTGTCCTGTTCCCTCTCAGTGTTTTCCTTCCTCTGTACTCTTTCGTCGCACATGGGAAGAGGGGGAAGGAGGAAAAAACAAGTGTTGGCCCAGGTGAAGAGAAGGAAGGGAAAGGAAAAAAAGAGGCCGGGACGGCCTACCCCTGGCCCAGTCTCGCTTTTTTTGTTTTCATTTTTCCTTTAAAATGAAATATAATTTTAATTTTAGTTGGTTTTTTTCAATATTAGTAATGCAAATGTTTCTAATGTCCATATGTGATGCAATTTAATGAAAATTAAATTCTAAAACAAATCAAATATCCTAATATTCACATTAGTAGGACTAGGAATCCAATATGAATGCTGTAGGAGTCAACCATTCAAGTATAGTCAAAACTCAAATGCTTATAATCTTATAAAACTAAGGTTGTCATAAAATGCTTAGAAGAATATTCTCAACTTAGGGAAACGATGGTATAAGCTTACAAATAAGCTCGACTTGAACAAACAGGTAATACGAGTTTACATAGAGAAAAAGAACCACCCCAAAGAATGTTACCACATATGATCCTGCAAAACTCCACAAGAAGGCTTCTCTCCAAGAATCATCCTCCCTAGTATGATTAATAGATGGCGGTGTCCCACATCCCAAATTTGATCCATCACATCTTGTTAATGGTGGTCCACAAAGAAGAGGATTACCTTCATAACTTTCTTCACCAAAAGTTCCAAATTGATTTTTTCGGTCCGGTATCCTACCTGATAAGTTGTTATAAGCCAATTTAAAATCCGACAGGGCATAGAGCTCTATCAGTTGTGGAGGGATGAGAACAGTTAAGTTGTTGTAGATTAGGTCTAAGCTCTCTATGTTCTTTAAATTGGAAAACGTTTTTGAGATTGGAACCGTCAAATGATTGTGTGACAAGTTCAATGCTCGAAGTTCTCTCAAGTTCCAACCGCCGGAGGAATAAAGCCGCTTATATTGTTCCGCGAGAGATCTATTCCCGACATGAGTTTTAGAATGTTACCCTTATACGATTCCAACCTCCTCTTTGTCATGAACTTTACTTCTTCTAATTTCAACAAATTTCCCTCTTTTGAATATGGAATGTGGAAGAAACCAAGTAAGTGTGCAAATATCTCACTTTCTTCAAATTTCAAATCTTTTAAACAAGAAGGGATTTGTCCAGAAAGATTATTATTAGAGAGATCCAATATGCTCATTTTTTTCAACTGACATAGATCCAGAGGGATTGAACCTTCAAAATTATTTCCTTGTAGTAGAAGAAACTTCAAGTTCTGAAGTGAACCAATCTAGTTGGGTACCTCACCTGACAATGCATTATGTCTTAGATCCAATGTGACAATCGATGAACCTCCAAGAAGAAACTCACAAAAATGCCTAGCAAGCATGTCATTTGTTAAATGCAAGAATTTCATATATGCAACATTGGCACATGGGGTATATTTGGCCCAAGGTTGTTACTTGAAAGGTCTAAAAGAATGAGATGATCTATGTTGCAGAAACTCAATGATAAAGGACCTTCCAATAAATTACTCGACAACATAAGCACTTGCAAGTATCGCAAATCTCCAATCCAATTAGGAAGCATTCCAGATAAGGAATTATTTCTTACATCTAAGACTTCCAAAAAAGAGCTATTCAATATAAGAGGCGATATTTTGTGAAATTATTGCTAGCTAGATCCAAGATGTTCAAACGTCTCAAGTTAGAATTCTTCGGTAGCATTTGGCCTTGCAAATTGTTGCCTGACATTTTCAATTGATAAAGTGCCATACAATTTTTAGTTAGTGTCTCCGGTATCTCTCTCGTGAACCCATTATTCGAAAGTGAGCCTTCAAAAGCATTCTCAGAAAAGTCAATAGATTCAAGTGACTTGATATTAGAGAGCATACATGAAGAAATGGCCTCGCTAAAGTTGTTATATATGACATTGAGCACACGGAGTGAGGTCATATTGCAAAAGCACGATGGAAGAGGACCCCACGGTCCATATCCATAAATATTCAGCTCTTCAAGATTCCTCAATCCACACAAGCCTGTTGAAGTGGATGTTGCAACTTTGAGTATCATCACTAAACAGAAAATTTTGATGAAATGGAACTTTGCAGTTGAGTCACATCAACACGATGCCTCATTTCCACTATTTTTTTACACTTCAGTAATAGAACGAAAAAAACAAGAAGCTTAATTACTTTCAGAGTTTGACAAATTTTAATCATATTGGAAATCAAGTCTGAAGTTGATATTAATACTAGATTGAAGGCTTAATTTCATTATAGATTCTGAAACTTATTGCTAAAAGGATTTGATGTGATCCTCCGTTAAGTGTAGTGTGAGATCATGTAACCTTTTTTTTTTTGCGTCTGCTCTCAACATTTTTAATGGTGCTAACTTTCTCTTTTCTATTTTCCCTTCTTCTCCACCCTTCCACTTCCATGTCCTCTGTAGCAACTCACTGTCGCCACCTGCCATTCTCCACTACCATTTGCACCATCGTCCCAATTCGTTGTCCATACTACCAGCTCGCTTCCCCTTCATGAGGCCATACTTCAGATCTGAAGTCATAATGGCTCACATCGAAGGTCGTGCACGATTCTCTTAAAGTTGTGATTTCGACTCTGGTGGTGGTAATAGCGATTGAGCTTCATGGTGTCATGATGGGTCTAAGCGCCGTAGTGGGCGGAGAAAGCAATGGGCAATGGTAATGAAGATGCCGAGTTCTTCTCAACCTTACTTATACTAAAATTATGGGGTTGTAACTGTAAAAGTGTATGATAGTAATTTAGGCAGTGGACATAGCTTTATATGTATATTATAGATTTGTAATTAAATGTAATTCATCAATTACACTATTATAAATTGTTTTGTACACAAAAATTGGACATATAAGACATGGAAGAAAAGTTTAACCTAAAAATTGTAACTAAATAGACGTACAACAAAGTAATTCTAACAGCAATAGCTTCTTTGCAAATTCATTTTAATGTTTATGATAGATTATGTGGATTTCCTTATTACCATCGTATACTTTAAATGTGATTGTCATTCGACTAAATAAAAACTTGAGATCATTTTCTCCTTATCCATTAGTTAAATTTTATTTGAATTGAACCATTAAAACAAAATTTAAGTAGAACTTATGAAATAAGCTATACTTAGATAATGAATTTCAGAGGAAGCAAAACTAAATTAATTGCAAATATGTATGTGTGAAATAAGTCAAATTTCCTAAATGTTTAAGAAATTATTATTGTAATATTTAAAGTCAAAGAATATTAAGTAAAATAAGAGATAAAGTAAGCTGCCATTCAAATCATTTTATTTTAATTTTAGAAGACTAGATAAGATTTGTATTTATGATTGCACTGAAAAAGGTATGTTTCAAAATATGAATATCATTGATGTAATAAGATATATTTCTCTTTTTACTTTAAATTTTAGATTACATGAATAAGTTATTTCAATATATTTTATATTTATCTACAATGTGCATATTTATCCTAAAGAGTTAAAATTTCGAGAATTATAAATCGATCATGTTGCGACCTCCTCAAGCCCTCCCATGGGGCGGAGGCTAATGGTTTGCTAAATCTAAGCTTAGCCTGAGCTTTCTCAAGTCCATCAATTTGTGACTTTTGATTCAATTTTTTCACCTATAAGTCATTTTCAAGTAGCAGTTACTATTAAAAAAATTATGATCTGAGACTTGATTACACTAATTAATCAATTAATGTCCTTTTGATACCTAATCTTGTTAAACCTTAAAATTTGATTTTTTTGAAGGACTTTTCAGTTTTTTTTTTTTGGGGGAAAATACTGAGAAACTATTTTAAAGCTTTTTTTTTTTTTCTAATTTTTAGAAAAAAATAAAACATTTTCGGATTTTTTATATATTTTTATATTTTTAAAATATTAACATAATAATATAATATTATAATATAAACAAACGAACCGGGTCGGATATCCAAACCCGACCCAATCCAAGGCCAACTAGGGCCTTGACCAGACTAGGCTCATTTATTGAGCCTAGTCCCGCGATCGGCCCGGCCCATGCGTGGACTAGAAAAGAGAGCCCTCATGCCTAGGCTGGTTTTTTTTTTTTTTTTTTAACGACATGCCCAGGCTGGTTGAACCTGCAATCCGAGAATGATTCGGACCCGACCTGACTCGAGCTCCCTCTTGCCCCCGTGCTATCTTATTCCTTGGACCTCACCAAGAGCTCCTCCTCGATGTTTAGTTGGAACGGCCTGCCCTCGAACCGTAAACCATGCTCCGGTGACACTTGCACGCTTCAACCTCGACCAAGAAAGGGAGGTAGTGATGGCCAAGGATAAGACAATATGACGAACCAACGATCTCAGAGACAAGCACTCTCAGCACAAGCTTAGATCTGGTTTAGACATTCCATCGAGTGGGTGGTGCGTGCAACTGGAATGGGGGACTCTCGGCTCAAACGGGATCGGGATTGGGATCAGGATCGGGATCGGAATCGGTGCCAGCACTTTCAACACAAACTAGAACACGCGTGAAGGCGTGATGAGGGATGGCTAGTGGTCGGAGCTCGCGTGAGCTAGACGGCCGTGGTCTTTGACGCAACACGCCCAAAAAAGGGCACGGAACATGGTTAGGGAAGGCTCACTGGTTTTGCTCGCGAAAGCGTCCGTTGGGCGAGGTTGCTGGACGGAGCTCACACATGGTCGAGGTGTCGGCTGAAGCCCTCTCGCTCGGATCTCCTCCGAATTCACTCTTGGCCGACTTCTCTCTCTGCTTCAGCCTTTCCGATCCCCCTTTCTTTGACCACTACCCTCGGTGCCCCTCATAGATGCCTTTTTTTTTTTTTTTTTTTTTTTTTTTTTTTTTCAGATTTCCCTCTTCCTCCTCCTTCAATTGAGCTCGTGGCCCCCTATTTATAGTTGAGGAGCCCGGTCGAAAGAGGTGCTCCGACCGCCGGGGCATTGCCTCAATGGCGACAAAGTGGAAGAGAGAGGTCTAGGGTTTGGATGCAAGGAGGGCTCTTGGCCAGCCTTGTCGAGCTCCGAGGCCAAGTGTTGGGTCACCAGCGACACCATATGGCTCGAACGGAGGCAGGACTATGTCGATGAAGTGAGGCGGGGCAAGTAAGGGTAGGTGGCGATGCCAAAACGTGGCCTACTAGTGATTAAAATTTTAGAAGCCAATTGGGGAGAGAGAGAGATTGTTTACTCATTTGGGAGCATTTCATTTCCTAAGCTTTGCTTCTATTTTCGGCTTTCTCAAATTTGGATACTTTCAAGAGGAGTAGTGAAGCGAAGAGAGAAAGAGAGAGTGTGTGCTCACTTGAGTATCATAACTTTCGTATGGGGCTCGCTTGAATGTCACAACTTTTTTTTCCTGATTACTTGTGTATTATATAACTTTTCAATTGATCCCATAAGTGTCATAACATTTTTAAAACATTCACCACAAGGGTCATGCAATGTCACGTTTATGACAATTGGGTAAATGTTTTTTAAAAATTTATAGTATTCAAATGATTGATTAAAATTATTGCACTCAAGTGAATATTTTTTAAAAATCATAATACTCAAATGATAAAAAAAAATTATGTCATTAAAGTGAGCACTGTACAAAAATTATGATATTTGTAATATCATTATCCACAAAATTATGCCAATAGAGGATAACTTATCCTCCAAACAATTTTGCATTAAATGTTGGACAAGGCTTAGTTCCCTTGAGATAATTCGTCATCAAGCAATGAGCTGAAAAGATGGGGCTCGGCTGCACTTGTGGTCCAGCAATCCATGCTTTTATTGTCAAACTGGAGCAATCCTCACCACTCAATTTTTTTTATTTGTTAGTGGGATTTATGAGATGCTAAAACCCAGTTGGTTTGATGTTACTGGTCATAGCTACCAGAAATACTTTGAGTAACATTTAGAAAATTTAGTGAATGCTAGTATCATTTTGGTTGTGAATGAACTATTGTCTCTCAATTCTGAAACAAATCAAATATCCCAATATTCACATTAGCAGGACAAGGAATCCAATACGAATGCTCTGATAGTCAACCATTCAAAATGCAGTCAAGACTCAAATGCTTAAAATTATTTAAAACAAGGGCTCTCCATTGTATCATCATATTTTTCTATCATAAAATGCTTAGAAAAATAATCTCTACTTAAGGAAACAATGGTATTAGCTTACGAACAAGCTCAAATAGAATGTATAGGTAATATGAGTTTAGGTAGAGAAAAAGAACCACCCCAAGGAACGCTACCACATATGATCCTGCAAAACTCCACAAGAAGGCTTCTCTCCATGAGTCATCCTCCCTGGTATGATTAAAAGATTGTGGTGTCCCTTGTCTCAGATTTGGGCCATCACAGCTTGTTAATGGTGGTCCACAAAGAAGAGGATTACCTTCATAACTTTCTTCACCAAAAGTTCCAAATTGATATTTTAGGTCTGGTGTCCTGCCTGACAAGTTGTTGTAAGCCACTCTAAAAGTTGACAGGGTGTAGAGCTCTATTAGTTGTGGAGGGATGGGACCGTTTAAGTTGTTGTAGGACAAGTCCAAGCTCTCTACATTCTTTAAATTGGAAAACGTTTTCGGGATCGATCCCGTCAAATGATTGTATGACAAGTTCAATGCTCGAAGTTCACTCAAGTAGCCGACCACTAGAGGAATGAAGCCTGTCAAATTGTTCCGTGAGAGATCCATTCCTGACATGAGTTTTAGAATGTTACCCTTATACGATTCCAATCTACTCTTTGTCATGAATTTTACTTCTTCAAATTCAAACGCAAAAGCAATCATATCATGTGTAAACCATCAACATGCCCAGGGTATCATATAACTCTTTAGATACCTCATCGTTCCCAAATCTCAAATCTTTTAAACAAGAAGGGATTTGTCCAGAAATATTATTATTGGAGAGATCCAATATGCTCATATTTTTCAACAAACATAGATCCCGAGGGATTAAACCTTCAAAATTGTTTCCTTGTAGCAGAAGAAACTTCAAGTTCCTAAGTGAACCAATCCAGCTGGGGACCTCACCTGACAATGCATTGTGTCTTAAATCCAATGTGACAATCAATGAACCTCCAAGAACAAACTCAGGAAAATGCCCGGCAAGCATGTCATTTGTTAAATGCAAGAACCTCAAATATGTAACATTGGCACATAAGGGTGTACTTGGCCCAAGGTTGTTACTTGAAAGGTCTAAAAAAAAGAGTTCTTGTATGTTGCAGAAACTCGATGGTAAAGGACCTCTAAATAAATTACTCGACAATATTAGCACTTGCAAGCGTAAATCTCCAATCCAATGGGGAAGTGTTCCGGATAGGGAATTATTACTTACATCCAAAAATTTCAAGGAGCTATTCAATATATCAGGCGATAAGTCCCCTGTGAAACGATTGCTTGCCAGATCCAAAATTCTCAAATTTTCCAAGCTAGAATTCCTCGGTAGCATTTGGCCTTGCAAAATGTTGCCTGACAGTTTCAATATAGAAAGTGCAGTGCAATTTTTAGTCAGTGTCTCTGGTATCTCTCCTATGAACCCATTATTCGACAAGTCCAATGAAGACAATTGGTTCATATTGCCCATTGAGGAAGGGATTTCACCTTTCAGATGGTTGTTTGACATGTTGAAACCTATTAGATTCCGGAAGATAAAACCAATCTGAGATGGAAGCTCTCCGTCAATGATATTAGCCGACACGTCTAACCACCACATGCTAATAGGATTCAAATTGGAAGGCAAATAAAAAGCACCTGACAAATTGTTGCCTCTGAGTTCCAACCATTCTAGGTTTACATTGTTGTCCAATAGCCATTTTGGGAAATTTCCTGTCATTCCATTGTGGTTGAGTTGAACAAATCTCAAGTTATACTGTTCTTTTAGAAAGCTAGGAATTACGCCATTTGCGTCTTTGTTGAGTACACAGTTTGATAACATAAACACCTTCAACCGAAGTGAAGGAAACCAAGTGGGGTCTTCTGTATTTACTTCCAAACGATTCTGATTGTCGATGAGGCTGAATGTCTCAAGTTTAGAGTTATTGGCTAGGGAAGCAAGCGAAAGTGAGCCTTCAAAAGCATTTCCAGAAAAGTTAATAAATTCAAGTGACTTGAGATTAGAGAGGATAGACAAAGGAATGGCCTCGCTAAAATTGTTATCTTCAACATTAAGCACACGAAGTGAGGTCATATTGCAAAAGCATGACGGAAGAGGACCCCAAAATTCATTACGGCTAATATCCAGCTCTTCAAGGTTCCTCAATCTGCACAAGCCTGTTAAAGTGGATGTTGCAACTATGAGTATTATCACTGAACAAATCTTTTTGATAAGATGGAGCTTTGTAGTTAAGTCACATCAGCACAATGCTTCATTTCCACTATTCTTTACACAACATTAATAGAATGAAAAAAAGAAAAGAAAAAAAAAAGCTTCCTTACTTCTAGAGTTTGACAAATTTCCATTAGATGGGAAATGAAGTCCAAAGTTGATATTAATCCTACATTTAAGGCTTAATTGCATGGGCAGCCTCTAAACTTTACTTGGTGTTCATTATAGTTTCTGAAACTTTTTTGCTAAAACGATTGATGTGATCCTCCATTAAGTGCAGCGTGAGATCACATGCTTTTCTTTTTTTTTTTTTTTCAATCTGCTCTTAACCTTTTTCATTGCATGTACTTTTTGTTTTTTCATTTTCCCTTCTTCTTCTCTACCCTTGCACTTCCATGTCCTCCGCAGCAACTCATCACCGCCACCTGCCGTCCTCCACCACCATCTGCACCATCATCCTAGCTCACTATCCATACCGCCAGCTCGCTTCTCCTCCATAAGGCCACACTTCAGATCTGAAGTCATAATGGCTCGCATCGAAGGTCGTGCAGGGTCTTCTTTACAGTGGTGATTTTGACTTTGGTGTTGGTAATAGCGACCGAGCTTCATGGTGTCATGATGGGTCTGAGTGCCACCATGGGCGAAGGCAGGAATGGGCAGTAGCGATGAAGATGCAGAGTTTTTCTCAATCTTAGTCGTCCTAAAATTATGGGGTAGTAACTGTGAAAGTGTGCGATAGTAACTTAGGTAGTGGACACCAATATTTAAAAGATAGCTTTATATGTATATTATAGATTTGTAACATCAATCACACTATTATAAATTGTTTTGTACACAAAAATTGGGTATGTAAGACACGGAAGAAAATTTTAATCTAAAAAACGTAATTAAATAGATGTACAAAAAAATAATTAGATAAGAGTAATAGCTTCTTCACAAATTCGATTTAATTATAATTTTTATGATAGATTATGTGGATTTCCTTATTAACATCGTATTCTTTAAATGTGATTGTCATTCAACCAAATCAAAACTTGAGATCATTTTCTCCTTATCCATTAGTTAAATTTTATTTGAATTGAACCATTAAAACAAAATTTGAGTAGAACTTATGAAATAAGCTATATTTTAGATAAGTGAATTTCAGAGGAAGCAAAACTAAATAAATTGCGTGTGAAATAAGTCAAATTTCCTAAATGTTTAAGAAATTAATGTTATTGTAATATTTAAAGTCAAAGAATATTAAGTAAAATATATAAAGTAAGCTTTCATTCAAATCATTTTATTTTAATTTTAGAAAACTAGATAAAATTTGTATTTATGATTGCACTGAAAAAGGTATGTTTCAAAATATGAATATCATTGATGTAATAAGACATATTTCTCTTTCTAATTCAAATTGTAGATTACATGAATAAGTTATTTCAATATATTTTATCTTCATCTATGATGTGCATATTTATCCTAAAGAGTTAGAATTTCGAGAATAATAAATCAATCATGTCGCAACCTCCTTATGCCCTCTTGCAGGGTGCGAAGGCTAATGACTTGCTAAATCTGAGCTTAGCTTGAGCTCTCTCAAGCCCACATTCGCTACTTTTGGTTCAATTTTTTTAAACTGTAAGTCATTTTCAAGTAGCAATCGCTATTAAAGAAATCATGAATTTAATTATACTAGTTAATCAACTAATACCATTTTGATATATAATATTGTTTAAATCTTGAAGTTTGATTTTTTTGAAGGATTTTTCATGCATTTTTTTTTTTGGGAGAAAATTATTGAGAAACTCTTTTTTTAAGCTTTTTTTTCTAATTTTTGGAAAAAGAGTTCCGACCAAAAAAATTTTTGGAAAAAAAGTAAAACTTTTTTCGAATTTTTTAAATATTTTAAAAATACTTTAAATATATTAAAATAATATATAATATTATAATATAAACAACCGAACCTGGGTCGGATATCCAAACCCGACCCGAGCCAAGGCCACCTAGGGCTTCAACCGGACTGGGCTCATTTATTGAGCTTGGTCCCGTGATCGGCCCGCCCTGTGCGTGGACTAAAAAAGAAAGCCCTCATGCTTGGGCCGGTTGAACCCACGGCCCGAGAGTGATACGGACCCGACCCGACTCGAGCTCTCCCCTGCACCCGCGTTGTCTCATTCCTTGGACCTCCTAGAGAGCTCCTCCTTCTCGATGTTTCGCCGGAATGGCCCACCCTCCACCCATAAACCAAGCTCCGATGATGCTCACACGCGTCGACCTCGACCAAGAAAGGGAGGCAGTGACGGCCAAGGATAAGACAACATGACGAACCAACGATCTCAGAGACGAGCACTCTCAGCACAAGCTCAGATCTGGTTTAGACATTTCCTCGAGCGGGTGGTGCGCGCAACTGGAACGGGGGGACTCTCGGCTTGAACGGGATCGGAACCGACCCTGGGGCTTTCAACACAAACCAGAGCACACATGACGGAGTGATGAGGGACGGCTAGAGGCCGGAGCTCGCGTGAGCTAGACGGCCGCGGTCTCCGATGCAACACGCCCAAAAAAGGGCACGGAACATGGTCGGGGAAGGCTCATTGGTTTGGCTCGCCGGAGCGTCCGCTAGGCGAGGTTGCCGGACAGAGCTCGCACATGGCCGAGGTGTCGGCTGAAGCCCTCTCGCTTGGATCTCCTCCAAGTTCACTCTTGGCCAACTTCTCTCTCTACTTCAACCTCTCCGATCCCCCTTTCTTTGACCACTGCCCTCGGTGCCCCTCACAGATGCCCTTTCCTTTTCGGATTTCCCTCCTCCTCCTCCTTCAACTGAGCTCGTGGCCCCCTATTTATAGGCGAGGAGCTCGGCTGACAAAGGTTCTCCGACCGCCGGTCCTTGGCACACCGACCGGGCCCTCTCTTGGCCGAGCAAGGTTTCCCTCACCATCCACTCCGCAGCAGGCCTAGCTTTGTGCCTCCTCTCTCCTGCACTGTCTCTTACCTACTCCACCCTTAGTTGCTTCTACTCAGCAGTGTCCTTGGTGGCGTGCAGCGGAGGAGGAAGAAAGAAGGGAGAGAGAGGGATGGGCCGAGGGGGAATCTAGGATAAGCCCGTGCCCAGCCCCAGAGCTCCTTTTTAGCCCTTTTTTTTTATTAATATTAATTTTTTTAGTTTTTATTTATCCAAAATAAGGTAAAATAAGGGAAAATAAAATAAAAATAAAGCTCGTAGATGCAAATAATATTAATACCTAGGTGATGTGCAAAATCCTTCTTTGTTAGGGCTGAATTGGCTCCTAATATTTTTTGCAATTTAATCCTAAATATTTAGTCAAAATTTAAGTATCAACAATCATTTATAACTCAATAGCCAAATGCATCCCACGAGGCAAAGTTTTGCCGCAATTTATGCTGCATGGTGATCACATATATAAGTTAAGTGGCATATGCGGAGTAAACTTAAATTGGACGGTTAAATTTAATATTTCAAGATACATTATCTTTGCTCACTTTTTTTTTTTTTCCAAATATACAATCAATGAGTAATAAAGGTCGAAAAAGATGAATGTTGGAAAAAATTTTCAAGGTGCTTTGTCTTTTTACTTATATTTAACTCAATAAATATTAAAGCTTGTTGATGACAAGTCAATAAGCTAATGCTTCTAAGTCGAAGTGAAGTATCATATGTTGAGCTTAGGAGCAAATGTAGCTCCAACTTTAACAATATACATATAAAATTGATAGTTAAGGGAAAGCCTACTTATTTGTCCAAATAAGAGACAATATCTTCAATGACAAACCAAAAAGATAAAAACTTATTTACTAAGTTTAATCATGTGATGAAATAAGTTAAATTTGAAATGATAAATATAATATATTTAAACAATATATGTTGTAGGATTAATTTCAAATTGAATAAATTTCATGATTAACTAGTATTATAAATTGTTTTCTTGATAGACAATTTATATGGCCGCCTTGAGCGGCTATGGTAGTGGTTTCACATTTTTTTTTTTTTTTTTGCAGTTCTCATCATTTTTTCCTTTTTTTAAATTTTTTTCCTCTCTTAAAAAATTATTTTTTTTTTCCTTTTTATGTGGAGCTTAGTGCGCCCTACATTATTACTACGCATGTTAAGAAAGTAATAAAAACAAACATTTCAGCTTTTCTAGTTAGCCAAATCACATTGCATCAATTCAATAAGTTTGAAAATTTGATTGCACTTTGGTGATATATTTTAAAATTTATGATTCACTTTTGAGATAGGCCCTTCTATTGCCGCCTAACCCTAGTGCCTTCATTCTTGGAGCTAGTAGCCACTTATAAAATAATGTCTTGCTATCATATTTTGCACGCAACAGATTCTCTCTCTCACACAAAGTTTATTACTTTGCAACAATACTATTCTTAAGAATAACTTAGCGCGAGTCTCATTAATTACCATTCAGTAACAATAGTTTCTTCACTCTCTCTCAATTCACAACTTAAGGTTATTGACTCCCTTATTATACTTTCATTTACATAGGTAATTTAATCAAGAAGTATTACCATAGACAACAAATGATGTGCGTCTTTTTTTTTTTTTTTTTACTTTGTGAAAAGTACAAAATAATTTGGTTTTTACTATACTATCAAAATCTAAAATATAACTTAATTTAAAAATAATACAAAAAACTATATCTCCACAGTTGTGTATGTTGTGGGTGTTTCCAAATAGAAAAAAAGAAGTCAAAGTGAAAGATCTGCAACATTTAAAATAAGCAAAAAGAATAAAGTAAAAATCAATGTAAAAATGTATGTCCATTAAGGTTGCTTTGTTTGAGCATTAGTGTCATTTAGTTTCTTAGGCTTCATGGCTTTTTCGAATTTATTGACACTTGCAATCCTTGAAGTTTGACCACCATTGTGGTTTAATATGTAAACTTTAAATATCGTTTGATATTGATTTCTTAATTTACTTTTGCATTTAAATTGGTTATGATTCCTATATAATATTTGAACTCCTCTGGTATACTGTCGTGTCAGTATTTAATCTTCTTAGTTATGACTCCTTGAATTTGTTATGTTGTTACACTATTATTTAGATTGGCCCACACAAAAAGTTGCAGAAAACTAAAAGCATGGGGACTAAACTTCAATCTTCAAAGATCAAGGAAAAGTTTGAAAAAAAAAATCAAACTTGTAAGGATCACCGACATCATAACACATTGAAGCATGACATTGGTTTACTTATTGTCAAACAATTGTATGTGCTTCTATGATAAGTTAATAATGATAAATGAAAGCCTTTCTATGGAAGTACCTTCCAATAACTTCGAAGAGGCATCCCATTCACAAAAACTTATGTTTAAGGCCTTAAGAGATGTTATCCTAGTAATGTGCACCATTCAATGCCTTCTATGTTCAAGACAATCTTATCTCAAAAGGTTGATAAAACAAAAGCATTTCCAGAGAAGTACCTTCTAGTGACTTCGCACCATTCAATTCATCATTGCCCAAACTGTTAGACGAAAGATCCAGCTCCTCGAGATGCACACCTGTGATTGACAAAAGGTTCTTAACATCGAACTTTACATATCAAGGCATTGTCCTCTATTTTACATGTACCTTCAAGCTGACTAGAAGACAAATTTTGGGCCTCCACTGAAGTTTGCTGGTACAATGAGGGGACTCGTTGCAGATGATTGCCAGATAAATCTAGCCTCTTCAATTTCTTCAAGTGTAGCGTTCCATTTAAATCTAATTATAGAAAGATTCACGCATGCATCATGGTTAATTAATTATTTATAGATATCATATATCTAACTTTCTTTAATATGCCAAGAATAACTATATGCTTATGATAATGAGAACTTATTAATAGGTAGAAATCAATTATTCCAATGTATCCAAGCATAAAAAAAATTATATCGCTTTGTTTGTAAACCAATTTCATAAGCGAGTAGTTTGTGCCTTTAATAGTATTTATTTTATTTAGTTAACTAGCAAAGCTGAGATAGCTATTTGCTCCCCACCTAACATTTCTTTACTTTACATCTGTAATTATCACGTGGCAACATACATGGCATGGTATTGTCATGTGGATTGCATTCCACTAATAAGCATTAGTTTTGGCTTGCTTGCGCAAGGTAACTGCCTCCTCATAAAATGGCAGCTTAGCCTCGAGCTATCCAAATTTGGGGTCGAAGTAGAGAGAGAGAGGGGAACTCCACAAGCAACAGCAGCTCAAGGGTCACAAGGCTCATATGAGCATCAATGGTGGGTTTGTGTGTGAGAAAAGAAGTGGGAGAGCGAACAAAGACGAAAGGGGAATAATTACCAAATTAATTTTAAACCTATTGTACGGAGACTAATTAATCATAAACTCTTCAAATTTCCAAATAATCCTAAACATTTGTATGAAATTTCAACGTAATATTTCTAGCAAATTGCTGCTAGAAATTGCTGACGTTACATTCAATCGTCAATGGTCATTTTACATTGCACGGCTGACATTTTGACATGTATAATTCTTAATGAAACAACGTCGTTTTGCATATATTTTCTGATTTTTTTTTGTTTTTGCCCTTTTTCTTTTCTTCCTTTTTTTTTTCTTTTCTTTCCTTTTATGTGCTAGTGTTCATCTTCTGCTTTAGAGAGCTCCTATTCATTGATCATGGTAGTAGAATGTTTCAGCCAGGGAAAAATGGCTTGGCTGGGGTTGCTGGGATCCAAGGGCTTTGATCTTGGAGCTCCTTAAAATCAACAACATTGCTAGCATTTTCGGAACTTCTTGCTCTCAACTTGTGGCAATGAGAAAAACGTGAAAGCAATTAAAGATACATCTAAATTTTAGGACAAGCAAAAGGAAAAAACAAAGCTCTCAAGGGTGCATTTGCGAGTCAAGAAAGCCATGTACCAAACTTTCACCACTCGCTAAAACCAAGAAATTCGAAAAAAGGAAGAGGAAACAATGAGCAACGATGTTGAAGGACAACAAGATGCTTGCATTAGCTGAGGGGGGGAAAGAAAAAGACAAACTTTTTAGGCGCTAAAAAGATCGGAGCTAAAAATAGCAGGATTCTTCATGATAGAGAGGAGTTTTGAAACAATAGTTTCAAGCTCTTAAGCAAAAGGGTAAAAAAAACACAAAGCATAGATTTTGAAACGATCGATTTGGGAGGCACCTAATACAGAGCACAATATTGTGTGGGACATTGAATGAGCAGAAACTCGACAGTACTTGCCAGTAAAATAAATAAATAAATAAATAAATAAATAAAGGATTCTTTGCTACTAGCTTGGATAACTAGGGTTCTAATGAGATCTTCTAGAGACATATGGTGTTGTGGTGATGGAGCGACTCAGTGGTCTCAGCTCTCTAAGGAAGCAGATGAATAGTAGAGAGGAAAAGTAAATAAAAGAAAAACAGGAAATTTTAAAAAGTATGCAAAACAACGTCGTTTTATCAAGAATTGTACAAGTCAAATCACTTTCCGTGTCACGTAGGATGACCGACAATGATAGACCGCCACATCAGCAATTTTCAGTGGCAATTGATAGAAAAAAATTCATTGAAATTTCATAGAAAGACATAGGAATACATCAACAAAATTGAAAAATTTAGGTTTAAATTGGCATTCATGTAATGAGCTCAAAATCGAATTGGTAATTTTCCTGAATATAGGAGAAGGGGAAAAGTGGAAAGAGGGAAAAGAAAAAAAATAAAGAAAAGTAGAAGGAAAAGAAAATTGGAATCAGTCTTGATATGATTCTGTGCTGAAGTATCAAACTTTCAAAAAAGTATATTTACAATTATCCTTGTAAGGAAGAAGCTTCCCCACAGCATCCCATGGACCAATTATCTTGTGGTGGCATCTAAAGACAAGAGGTTCATCTAGGTGGTGGTGTACAAGATGACCCAAAAATTGGCTATAGGATGATAACAACTCCATTTGGAGAATGGATAAAGAGATCATGGAGCTCTGTGGAGGCATCAGTGAATTCCAGAGTGGTTTAGATAGATTTAACGATAGACACAAACTGTTATAGAGACCTTTGCCCTAGGTCAACGCCCTTGCCTCTGACTTTGCCAACATTATCATCATTTATCCTTGGTGTCTTCAAGCTCGAAGTCCGCTGCCACAATCGAGCCTCACATTTCGGATCTGAGGTCAACCAAGCTATAGATCTAACGTCTGAGCCTCGATTTGACCTAGGATTTAGGTCGATCTAAGGTCAAAAGGGGCTAGCTACAGCCGCAATTGTGTCTTTTGTTCGACAATCACCATTGATCCCTCGCATAGGCGTTGCTGCAATGGCGAGAAAGTGGAAGAGAGAAGGTGAGTATTGGGTGCAAGGAGGGCGCTTGGGTGGCCTTGTTGAGTTCAAAGGCCAAATGCTAAGTCGCCAGTGACATTGTATGGCTCAAATGGAGGCAAAGGCTATCTCGACAAAGTGTGGCGGGGCAAGCAACTACAGGCAACGATGACGACACGTGTTCCTAATGGTGATGAAAATTTGGGAAGAGAGCTTGTTTACTCATTTGGGAGTACTTCATCCCGTATGCTTCAGCTCTGTTTTGGGCTCTTCAGATTTGGATACTCTGAAGAGAAGCATCGAAGAGAGTCAGACACCAAGAGAGTAGAAAAACTATACCCCACTATATTGTGTAGGCCGACCCTCCATGTCCAAGCCCGCTCAAACATCGACACGTGGCTCCAGTTGGGTCCCACTTTCTATCTCTTCTCTTATCCTCATGGGTCCTCTCTCTTCATTAATTCCTTTTTCTACTTGTTGTTAGGGGTGAGCATGGTCCAGGTTAGGCCGGTCCACCTCTTAACTCTAGGACCAACCCGCACAGTATTGGTGCTCAATTTTCGAGACCGAGGACCAACCCTATTGAACTTGGGACCGAGGACTGGACCGACCCAATAGGTTCGGTTCGGTTCCAAGGTCAACCCGGGACCAACAGATAATTTTTTATTTCATTTTTTATGCTCCTTAAAAAAGCGATTGAGGACTAGACTGACCAAATGGGTTCGGTCCGATTTCAAGGTCAACCTAGGACCAACCAATAATTGTTTATTTCATTTTTTGTACTTCTTGAAAGGGCAACTGGGGATCATACCGACCTAATGGGTTTGATGATGAGCAAGGTTAGTTAAAAAAGGCAAGCGATGAGGGTCAAGTGGGGTGAGTGTCGAACAAAATGAGCATCAAATGTCGAGCGAGGAGCAACAAGTCAAGCGATCATTGAGTGGCGAGCAGCACGAGTGACTCAAAACGAGCGAAGCGAGTATCAAGCGGCGAGCAGATAAATTGTTTCTTTCGATTTGGAAAATTGAAGATTAAGAGGACAAATAAGACAGAAAAGAACAAATACTAGAAGAGGATGCCATAATGTGCCTTTTTGAAAGTCGTGAGGACTTCTCACCAAAATATTTTCCTCATTCGTAAATTATGACTATTGACGCCGTAAAAGACATTAAAAACCTAAATTATTAAAGAAAAATGTAAAATTACTTGAACTCCTCACTAAAAAAACTATTTAATATTGTTGATGCAGTTTATTTTAAGATTTTCTATATATATAAAAAAAAAAAAAAAAAAAAGGTCGCAATTTGGTAAATCATTGCTTACTGAGCTAATTCTATTTTTGTTCTTCGTACTTATCATCATCATGGCGATGAGTCTCATAATTAATTTATGATATGTGCAATCAACTACTTTAAGAATTGCATCATTTGTGCAATCATATATTTGTTATTAATTCACCCAATTCACTTTTATACTTTATGACATGTTTTCATTGTTTAAAAAGTAAACGATTGCTTAGAAACATAATTGAAATAAGAAAAATGAAACAAATAATTGAGAGAGAGAGAGAGAGAGAGAGAGAGAGAGAGAGAGAGAGAGAGAGAGTTACCTGAGAGAGAATTAAAACTTAAATCCAACACTTGAAGTTCCTCCAGAGGGCGTCAATAACCCAAGGCTTTTCTCTTTCCATCAATTGTGTGCATCGATTAGATCTAGCTGAGTTATCCGCGAAGGGGTGTTATCGCACATCACGCGTTGCCAGCCACAACAGTCATCAGGGCTATTGCGCCATGATAGAGTAGAAGACCAATTGAAGGCAACCTCAATGTTAAGTAGTGCATTCCTCTCTTCTTCCAAGCAACCCATGCTTCTTCCACTTGGCATCAAAACCAGCAACACCCAAGTCCACGTACACAATGAAAGACACTTCATGTTTATAATGGTGTTTTGTGCGTTATATGTCTCTTCTGCTTCACCATGTGTAAACTTCATTTATATGTGCAGAGTCTTTCCCCTTTGAGTGATCATCACGGTTGGGCCAATTCCACGAAACAATCATGGGCAAAGTCAAGTCTGCAGGGGCCAATTCCAAGGAATGTGTTTTTATCGTTGTTGACTTGACCTAGAACTTCTCCAAAAGAGAAAGTTGAAGATTATAAAATGATAAAAAAAATTATAATTGGCAAATCAACAAAAAAATGTGCCCAGGAATTACTTCACAAAAAAAGAAAAAGAAAAGAAAAGAGAGAGATAAATAACTAAGGTTTGATATTGTTAATTTTTAGTGTCATTTTGCCAAGAAATATCAAATAAATTGGTATTTGTTTAATTTGATCGATTAAATAAAGCAATCAAGACAATACATGTCAACATCCAATATATCTTAAAATCAACTTGAAGTATTGATGAATGCAAAATTGCTTAACATTCTATAAAATACTTAGTCTTTTAAGTTCGTACAACACATTAAATAAAATTATCTTTTAACTATCATGCCTAGGACTGGTTAGTTCCCGGTTTGGTTCGGTTCTGAGGTGGAATTGGGAAACGGGCCGGGAGGACTGGTTCTCAGATTCTAGGATTGGGAACCAGACCAACCGATCTTGGAATCGGGAACCAGACCGACTAACTAGTTTGGTCTAGTTCGGTCTGGTCCAATGCGATATGGTGAAATCGGTAATTCACATAGAAAACGAAAAGATGAGCTGCAGTAATTCACGGTGGGCACCTGAAGTAGTCAAATAAATATTTTTTTAATCTCTAATAAGCATTAGGTTAACGAATGGCATTGAAATTGTTAAAGACATCAAATTCCAGCCGTCACGGTATGTTTGCCTGTGCCATCTAATTTCCTCATGAGCCACACGATATGATGGCTTCCCCCTAACAACTTCATCATTTTGCATGGACATTCCTTTGGATGTGCAGACTGGATCTCAATTAGTGTCACCTCTATGGCTTGGGGAGATAATTGGTGGAGTCTACAAAAAACAAGCGGATGGTTTGTGGTGATTTCCGTTTGACAATGATTCATAAGTAAAATCAACCTTCCAAATGATTACTACTTGAATAGTTATTTGAGAGTACAGTGTTGTCCATTACTCGTTAGTGTAATAACTAAATCTATTAAAATTACCGATTAAAGATGTTGCATAATTTTATTAATTTTTCTCAACCAAATATAACTAAACAGAACAGATAAACTAATAACACGACATATTCAAACTTGTAAATTGATAAGTTGAACTTATTAGTTGGATTGAATATATTATGTTATATTTTTTCACCAGACTAATATAATGTTGAATCTTTAAATGCCTGCTTCATCTTGTAGGGATTCATGCATAATTTGAGCCAATCATTTTGGTCACTTGGAACAAAAGCCGTGAAATGCTTTGCTTTTTAAATAGGAATGCCCATTATAGCTTGACCCAGATTTCTCCCAAGTCGTCTTGGCCCCTTGCGATAAAACCGGGGTAAAGCTTTACCTTTTTGACACAGATGTCCATTACAAAAAGTAAGAGGTAAGACCTTGACTAAATTTATGTTTCTTTGATCCAAAAGCAAGATAAGGAAGATGGAAAAGAGAGTTGGCCCATTCACTCGATTTCTCTTTCATTCTTGATCTAATCTTGGATGAGAATTTGCCTCTTTACCCCGACAAAACGCTAGACTAATTACTTCTTTTTCTCATAAAGCACTTGGCTAATATTTTGAAAAATTGGTCAAGCAAGGCGGCTTGACCCATGTATTTACGCGGCTTTGAATAACATATTGGAATCTTTTAAAATCTGGAGTAACTTTATATGGTAATATTAACCACCCTATTAGCTTCCACTTCCCTCCAATATCGACGCCACCCAAAGTCCACATGCACATGTACGGTACAATTAAGGATACTTAAATTTTTATGGTGTTTTGTGGATCATAGTTTTTTTATTATATGAGCATAGTATATATATACCAAATTGAATATGAATATACAATTTGATGGTTCAAATCCCAATAAAAACTGAGGGATCTTACGAGATCTGATGGTTCGAATCCAATTTCCACTAAGGACCTTTTAGACTCAAATATGCGACAGATCTCATCCTCCTACACAATCATTAAAGCTTGTCGTGGCCCAGAAATATTCCAAGGAAAAGCATGCCATCAATTTGGATTCTGTTGAGAACTAAGGACATAATATATATAATCACCATGAAATAAAACCAATCAAGTTCTTTGTGCAAATTGAATGTTGAACAATAATCATGGATGCCAGAACGTACGTGGAAATCTGTTCTATTTATTGTGAGGCCCTCAAATCACATGTGCTTGATGAATGTGATTTGCAATATTTTATGGGTCCTATGTAGGCTCATCTAATCCACCATGGGTTTGTTATTGAATTTATTAATATACTTTGCAACACTAATCATAACCAAACTAAGAAGTGTTGCACCCCCTTGAAATGGATGTGTGGGTCTGTTGTTGTTAATTATATGTCAAAGTGAAATCTTTTGATATTGAAGATATACAAACATGTTCTCACATATCTGTGATATGTGATATGTATCTTATCTTATGTATCCATATAAACAAGGTTTTTGTGCATAATATGGTGAGGGAGATTTTGCAATAAGTGTGCGTCACTAAATAATTTTAATTTTTTTATTAATTGTTGTTTTTGTTATTATTATCATTATCATTTTTACGAAAAATGCAAGTTTTTGAAGTTAATGTAGGTTATTAAGTCTAATCATTTGTCACCTTCAATTGTACTTTCCGTTCTAATCGCAATTTCTGAATCTAGGTCATGTGTATTATGATGTTTACTAGTCAAATAAAGATTTTTTCATCGTTAATAAGCATTAGGTTAACGGATGGCAATGAAATTGTTAAAGACATCAAATTCCAGGCCATCACGTTATGTTTGCCTATGCCGTTTAATTTCCTCATGAGCCACACTATATGATGGCTTTCCCCCTATTGACTTGATCATTTTGTATGGACATTTCTTTGGATGTTCAGATTGGATCTCACATAGTGTCACCTCTATGGCTCAGGGAGATAATTGATGGAGTCTACAAAATACAAGCGGATCGTTGTTGGTGATTTCCGTTTGACAGTGATTCTTAAGTAAAATCAACCTTCTAAATGATTATTACTTACTGACCAAAAAAAAAAATGATTATTACTTGAATAGTTATTTTGAGAGTACAGTGTTACCCATTACTTGTTATTGTAATAATTGAATATATTAAAATTACCAATTAAAGATGTTGCATAATTTTTATTAATTTTGCTCAACCAAATATAACTAAATAGAATAGATAAACCAATAACGCAACATACTCAAACCCTTAAATTGTTAAGTTGAACTTATTAGTTGGATTGAATATATTATGTTATATTTTTTCACCAAACCTATATAATGTTGAATGTTTAAATACTTGCTTCATCTTGTAGGGATTTGCGTACAATGGTCACTTGTGACAAAAGCTATGAAATGTTTTGCTTTTGGATAGGGATGCCCATTATAGCTTGACCCGGATTTCTCCCAAGTCGTCTTGGCCCCTTGCGATAAAAGCTGGGGAAAGCTTTGCCTTTTAGACACATATGTCCATTACAGAAAGTAAGTGGCAAGACCTTGACTTAATTTATATTTCTTTGATCGAAAAGCAATATAAGAACGATGGAAAAGAGAGTCGACCCGATCACTCAATTTTTCTTTCCATCTTGATGTAATCTTGAATGAGATTTTGCCTCTTTACCCCAACAAAATGCTAGACTAATTACTTCTTTTTTCTCATAAAGCATGTGGCCAAGACTCCGAAAAATTGGTCAAGCAAGGGTGACTAGACCCTCGTCCTTACGCGGATTTGAAAAACGGATTGGAATTTTCTAAAGTTTGGAATAACTTATTTAGTAATGTTAATCACCAAACCAAAATGCCCTAGTTGTTTGAGAAATTTCGTTCAGAATATCATAAATTAACTTCATATATAAAATTAGATTTTCATAATTTAGCAATTCATCCATTAATAGTCGCTAAATTATGAGTTGATGAACCCTTCCTCTCCACTTCTCTCAGCTTCCTTTGTGTTTGTGCAAATCCTTGACACGAAAACTTCCAAACTTGACTTCTTTCATGGTATTATTCCTAATTATTTTCTCTTGTTTGTTCCCAAATCCCATATGGCAATTTCTGAACCAAGGTGCACTAGATTGGTCCTACGTGAAAATTTGCTTTGTAGTGATTTCATGGCCTATCAAATTTCATTTTCTAATGAAAATATATAGCTAGATATACGATGAGAAAATATATTTTATACATATAACTATTGCAAAGTGTCATGTTAATAGTGTGAATGCAGTTACTAAACTTGAAATATACTTTATACCATATTTTCATCGACACTGGCTGACCTCCATTCTCATCTGCGTATATCTGTATGCCCTTTACGTTTCGTTGCATTTATTTTTGCTAATGACATCTTGGGTCCCCCAAGGCTGAAATCAAACTTAGAAAAATAAACCGAAGGACGGGCCCCATCTAACTTATGCCTGAGAAATGCAGGGGTCACTATTATTCAGAAAATCAAAAGTCACTGTACCGGGAAAATAATCATGAAAAAGGAAAAAAAAAAAGAAAAAGAAAACTGAAGACAAAATATCATGTAAGTGTAAACGAGGGGATTGAAATGAAGATGGAAGGTCCCCCGCAATCTTGGACCATGCTGAGTTTATTTTCTGCATTAGATAGGTCAATTGGTTGTATATTATTGCAAGAAAAATATAATGGTTAAGATAATTTGTCCAAAGTATTAAAAAAAAAAAACAGTGGAGTAATGCGGGGAATGTGCAAAGTCCACGAGCAGAGCTCGTAAAGAGAAAAGCCATGCTGCAAAATTTAGCTACAGTATAATGCTACAGTATAAAATCATAATATCGTACATAGTATATTAATCTTAAAACTGATTTATACAAATTCAAGTTTCTATCTTATGTACATAATTATGCTAATAAGCATTAACAGAATAATCAAAGCTCTGTGGAACTTATTTTCATTAAATAATCATTCAAATGGTTATTTGATATATAATATAAACTAGTACTTGCATATTGCTAAAAAGTCTCTATTCCACGTACCAATCCATATGTGAGATGAGCTTCACTTCTTCTAGTACATCCATCCAAGCAACACGAAAAAATCCATCACCATATTCAAAGTGTTGTAGTAAATTTGCTGCTATACAAATATGGTAGCCATTCTTATTTTATCTTAAATTACAGTTTACAGTATCGAATGTGCTTTTGGACATTCCATGACTTCCAAATGTCAACTCTTTTCGAACAAAATGGGAATTTTTCTTGAACCTTCAAAAAAACATTTTGTTTCCTTTCGGAAGAACTACATAATAAAAAAGAAAGGAAATAATAATAAATAAATAAAAAGGTTCCAATTCGTTCGTAATTGAAAGGGCCTTGTCCAATTCACGCAGCCCAGACCTGATCCACAATAACAGCCTGGGCTATGTCAAGCCCATCATCAGAGGAAGCCTCGGCCCAGAGATCAAACACATTAAACCCACAGGCCCATTAAGCCAGTCCAACTCTCTCGGGGTTCTGCAGATTCTCCTGCAAAGAACAGAGCTGGGGCACAGGGGGAGCTCAGGGAGAAAATTCCCTCTCAGTCAGTCGCGTCAATTTCAACCACCGGTAGTCGCACGATCGCCACCAGTTCCGCGGCCGTGAAGCTCCGTTCGCCCCTATTTCAGAGCCGTCGCTGCTGAAGTACACAGTCTTTGTTTCTCCCTCCCTTTGACGGTTCTAGGTCCCGGCATTACTGTCCATTACGATCTCTCTCCTTCGGGCGATCGTCAATCTCGACCAGTGACGGCTCTGGCCACGCATCCCCTCTCCTATGCTCTATTTTGGTTTTGGCCGAGCATGTCTCAGTGCACGCCTGTCCTCCGATTCGTTGATTTTGTGTCTTGTAATGTTTAAGATGAACACCTCACTCTATACTTCTCCCCGATGATTTGTTGAGTACTCTGTCTCAAGCACTTCGAATTTCATGTCCATCAGGGGTTCGATGTTTTGCCCAAGTGACTTCCAGTGTTGATTTGCTTCTGTTATCAGTCAACCTGAGAGTGTTCTAGTGTGATTTGCATGTTTTTTTTCTTTTTCTTTTTTGACTCGTCGACCATAAGAGATGATTACTGATTCGTTACTTGGTGGTCGAGAACCGTCATGCATGAGGCTAGTCCAATCTCGGTCATTCTCTAATTGGCGTTAAAGCTTTGATTGTCTGCTTGCTCCTATACATGTTGAGATCTTGGCTCTCACCTTGAGTTTATTATGTACATAGGATTTTGTTTCGCAAGAGAGAGAAGGCGAATGCGAATCGGTGCAGCAGAGAGAGTTGGGATTGGGGCTTTTCTGCTTCGTGGCAAAAGATGATCGAACATGGGATACGAGTAAATATTGGTGTTGGACTTTTGTGCGTGTCTCTAATACGAAGCTTCAAAACTCGAACATCTTTCATGGTATTATGTCTATATTTTTTTTCTCATATGTGCCTTGCAGGACCTATATATACTGGTTGATCATACTATAGCCTTCACTGGAGCTGTTAATGTTGAATACATCAACATGCATTATCTTGATATATAGGGTGTGTTTATTTCACAAAACATCAATTTATAATATTATTATAAAAATAATCACTCGTATCGCTTATAAAACAAATTAATATGGAACATTTTTATGATAACAAAAATAATTAGCAATGATTGTCATCGATGATGAAGATATCTTCTGTCGACTAATTTTTTAACTAGTACAAGTAATTATTTTTAGATAAATATTTACAAGTCATCAATTTCCGTAAATAAACACACCAATAAGCTTTAAAACTCAACCTCTTTCATTTTTATTATTATTGTCCCTATTAGTCTGTTGGGTTTCTAACTTGGTAATGGAGTTAGCTTCTGGCCCAATTTATTTCCCATATATATGGTCTCACATTCTTCAAATTCCACATACATTCGTTGGGAGAGGTTTTGTTGAGTGATTTATAAGTGAATACTCACATTGAAATGATCACTATCTTATGTGATTACTCAGAGCATTTTATTTTTAGCATATGTTAAGTAGCTGATGTGGAGCCACTAGCGTGTCTCCTTTTGTTTTTGTTTTTTCATTTTTTGTCTGGCATACTTTTAAAATTAAGATTCATTTACGATTTTTGATCCCTTTTAAATGCCAAAAGCGGCCGTAGTTGCGATTCATTCGTCCAAGTCCTGTTGGTCTCGCTTCAACATGTATGTCAATATGATAATTTATGTTCCCTATTTTTGTCTTTTACTTAAATACATTGCCGTGTTGACCAATCCATTACGTACTAGTAAATTGAGATTTTTTAAAAAAGAATCACAATAATCACGTGTACTTTTGCTCTTCGTATACAGAATTCATACGTATTTCATAACAAAACTAGGAGAGTTATTTCAACAGTTACTGCAATTATATCAACTCACATATCTAACCATTTATCTACACTAGATTAGTTGAGATTATCTACAGAGCACATTGTGATCAATTATAAGAAGAGAGACTATATTGGTCAAATTAATTAAATTAATTAAATCAATGGATATGTCCAATTGTGTTTGATATGCTTGATCTATATAGTTCATTCATGGAGGACACGAGCCATATGGTAACTTTCATAGGTAGTAGTAGCATACAAATGTTTATATGAGGCGCATGTACTTCATTTATATATGTAGTCTTTCCCTTTTGAGTGATTATCACAGTTAGTCCAACTCCATGACACAATCATGGGCGTGATCAGCGCCATTGACTTGACTTAGAACTTTTCCAAAAGAGAAAGATGAAAATGATAAAGCAAATCTTCTAAAATGATAAAGAATGACTATTTGCATATCAACAAAACTTTACTAGTGATTTCAGCAAAATTATTGAAAAATATGTTTCAACGTATCGCGTCATAAAAAAAGATAAGATTAATATAAAATAAAAAAAAAACTTGATGTTGTTAATTTTTTTACAGGTATTGTTTTGTCAATAAATATGAAACAAATAAGTATTTGTTTAGACTTATTGAAGGAAATTTAAGGGCAATTTCGATTGATTTGATAAACTAGTCAAGCCAATACCAATCAATATTCAATAAATCTTATAATTAACTTGAAGTATCAATGACTGCAAAATCAGTTGACTATCAATATTAGAATAAATCCGAACATATAGTCTTAATCTTATGCAAATGTATGAATACTTGCTAGTATTAAATAAAAATCTTTTTAATCGTTGCACCACGATAGAAGAAATTTGGGTTGTTTAAGGTGGATTTAATCTTGAGCAGGGCATTCCTCTCCAGTCTCTCCTTCCAAGCAACGATATCATCTTCCACTTCCCTCCAATATTCGGCACCACCCAAGTGCACCTGCCCAGGTACAGTAAAATGAAGGACACTTCATTTTTATAGTGTTTTGCGTCACACGAGAAAATATTATGAGTATAGTATATAATTGAATGAATATCAATCATTGAAAATAATGGATCCGACAAGATTTGATGGTCCAGATTCAATTCTTATATGTGTTATATTCATGAAATACTTGCCTGTGGCCCGTGAGTTGATCAAGTTTGCTGGGGACCTCTTTGATTCAAAGATGCAACACATCTTAACCATTTCAATTATATTGAGAAATAAGGACATGAAAATTGACAGAGAAGAAGGCAGGCACAATTGCCGATTCAATCACTTGGAAATAAAACCGGTCTTTGTGGAAAATGAATGTTGAACAACAATCTTGGATGCTAAAAGCATATCGAAATCTATTCTAGTTATTTTGTGGCCTTGAATCACATGCGTTCAACGGATGTGATTTGTTACATTGTGTGGGTCCAATGGTAGACTTACCTAATCTGCCGGTCAAAATGCATTGAAATAGTTGCTCTAGGTCCATGTGCAAAAGTTGCTTGGAAATCTAATACTCGTGTTCCTAGAAAAGTATTTTAAAATAGATTCATGTGTTATATAAAGAGGTCGTTTCTAAATTAAATAAATATGTTTAATAGTACATAATTACTTAATTATATATGTTGACTAATAAAAAATAAAAAGTGAAATATTTTAATATTGACCATTACAAAACATGGTCGTATATTCATTAAAAAGTTTGCCATTTATATCTATGTGTTACACAATAAATTTTCCAATCAACTTAAAAAAGTATGCAATATTTGATATCTTTCATCCTATCTTATGTATCCGCATGAAAAAAAAAATGCCTTTGTGCATTGTATGATGTGGGAGGGTTCCCAATTAGTGTTTGTCCCTAAATTATCCATTGTCGTTGTTATTATTATCGTTTGTTGTAGTTGTTATTATGAAAATGCTACTTTTTGCAATTAATGTGCTATTAAGCCTGATCATTTGTCACCTTCTCAATTGCACCTTTCATGCTAATCGGAATTACCGGATCTATATCAAGTATCATAACTTTTAGTAGTCAAATATCTAAAAGAATCATTAATCTTCAAATGAGTATTAGGTTAACGAATGGCAATGAGATTATTAAAGAACATGAAACTCCAGGCCGTCGTGTTATTTTTGCCTACGATAATTAATTCCTTAATGAGCTACACTATTTGATGACTTTCTGCCCAAAGACTCGAGCATTTTATACGAGCATTTCCTTGGATGTTCAAATGGATCTCAATTAGTGTTGCCTCTTTGCCTTAGGGAGACAATTGGGGGAGTTTGCAAAAATCAAGCGGATTCTCTCCGGTGATTTCCATTTAATAGCAGGTTCAAAGTAAAATCAATCATCCACATGATTACCACTTAAATATTATTTTGGGAGTTTGCCAATATTGTTCGGCAACCCATTACTTATTAGCAAAATCTAAAAATTACCAATTAAGGATGTTGTCTAATTTCATTAAATTTTCAACCAAATATATTGAAATAAAACGGACAAATTGATAACATAAGGTACTTGAACATGTAAATCACTAAGTTGAGCTTATCAGTTGAATTCATTATATAATGTTCTATTTTTTTTGCCAAATATATATTTCGTTGAATGTTTGAATGCCTGCTTCATCATGTAAGAGGGACTCTTGTATAATTTGAGCTAGTCATTCCGGTCACTTGCGATAAAAAACTGTGAAATACTTTGCTTTTTAGATAGAGATGCCCGTTGTAGCTTGACTCAGCTTTCTCCAAAGTCGTCTTGGCCACCCATCGTAAGTGCGGGGAAATGCTTCAACTTTATTGATAGAGATGTCCATTATGGAAAGTAAATATTAAGACCTTGACTAACTTTATGTTTTATTAATCCAAAAGCAATATGAATATGATGGCAAAGAGAGTTGGCCAAGTCACTCAATTTCTCTTTCCATTTCAGTCTAATCTTAGATGAGATTTTGCTTCTTTACCTCGACAAAACGCTAGACTGATTACTTCTTTTTCTCATAAAGCATTTGGTCAATACTCCAAAGTTGGTCAACCAAGGGTGACTGGATCCTTTTCCTTACGTGGATTTGAAAAAGTTATTAGAATTTTCTAAAGTCTGACTTTATTTGAACTGTTAACCACCAAATCAAAATGGTTTAGTCATTTGAGAAATTTCATTCGAAACACCATAAATTAAGTTAACATACATAATTAGATTTTCGTAATTTGGTGATTCACCATTAATAGTTGCTTAATTGGAAGATTTTTCCTGCCATTTTTATTTTTGAACCGAGCCGAAGAAAATAGAGATACGGTGGAAGTTCTTTTTCCTACACTTTTTTTTTTGGGTAAATCCACTCATAATTTCCTTCAAGGGCTAAATTTGCTGGCACATACCATTCGATGAATCCTTTTTAATCATCTTGAGGACAGCGGTTGAGTCATTGATACTCTAATGTGAAGAATCTACAACTTCTACGTATCTCCATGTTAACTCATTATTAGCCCCTCCTCTCCTCTCATCTAAGCTTCCTTTGTGATTGTAATGATTTGTTTGGATTTGATCGGCCACTTCTCTCAACTCACTCTCTCTCCTCCACGCAAACACGAAAATCATCCCAAAAATGACCGAGCTTCTTCCGAGAAGGCATCAGATGCGATACGTGTAAATGTTGGTGTCGTGCTCATGTGCATGTCCAATTTGCGCAGCCCGGACCTGATCCATAATAACAGCCTGGGCCATAGCAAGCCCATCATCAGAGGAAGCCTCGGCCCAGAGATCAAACCCATTAAACCCACAGGGCCATTAAGCCAGTCCAACTCTCTCGGGGTTCTGCAAATTCTCCTGCTGATTCCCTCTCCATCGCCCTCAGGCCACCGGTAGCCACAGCCGATCGTCCATCGCGGGCCACTGACGCCGGATTTGTTTGTCTAATTGGCGTTAAAGCTTTGATTGTCTGCTTGCTCCTATACATGTTGAAATCTTGGCTCTCGCCTTGAGTTTATGTACACCGGATTTGTTTCGCAAGAGAGAGAAGGCGAATGCAAATCGGAGCAGCGGAGAGAGTTGGGATTGGGGTTTTCTGCTTCGTGGTTCTGAAAGACCATGCGTTGTTGATTAACCAGCTTTGCTTTGAGGTCTCCACTATGAAAAAGAAAGCATGAAAATAAAATGAATATGTGTTTGATGAAAGGAAGCAATGTGGAAGAAGTTATGGAAAGTGTTTTCCATTTTTGAAAAGTGAAAAATATTTTCCTTACTTTTAAATGTTATTTTTTCCAATGATGAAAAACATTTTTCTTGACTAATTCATTTTTTGTGAAGCGAACAACGAAAAATCTGGAGAACATTTTCTTGGAATTTATTTTCTATGAAACGAACGGAGCCTTAATTTGTTCATAATCCATTCACCTAAGCTTTTTGTCCTTTTTGAGTATGAGTAAGTATAGCTTAATATTATGATGAGCTTGGATTTTGGCTTTTTCTTAATGATTTGTACATACAAAAGTATTGGTTGTATGATGCAATAATTGATTGTTAGCTTACTCATAATATGTATTGACTATGGTGTTTATCTCTTAAGAAAGGAATTTGAACTTGGCTTAGACTTTGAAACTAGATTAAAACTTCATTTTCTTCTCGTGTTGTATCGAAATTGTAGGTGCCACAAATGAATTACTCAAGTTTGTGGCATTAATTGCAAGGATGTTAAATTAAACTCGGAAAATGTATTTTGTTGGAGTATACAATGATCCTACTTCCCATTTTCATCGCCACTAAATTTTTGGAGCCCTAGCTTGGCAGTCGAATGGATAGCAAAGGTCATATGTAATTGGATAGCATGACGGATCAAAGCATTAATAGAAATTAACTTTCTTTTCGAATAGAAATTAAAGTGTTGAAAGATGAAATGAAATGTTTCTTTCAACAAAAAAATAAAAGTAAAAATTGAAATTAATGATCCAATTAACTAGAAAAACTCCGTTTGGTAGTGCAACATGGATTCAATCCTATATCACTAGATACTCATTTTTCAACGCAAGTGGCTGCATCTGTATTAAGAAAAAGTTTACAAATGGGTGGACCTTATAATATATTGTAGCATAATGCTCTGAAAGTTGATTGCTATTAAGATTTTTTGAATGAAATCGAAGTGGTAAATAGCTTTTATAGTAAAGAGTCGCTCATTGGGTGTGAAATTGAATTCGAAATATATTGATTCAAGCAAGCGAGATAGTTGTTTTATTAGTGCTATGCCCATTCACCTATATCATTATGGAGTACTTTTTCTGGTCGGTGGACATGATTGAACCATTTCCTTTGAATTATGATGTAAAGATTTGATAGTTTTTGTCTATTTATTCATGTAGTTTGGATAAAGGGCTAGTTATTTTGTTTTGTACAAAAAGAGTCCTCTGTGTTAGTTTGGGATGAGCTAAGGGCGTACTAAATGGAAAGTGATTTACAGATTTTGGTGCATGGGAAGCGGCTTTGGACTTAGTTTGTTCTATGCTCTCTCTACTGGCACTTGAAGACCTATTTATATAGGCCACTTCCACCACTTCCATTGATATGGCGCATACCAAAATCTCTAATTTATTAGAGATACTTTTTTTATACTTTCGCTCCAGGCCACACACTTCACCAACCACAAGTAGATTAAAGTCTTATAGACATTGGTAGAGGGTCCTTGATCATAAAATGCGATTTTGTTAAATTGTAGGTATCGATTGATTTGATGACATAATTTTGTTTAGATACTCCATGATTTTTATTAAGGCACCCATTCAAATCTAAATTGCCACTGTCAATTAGCAAATCTATCTTAGTAAAAAGATTTTAGCGCAGCTAACATTATATTGAAATATATAAGTGAATGAATGAAGTTTTGTCTAGATAATAAAAATTAAGAACCTTGATTTTATTTTTTATTTTTGGTCAATTTGAGCGAAAAACATTTTGATTTGGCGTTGAAACTTTCAAATTTTTTATTATTTGATTTCTTAACAAATTCCGAATAAAACTTGCAAAAAAAAAAAATCTTAAATCTTAATCTTGAAAAAGATATATCAAGAGATACAAAGGAGGCGCTGATATTGGGCCAAATAAGGCCTCCACGATTTCTTCATCTTCTTCTCCGATCGGCCTACCAACAGAAGCAAAGGCCTCCTCCTCTGAGTTCTCCACAGAAAGGGAAAAGGCCACATCGAGATGGAGCGAAGGAGGAGGGGAAGGAGACCAACAAATTCAGCAGAAATCGATGAGGAAGCGCCCAGCGAAAGAGCAGGAGGAGGAGGAGATGGAGAAGGAGTGATGGCAATGGGGAAAGACGATGGGCCATCGATTTTCACCGACGCTTCTGCTTCTCACGCCACTCGCACTGCTTGAACATGCAGCTGCTGCGGAGGGACGACGTCGGCATCGCGGTACGCGCTGGCGTCGTTCCGGGAGCTGCCGGAGTACGTGAAGGACAACGAGTTCATCCTCGGCCACTACCCGCGCCAGCTGGTGGCTCACCGAGGCAGCCCTCAGCTTGTTCCGTTGGCACAACGAGACGCTCCACGTCTGGACGTAAGGATGGATGGTGTGTTTTTGGTTCGACTTGTTTTTTTTTTTTTTTTTTTATGCGGGGCAATCTTTGCTCATATTTTCTTTTTGAGTTCATTTTTATCTTCTTTTTTTTTTTTTGGTGATTTGTGGTGATCTCTTTTGCGTCCTGTGTGTGATGCGGAGCAGGCATTTGATTGGGACGTGCATCAGGTGGCGGATCTTTTCGGCCTATTCTCAAGGTGCGTTTTGTGTCATTCAATCCTATACTTGCGTGAACATTCTGGTGAGCCTCGACCATATCGAATGGAACACATAATTTCTGTCGGAGTGGGAATCATAGCTATACATTTATAGTGAGAAATTTGTCGGTAGCAGCTCGATCTGTGTTGATTGTCATAGCTCGATTTCACGGTCTCAAGTGTAATCTGAGATGAGGCTTGTAGATGCAAGTTATAACTCAAACTCACTAGAGAGCTTGCTGAATTGCTCATTTGGTGAGGAGGTTTGAATTACCCTGTTTTGATGAAATCCTCCATAACCAGCTTAAAATTGTCAAATTTCACAGTCACATTCACTTAGATATTAACTACCTGTTCATTAGCAGAAAGGCGCTCTTGGTATATACAAGTCAATGTAGTATTTTGATATTCGTGGCTTGTTACCATACTGAGCAACCAGCCATCAAAATTGCCATTAACCTTTATTTTCTTCTGGTGCTGTATTGAAATTGCAGGTGCCATAGATGAATAACTCAAGTTTGTGCAATTAAGTGCACGCACATAAAATTAAACTGTGAAAGTTTGTTTCACAGGAATATGCAAGGTTCGTGCTCGCCAATTTCATTGCTGCTAAATTTCAGGAGTACTAGCTTGACAGTCAAGACAGTCTTTGTTCAAAAAGCAAATGCAAAATTAAGATGGATAGCGAGGGTCATCTGTGATAAGTTTTCATGATGGAATCAAAGTATTAATAGAGATTTCTGTTCTTTTCAAACAGAAATTAAAGATCTAATCCATTTGAAAATCTCTCTGTTCCTGTTAATACAACATGGATTCAGACCACTATCAATGGATAATCATTTTCCGTGCAAGTAGCACAGTGTGTGTCAAGAAAAAGTTCACACATGGTGGACATTGTAATAAGCTATTGCACTGCTGCTGAGATTTTCTGAACCAAATCATAGTGGTAATAGCTTTTATAGTGAAGAGTAGTTTACTGGTTGTCAAATTGAATTTGAAAGTGTCAGCTTAAGCAAGCTGTATAGTTATTCAGTTTGTGCTCTGCCCATTCACTTGATATGCAAATCCACTTGTGCAGGTCAAACTCTGGCAGACAGGATTGAACCATTTTCTATTAATTATGATCTGAAGATTAGACTCCGACTAGTATTTTCATAGATTAGGCAATGGCTTGATATGCAAATCCACTTGTGCAGGTCAAACTCTGCAGACAGGATTGAACCATTTTCTATTAATTATGATCTGAAGATTAGACTCTGACTAGTATTTTCATAGATTAGGCAATGGCTTGATATGCAAATCCACTTGTGCAGGTCAAACTCTACTAGTGCGGGAACTAATATCTCTTACTCAAAGGAATTGCTTTTGGTGAGTGGCACGCCAATGGTGTTTCATTCAACTTATGAAAGGAATGCTGTCTTTTGAAGTCTCCAGATGCATCTAACACAATACAGTTTTCAGGGTACAAATTCTTTGGTGAACTTGAACTGGATATCAGAAGAAGGAATGAAGATCGGTTCACTCCATTCAGCTGCAACACAGTGGCCATTCTTCGTCTTCTTAGGTGGATCCGTGTTCTGCCTCCTCTCGAGCAGCATTTGACCCCTTTTCTCATGCCACTCACACCGCTTGAACATCCAACTGTGGACTATGTCAGCATCACGGCCATGATCATCACCTCATTCTTCCCCCCAATGTACTGCATTTTCCGGTGTGAGCCCCATTGGCAACTGATAGGTAGAATAAAACCGATAGGGATTTTCCCCGTCATGACACTGCTTGCCCCTTCTCTTTCTTCTGGGAAATTCCAGGCATTGCGGATGATGTTCTTCTCGTCGATGGAGTTTTTCGGTATTGTACCTGCGATCCATGCCTGTATTGTGAATTGGAACAATCCCCAGTGCCCAATCGCGCTTGCTTATGAGTCGGCCATGGCACTGTCTTACATTACAGGTACTTTGTTTATGTTAGCAGGATTCCTGAGAGACTTAAACCGGGTTGGTTCGACCTCATTGGTCACAGCCATCAGATATTTCACGTCTTCGTGATCATGGGTGCGTTGGCTCATTATGGTGCTACTCTGTTGCTCTTACAGTGGTGAGATAGAGTCGGGCGAGATAGAAATGTGTAACAATACTAAAAAAATTGTTAAAATTTGATCCATTTCGATGGAAACGAGTGTGAGCTATTTGCTGGGGTTATGTGAATCAAGAAGCCTCAAGGCGAGATGGCGCTCCATGACAGAGGAGACGCCTCCATTTATAAAGAAGCGAAATGCTCATTGTATTTGTTATATTTTCTCATTTTCCATGAATGATTTGATTTATAATGTGACCATACGCGGGTAATAATATTTTCTGCTTTCATCTTATTTCGAGCTGTTTGTAGGGTTGTTGCTCCATAATTTTAGTTCTACCATTACTTTGATTTTTTCGCTAAAGTGTCCTGCTACTACCACCACCACCACCACCACCACCACCATGAAAATAGTTTGAAAAAGCTAAGCGGGAGGATGGTGAATTACTTGGTCCTTTGTGTGGTGAATTTTAAGAAGTTAAGTCATGGACCAATACAACATATGGAACTACTAAGGCTGCGCATGGTAAAATTTCTGTTTCTCAATTTCTCTATTTCTCTGTTCCCAGGAACAGGTTTGGAACAGAAATCCGTTTGGTAACGCAAATTGATTTCTCTGTTCCCCGGAATAGAAATCTGTTTCAGAAATTGTTTTGGGTGAGAAAACAGAAATAGAAATTTTTTTTTCTCAACTTTTCAATTTAGTCCAAAATATTTTAGATCACTAATATTGAAATAGAAATAGAAATAGAAATAGAAATAGTTAATTTAGTCCAAAATATTTTAATAATTTTCTAATATAATCATTTCAATCAATATTGATTGAAAATCTTAACCATTGGGCCAAATGGTGGGAATTGAATGGACAAGGCTTCATTTGTTGCACGCAAGAGATTTCACGCATGGTAATAGTCAACTTGCCACATTCATATCTAATGAGTCTTTCTTCACCTACTCTTCCATAGTACGCCAGACAACGGCTCTATCTAGTTAACTATTTTTTTATTCATAAACTTCATATTAAGACGGTAAAAATGGGTCAAATCATTAGGGTTTCATCCGATTTTTCTTTTATAAGGAAAAGAAATCTAATAAGGAATCTGTTGTTCTTGTAAGAGTGTTGATGAAAATACAGATTTTGATAATAAATTTTTAAATAATCCTAGTGTTGATAATTTTGAAAAAAAAATTGGTGACGATTTTTGAACATGGTGAGGATTTTTTTAACAAAATTTGGAAAGAAATTGGAATTAGACTTGAAGTTAGGACTTTTTTAGGAGATTAGACTATTATAATCATGGCTATCATTAGACTTATTTGATTAATGTGAAATCAATTTCGGCAAAAACATAACGACATATTCACTACAATTGAATTTCAATTGATTTTTTTTTTGCCACGTCGTTTATTTTTCGAAAGATAATATTACGTAATACGAAACGTAAACACATGTAATAGGAAATTCCATGAAATTGTATTTTCAACTTTTGTAATGTATTAGTATTATTTCGACTATTATTTTGTATTTGAGGATTTCCTATGTTGTCATCTAATCAATTTCTATTCCTAGAAATTAAAATTTTATTCTGTTATCAAGCGGATTTCTGTTTCAGAAATAGAAATTTTGAGTCGTTATCAAACGGGTTTCTTTGCTCAGAAACTTGTCCGGGGAATAGAAATTGAGAAATTGATTTCTGGCCAGAAATCAATTTCTGTTTCAGAAATTTTACCATGCGCGCCCTAAGAGTCTCTACCTAATAGGGTTCGGGAAAAGGCAAAAGATGTAAGCAGATAGAATTTGCAGACATGGAATTTGCTCAAGCCCATTCGCAATCTCTGCATCTATCAAAGCTCTGATAAAATAAAAGAAAAAATGTCTGAAAGAAGCGCGAGCTGTGAAGAATTTGGAAGTCCAAGAAGGAGCCACCGTTAGTAAGAAAAGAAACTCAGATGATCTAATTTGCACTTTTAGCGAAGCTTCATTCCGGCAATCATGCTGCTAAATCTCAAAGAAGAATCAGCTACGTATTGGCAAAGACAGTTAACAGCTGATCTGGCTTCACAAAATCAGCCACTTCTATGGTGGTCAGGTGTACCTTACAACATGTCATCGAAGTTAAGTCCAAATACATTGGAACACATTATCAAATTGTTTACGATATGTAGTTAGGTTCATAGAAAGGGAGGCAGTAAGGTATGCTAGTGTACTGTAGAAATTCCCAAGGAAAATAAAAGAAGCACTTGTCAATCTGTGATAACAAGTCACAGCCATAGTTTTTCTTTTTTTATGGTTATTGTATCTCTGACCACAATGATCTTTCCTTCAGTTCATAACCAAAAGAAAATCTGGTGATACTCATTACCAAATTCATAGGGAAAGACAGAAACTATGACTATCCAATCGTTTGACGTGCATAGTGGACAATCTAGATGTTTAAATACTTGCAACCACAAGTTTGCTAAGGAAACAATGGGATATTTGCTTACAAACAAAACCGAACAGTATGTTGAGACAGAAGTTAAGTAGAGAAAATAACAGTGAAGAAGAAGACGACCCCAACAAATACTACGATAAATGATCCTGCAAAACTCAAGAAGGCATCTTTCTAGGACTCATCCTCTCTGCCTTTGTGCCTTCGTCAACAGTTGACAGTGTCCTTGGACTGTGATTTGAGCTATAGGTTATCTTCATAAATTGCTTCATCGAAAGTTCCAAATTGATTATCTGTCTGGTGTCTAGGCTAAAGGAAGTGTGTATAGTTTTGTTAGTTGCGTGGGAATCTGGCCAATTAACTTGTTGTAGGAAAGGTCCACACTCTATATTACTTACATTGAAGAATATTTTTGGAATTGATACTGTCAAATTATTATGCGATTCTGGAATTGATCTTGTCAAATTATTATGCGATAGATTTAAGACATATATTTCGCTCAAATAACCGATTTCTATAGGAAGAGAGCCCATCAAATTATAGTGCGAGAGATCCATTCTAAACACTTATCCTAGAATATTGACCTTATAAGATTCCAGTCTACTCTTTGACATGAAAGGTCACTTGTTCTAGTTCATCCAAAAAAAGCACTTGTGGCTCTATCACCATTGGAGAAATGAGTTGCCAATGCTCACCATTTTCACTCAACATATCGAATGTGCTATTAGATACCCCACCATTTCCAAATGTCAAATGTTCCAAACAAGAAGGAACTTCCCCCAAAAGGCCATAATAAGAAAGATCCACCATGCTTATCTTCGTCATCTGACGAAGAGCTAGACTAATTGAACCTTCAAAGTGGTTTCGTTCCAGCAGAAGATACTTCAAGTTCCAAGGCAAACTAATCCAGTTAGGCATCTCCCGTAGATACGATGTGACGATGTACGAAGCTCTAGAAAGAAACTAAGGAAAAGGCCCAATAAGCTCATGACTTTGTAGATGAAAGAATCTCATAAATGTAACATTGGCACAGCAGGGTATGTTTGGACTGAAATTTGTTAGTCCAAAGTTATAAAACAACAAGAGAAGTCAAGTTGTAGAAGCTCAATGATATAAGTTTCTGACAACATCAGAAATTTCAAAAATTGGATATCTCCAATCCAATTTGGTATTGGTCCGGACAATAAATTATAACTAAGATCCAAAATCCTTAAATCTTAGCTATCCAAAATGCCAGGTGACATATCTCAGTGAATTGGTTGTCTTTTAGAGAATTATTTCAACCTTATCAAGTTAGTAGTCTTGGACTCTTGGTAGCATTTGGCCATGCAAGTTGTTGCCTGACATGTTTAGTACAGATAGGGAGATACAATCTATGGCTGGTGGCTCTAGCATCTGCCCCATGAAGCCATTATTCAACAAATCTAAGGTCATCAACGACTTCATATCGTCTATCGATGGAGGGATTTTTCCTCCTTTTGAGTTCCTTGACAAGTTCAGATACAACAAATTTGGAAGGATGGAATCAATCTGAGATGGAAACGCTCCTTTAATCTTTATGGCAGATGCATTGAACCAACACATATGGACAAGATTCGACTTGGCTGGCAAATAAAAAGCACCCAACAAGTTGTTGCCGAGTTTCACTTGACGAGAATCGCATTATTTTTGCAATAGGCAACATCATTTCCACTGAACTCTACATGCACTCTAGCGAAGAACACTCCATGTTTTTCCGTTGAACTGTTGCATTATGTCATTGCCTGAAATATATGTAGCTCAGCATTATGTGCTCAGTTTTTTATTTTTTGCATAGCTCGACCCAATTATCTTATGGATAAAAGGTGTGACTAGGTTGACCCTTGACAAATGTTCCACGTTGGCTTAGTTTGAAAAGACATTAAGGTGATGGAAAAAGAAACGCTGGCACAATCATTAGGTGCGTTTGTTTTACGGACAACTTTTCTGAGAAACCTTTTCCTCATTTTCCGACGTTTGGTTCACTTAGAAAAATGAGTTGATGGAAAATGTTTGCCTAGTCAAAGTCAACGAAAAATGTTTCCCTACCAAAACTTAAATTCCGGAAAATGATTTCCCCTTTAAAAGAGTTGGAAGACATTTTAGCCTTAGGGTCCTTGGTTAATAAAAATTTTATTTAAAAAGAAATCAAATTTTAAATTATTTATTTATTTATTTATTTATATTTTTCTTTCTTCTTCTTCTTCTTCCTCCTTCTTCCGCCTTCTTCCTCCACCAACAGCGATTGGTCAAGACATAGACCAACGAGCTCTAGGCTTTGCGGATCCAAGCAAACCCGAGCTCGGCCAAGGCCGATGAACTCGCAACTTGCCCAATCCTGGCTAGCTCGGGCTCCGTCGAGGCTAGTGAGCTTGTGGCTCACTCGGTCTCAATGAGCCAAAGCTATGGCCATCGCCGACCGGTAGTGGCAAAGGAAGGGAGAAAAAGAAAAGAAAATAAAAGAAAAAAAAAAAGAAGAACTTTTCCACTATCACCCCAAAAAACCAAACTCTACCTTACGTAAAGTTGCTAGAGTACGATTAACAATAGTAATTAATATTAACATAATAGAAGTAAGTGGATCTATTAAGTGACCGAACTCTAAAGAAAATTTTAAAAATAATTAAAATTCCCTTTCTATAAAGAAAATAAAAAAGAGAAATAAAATAATTAAAAATTCGATTTTTTTTAAAGTAAAAATTTGAACTTTTCTTTTTTGCATGAAATTAAGTCATTAGATTGAAATTATTTTCCAATAATATCCAACTAGCAAAAATCATTTTCAATCATATATCACCAAACAAAAGAAAACTAACTATATTCTTGGAAAATATTTTACCGAAAAACATTTCCTCATATCATTAAGTTTTCCGCAAAACAAATGCACCTTGAGTTGATACATATGCAGAAGACAATCGCTCTTAAAATTCTGCTAGTAGAGTCGAACTTATCCTTCAAGCAATTTTGCATTAAGTATTGGACAAGCTTAGTTCTCTTGTTGTAAATCTTCATCAAGCAGTAAGCACAAAAGCGGGCTCAGGCTGCTGGGCAGTGGTCTTGCAATGCAAGCCTTTATTGTCCAATTGGAGCAATTCCCCCGCGCCCAGTCCTTTATGTTAGTAGGATCTTGTTGAGACGCTAAAATTTGGTTGTTTTGATATTGCTGGTTACAACCATTATAGAATTTACATCTTGGGTAACATTTATAGGAATTTGTCGATGCTAGATACATTTCGCTTGTGAACTAAACTACTTTCTCTCAATTTATAACCAAATAAAAATGCCTTTATATTAAAATTAGCCTGATAAGGAATACAATAGGAACACTCTAAGAGTCAAGCATTCAAAATTCATAATAACGACTCAAATGCCTACAATTCTATAAAAGAAAATGTCTTCACCATTTCATTATTTTTTCCATTACAAAATGCTTAGAAGAACAATCTCTAATGGGGAAACGATGGGATGAGCTTACAAACAAGCTCGAACGGCACATACTGATAGTACGAGTTTAAGTAAAGAAAAAGGACCACCCCAAGGAATGCCACAATATATGATCCTGCAAAACTCCACAGGAAGGCTTCTCTCCAGGGGTCATCCTCCTTGGTATGATTAAAAGATGGCAGTGCCCCCCTTTCCTGATTTGAGTCATCACAACTTATTAATGGTGTTCCACAAAGAAGGGGGTTACCTTCATAACTTGTCTCGCCAAAAGTTCCAAATTGATTTTTTCGGTCTGGTGTCCTACCTGACAAGTTGTTGAAAGCCACTCTAAAATTTGACAAGGTGTAAAGTTCTGTTAGTTGTGGAGGGATAGGACCGATTAAGCTATTGTAGGACAAGTCCAAGCTTTCTACACTCTTCAAATCGGAAAATGTTTTTGAGATTGATCCTGTCAACTGATTGTGTGACAAGTTCAATGCTCGAAGTTCACTCAAGTGGCCAACCTCTGGAGGAATAAAGCCTGTCAAATTGTTTTGTGAGAGATCTATTCCCGACATGAGTTGTAGAATGTGGCCCTCATATAATTCCAACCTACTCTTTGTCATGAAGTAAACTTCTTCTAATCTATATGTATACGTAGACCTTTTGTCTTCATAATAGGAAAAAAATATAGAGAATTTGCTAATATATACATATGGAAGCACAGTCTGTTGTGAATCAGAAAAGGTATCAAATGCGTCTGTAGATACCTCGCTATTTCCAAATGCCAAATCTTTCAAACAAGAAGGAATTTGTCCAGAAAGCTTATTATTAGATAGATCCAATATGCTCATATTTTTCAACAGACACAGATCCAGAGGGATTGAACCTTCAAATCTATTTCCTTGCAGTAGAAGAACCTTCAAGTTCCAAAGTGAACTGATCCAAGTGGGGACCTCGCCTGACAGTGCATTGTGTCTAAGATCCAATGTAACCATCAATGATGCTCTAGAGAGAAACTCAGGCAAATGCCCAGCAAGCATGTCATTTGTTAAATGCAAGAACCTCATAACTGTAACATTGAAACAAGGGGGTATATTTGGCCCAACGTTGTTACCCGATAGGTCTAAAAGCTTGAGACAATGTAAGTTGCAGAAGCTCCATGGTAATGGATCACTAAATGAATTACTTGACAGCAAAAGCATTTTCAATAATTCAATATCCCCAATCCAATGAGGAAGTGTTCCAGATAGGGAATTATTGCTTACATCCAAAACTTGCAAGGAGCTATTTAATATGCCAGATGATAAGTCCCCTATGAAACGATTGTTATCCATATACAAATATCTCAAGCTTGTCAAGTTAGAACCCCTCGGTAGCATATTACCTTGCAAATTGTTGCTTGAAAGTTTCAATAGAACAAGTGATGTACAATTTTTAGCCAACAGCTCTGGTATCTCTCCCATGAAGCGATTATTCGACAAGTCCAATGTATGCAGGTGATTCATATTGCCCATGGAGTAAGGGATTCTACCTTCCAATAAGTTGTTTGACAAATTCAAATAAATTAAATTTGGGAGGATGGAACCAATCCAAGATGGGAGCTCTCCTTCAATAATATTAGTAGACACATCTAACTGTAGCATGCTGTCAAGATTTAAATCGGAAGGCAAATGAAAAGTACCTGACAAGTTGTTGCCCGTGAGTTCGAATCGTTCTAGATATACATTATTCTCCAATAGCCAATTTGGGAAATTTCCATTCATTCCATTATGGCTTAGTTGAACAAGTATCAAATCATGTTGTTCTTTCAGAAAACTAGGAATTACGACATTTGCGTCTTTGTTGAGCACACAATTTGATAGAGTAAACACCTTTAGTTGAAATGAAGGAAACCAAGTAGGCTCTTCTGTATTTACTTCCAGATGGTTACGATTGTTGAGGAGATGGAATACCTCAAGGTTGGAATTATTGGCTAGGGAAGCAAGCGAAAGTGATCCTTCAAAGGCATTTTCAGAGAACGCAATATATTCAAGTGACTTGAGATTATAGAGGAGAGATGAAGGAATGGCCCCGCTGAAATTGTTGTCTGCCGCATCAAGCACACGGAGTGAGGTCATATTGCACAAGCATAAAGGGAGAGGACCCCAAAATCCATTACTATTGATATCCAACTCTTCAAGGTACCTTAATCCGCACAAGCCTGTTGAAGTGGACACTGCAACTATGAGTATAATCTCTATGTTGTACTTCATATGATGGTTTGTGCCAAGAATGGAGGTTAGAAAGAGTAATCTAGTATCCAAAAGTACAAACAGAAAAATAGGTAAGATAGAGCTTTGAAAGGAGTCGTATCACCACAATGCTTAATTTCCACTATTCTTTACATTACATTAATTACTTCAAAGTTTGACAAAATTTGAATTGGATTGTAAACAAACTCTTAAGTTGATATTATTCCTAGATTTATGGCGTAATTGTATGGGCAACTTCTAAACCTTTGCTCAATTTTCATCATAGTTTCTGAAGTTTTTTTTTTCCAATTTAATCATGTACTTCTAAACCCCCTCCTCCTCAAATCTAATGCATGGCGCCCTCTAATTTGAGGCCACACTTCAAATCTGAGGTCATTTTAGCTCAAACCGAAAGTCGTCTGGTGGTGGTGATGGCGACCGAGTTTCGTGATGTGATGACGAGTCTGAGCGCCGCGGAGGGTGGGGGTAGCAATGGACACCGGCGCTGAAGATTTTTTTTTTTTTTTAATAAGTCCGTATGAGTTTTTGATATTATAATTATTTATTCTACTCTATATATTATTTACCTTAATGGTAAAAAAGACAATTTCCAGATAAATTAATTTATCCATAATAAGATGTGCTTTCTTTGTTTGATTTTATGCATCTTAGTTTACTGATATAAATTTTCAGTTTCTTATATAAATTTTGCCGCCTAGTTGAATTTATTAACACTGGCAATCCCTGAAGTTTAACCACCATTGTGGTTTAATGTGTAAAATGTAACTATTTTTTGGATTTTGATTCCCCATTAACTTTTGCATTTAATTTTGTTATGATTCCTGTACAATATTTGAACTCCTCTGATATATTGTTATTTCGGACTCTTTTTCTTAATCTTCAAAGCAATAACTCCTTGCATATGTTATGTTATCACACTACTCTTTAGATTGCCCGATAAAAAAGTTTCACAAAAATAAAATCACGGGGGATAAATTTCAATCTTCAAAGATCATGGATTTAATTGAGAAATGATCAACCTTTTAAGAATCACCGACATCGTGATCCCACAATTAAGACATTGAGCATGACCTACGTTTACTTATGGCTTCCAGGGACATTTAACTAAATCCTTCCAACTTCAAGCATGAGTCAAACAACTATATGATGTCACTTACCTAAATACAAGTCGTTGGCTTTAAGTTATTTGAAGCAAATGTGCGGTCATAATATGATCTCTGGAGAACGTCTAATATAATGCAGTCATGCCTTCTATGTTCAAGAAAATCTTATCTTATTTTTAAAAGGTGATATCTGAAAGCATTTTCGCAAGAGTACCTTCCAGAAACTTCGAAGATGCGTTCAATCCACATTGATTGATGTACAAGGCCTTGAGAGATGTCATCCTCATAATGTCCGTGAGGGCATCATTGGCCAAATTGTTCACACCAAGATCCAATACCTCCAAATTCACACCTATAATTGACAAAAGGTTCTCAAAATCAAACTTTATGTATCATGACATGGTCTTCTATTCTACATGTACCTTCAGGCTGATTGGAAGACAATTTTTGAGCCTCTGCTGAAGTTTGCTTGTACAATGAGGGGACTCGTTGTAGATTATTGAAAGATAGATCAAGTCGCTTCAATTTCTTCAAGTGCAGCGATCCATTTAAATCTGATCATAGAAAGATCCATGCATACCTGATAGTTAATAAATTATCTACGAATATCAAATGTCTAACTATCTTCCATTTATCTAAAATAACTATATGCTCATGATGAAGAAAATTGATTTCTATGCAGAAACTAGTTGATCCGACATATCTGAGCATCAACAAAGTCTCCGTCACATGCATTTGTAAACCAATTTCATAAACAATGTCTATCAGATGTAGTTAACTAGCAAAGCTGAGAAAATGTTCCCTCGTTTGCTCCCATGTGACATATGAGTTTACTCTTATGACTGCTTCATGGCAAGATACATGACATAATTTTGCCATGTGACCAGTATTAGACCAACGAGCATTGATTTATTGAGCTGTCATCTCTGAACTTCTATCTCTTATTGAGTTTAAATTACAAAACATGAACAAAGAAAACAGAATTTTCAGAATATATTCTTGGAGATATAGTTTATTTTGCAACGTGAATGTTCCATTACGTGCTCACCATATGACATTTGATTCTATCTCCATATGACCGGATACAATGCCTCGTTTTTCTATGTGGCTCATGTCGATTAATAAGTATCAGTTCAATCATTTGTCATTTCCAAACCTCTATCTCTTTTGAGTTTAAATTTCAAAGCATGAATAAAGAGAAAAATTTTCATATATATTCTCGAAGATATAGTTTATTTTGCCATTCCCAAACTTCAAAATCTTGTTACTTTAAAAGTCAAAAAATGCATAAAGAGAAATTATCACGTTCCTCAAATATAGAAACAATTCTACCAACAAATAAATCCATTGCATTAAAAACTGAACAAAATACAACAAACTAGTGATAAATTTTATTTGTGATGAGCCATCGAAGATTAAAAAGTATAATTTTTTATTTAAGCCAATGCAATTTTGTTAATTAGTTTTTCCTGATATGGTTTAATCTTTTCTTTTTCCGGTCCATTTCTTTTCCTCTATCCAACCATTACACTACCTTTAAGACCTTTCTCTTCCCTCTAAAATAATCCCATTTACCAATCTACTTTTCGTGATTTTTAATTTCAATTTTTTTTTCATATTTTGTAAACCTTATAGCTCTCGCAATTTGATTTTCATTTATCATAAAACACTCAAAACCTTTTCAAAAATGTGAATATTGATACGTAGAATGATAAACTTGATTTCTTTTTTCTCATTTTGAATCTTGAGAGGAAGCCACAAATAAAAACATTATGTAGATTTTGGTCCACTTCCAAACAAGTGCAAAATTGTTGGGGTGAAAAATTCGAACAAGTCTACCTTTTATGATATAAAAAAAAGTTGAAATTTGGTAAAATCATTGCTCATTAAGCTGATTCTATTTTTGTTTTTTGTACTTATCATCGTCATGGAGATGAATCTCGTAATTAACTTATGATATGTGCGATTAACTACTTTAAGATTCACATCATTTGTGCAATCATGTGTTTGTCATTAATTCACTTTTACAATTTATAGCACCTAGAATGACATTTTTTCATTGTTCAAAATTGTAAACAATAGTTTAGAAACATAATTGAAAAAAAAAACAAAAAACAAAGAGCTGAGAAAGAGAGAGAGAGATATGCACCTGAGAGATGATTATCCCTTAAATCCAACACTTGAAGTTCCTCAAGAGGCAGGAATAGAGACGCATCAATAACCCAAGGGCTGTATTTTTGCAACGTCAAATTGCATATATAGCTCAGAACTAGTTGAGTTACTCGTGAAGTGGTGTTATCGCACTCGATGCCTTCCCAGCCACAACAGTCACCATCGCTGTCTCCCCAGGATGGAAGAGAAGACCTGTTTGGGTGGTTGAAGGCAGCCTTAATCTTAAGGAGGGCATTCCTCTCTTCTTCCAAGCACCCCATGCTTCTTCCATTCCCCATCAATACCGACAACACCCAAATCCACAAACACAATAAAAAATACTTCATGTTTGTATGGGGTTTTGTGCATTATCAATTTCTTCTGCTTCACAATGTGCAAATTTATGAGGGCCATCTACTTAATTTATATGAGTAGAGTCTTCCCTTGGAGTGATTATTACGGTTGGGCCAACTCCATGGAACAACCATGGGAAAACTCAGAGTCTATTGGGACCAATTCCACGGAGCCCGTGATTTTCGCTGTTAACTTGACCTAGATCTTCTCCAAAAGGGAAAGATCAAGATTATAAAATGATAATTAAAAAAATACTATTAGCAAATCAACAAAAAAATGTGCCGAGGAATTACTTCGCAAAAATAGAGGGAAATAAGAAAGGTTTGACATTGTTGATTTTCAAAGCAAGTGTTGTTTCCCAAGAAGTATCAAATAAAGTGGTATTTGTTTGGTCTCATTGGCGGAAAAATAGGCTAATTTGATCAAGTCGATAAAGTGATGATGACAATATGGTCAACACTCAGTATATCTTATAATTAACTTGAAGTAAATGAATGCAAAATTGATTAACAGTCTGTCGAAAAACACAGGCTTAAGTTCGTGCAACACACGGATACTTTCCTAGCATTAAATTAAAAATACTTTTAACCGTCTGCCAAGGCATAAAGCAAAACGATCGGGTTGTTTAAGGTGGATTCAACCGTGAGCAGGGCATTCCTCTCTAGTCTCTCTTTCGGACCACCTTGTCAGCTTTCACTTCCTTCCAACATCAACACCATTGAAAGTCCACACGCACATGTACAGTACAATGAAGAACCTTCAATTCTTAAGGTGCTTTGTGGGTCATAAGAGACTATTATATAATCATAGTATATATATTAAATTGACTCGTGACCACTGAAGACAGGGGATCCAAGAAGATCTGATAGTCTAAATTTAGTTTGGTATATATAATATGTGCATGGTATACCTTTTCGTGGCCCGTACGTTCTATGTTTCTGCTAGGGACCTGTTTGACTCAAACATTCGAGAGATCTTATCCTCTCTTATTGTCACTAAAGCTTGCCGTGGCCTAGAAGTATTCCAAGGAAAAAGCATGCCAACAATTTGAATTTTGTTGAGAATTAAGGACATGAAAAAAAGTGATAGAGAAGAAGGCAAGCACCACAGCTGATTCAATCACCGTGAAATAAAACCAATCAAATTCTTAATGGAAATTGAACATTGAACAATAACCGTGGATGTCGGAACGTACGTGGAAATTTATTTAGTTTATTGTGAGGCCCTCGAATCACATGCGCTTAGATGTGACTTGTAATATGTAGACTCATCATATCTACTGTTGGGTCACATGGGTCTATTATTGAATTTATTGATATGTTCAACGAAACTAATCACAATCAAATTGAAAAGTGTTGCACCCCCTTGAAAGATGCTTGGGTCTGTTATTGCTAATTATATCTGTCGAATAATACGTAACTACATAACCATATATGCTGACCAATAAAATCTAAAAAAGTGGAATCTTTTGATATTGAAGATATATAAACATGTTCTTATGTTGTTAAAAAGTTTGCAATGTATATATTATATATAAATCCCCTTATTCGTCTGAAAAGAGGATTGCCATATATAAAGTCTGCGATCTCTATATCTGGTATGTATAATATTATCTAATGTATCCCTATAAACAAAGGGTTTTTGTGCATTATACGGTGAGGGAGGTTTTGCAATAAGGGTTTTTGTGCATTATGCAGTCCCCTGTGTGGGTTTCACGGCCCACCCGGGACGCTGATGGGTCGGTTCTGCCCCCTCTTGATAGTACTACGAACGAACCCAAGTCCAACCTCGACTACGATCCAAAGCTCGAGCCATCACCGTGAGGACACCAGCGAAAGATGGGAACCATTTTTTGTAACTACCTTGGTAGAAGGAGCTATGACAAACCCCTTCAAGCCCTCCTCCCCCTTTTGATATATTTCTGGTATGAGGGGATGACCAGTTACGGAACGGTCCTAAGGTTGGGCTTGTAAATTTGTAATCGTTCCACATAGATAAATAAAGCCAGGAAATTATGTAGTATGTATGTGAATGTGTTTTCTTCTTAACTATCCATTGTCTGTTATTGATTGATTGGCTGAATTCTGTTATTGATTGATTGGGTGAATGGAGATTTCATACTTCCGTATGTGCTTAATGAAAGATAAAAATCAGTGGGATGATGATGTCTCTTGGGACGTCGCAATTTAATCCCATGAAGAGGAGGATGTTGCGTTCCCGCAACAAGGGTAAGGTCCGGGGCATGACACTATACAAACTGTGTGTCCAGTTATATCATTTATTTGTCTTTTTACTCACTAGAAGGCGTTTTGAGGGGTATATTGGAAATTTTACTGACAATAGATTTAAGATTTATTATGTGTAGACTTATGCACAAAACTTTCTGTTCATGCAATGACTTGACAACTAAATCAGTAGTTTAGGATTGTTTTATAGAAGTGACTATTTATAAGGAGAATGACAGAAATCAAAGTGACTTTAGGATATTTTATTCATAAAATAGACCTTCACGTTGTTTTATTAGTATGAGCTATATAATATCGTAAAAGAACTAGGGAATAATAAATAAAATTTCATAAGAAGTCATAACGAATCACCAAAATTTGGAAAAGAAACTATAAGAGAAGAGGACAAGGAAAGGCAGCTCTCAAAGAAAATATAGAGGCATCAGTACATATTTGTTGAATGGATAGGTGCCTATGAATATATGATTCTATTAAGCTCCGGAACAGGACAAGCGTGAGCTAACTCCTAATATAAGCATGTAATTACTCCAATCTAGGGATGGAAATTTCCTAACTAAAATGATAATGATGAGAAACTAACCAAGATGAAATACAACAAATCATGAAACTAATGCATACATGTAAATGGGTTCGGACTTCTCCCCATCAAATCCGAACCAATCGTGACTCGGCGCCATCAAGCCCAAACCAACCGGGTTCCAAAATCTGAGAAATCGAGCCGAACGCTCTCCTCGAGGACTGGTTCACCCATTATTAGATATTAAACACACGCAACCCTTATTAAACACTAAAGGCGTTTTGACAAGTAAACACGAATAAGTATGCATGCCCAATGGCACAATCAAGCATAAAGGAGACCAAAACTCATTACGAATCACGCGATGCACAACCAACTAATTCTGGACAGAACTAGGTATGATCATTCTCGCAGTACTCCACGGTGAATTTCGTAACAAGACACAATAATTGACATCCAATGGCCTCAATTCATCTTTTAGTGACAAGTCTTCAGTTTATAGATTCATGAATAACATCAAATGGTAATCACGCTGAAAATCGTAAGGATCTTCCACTTGCCCTGACATGCACAAGTTTTTTTTATCTCTCTCTGGATGCTCTCTGACAAAGTCAGTTGAACCATTTTCAAGATGTTCTAGATTTCTCTTTGCAAGATTGTCAAAACTTGAGGCATACAAATGTCAAAGAACATAGGCTGGAAAAATCTCTTCAAATGTCAAAAGCATAGGCTGACCAAACCCAATAAAAGACACATCATGTTTATATGTGTTTACACCAAAAAATAACCAACTTTTGATTATTATCAACATATGATAGACCTAATTGACAAGAGCAGAGTTTGATAAGCAAAGTGAAGCGAATATTCCAAATGATTAATAGTTATTATCAACATATAACCAACTCCAGTGATTTCCATTTAATAGTTGTTAATAAGCAAAGCGATATTCCAAATGATCAATATTTTAATAGTTATTTTAAGAGCTTGCCACTATTGTAAGAGTTTTTCTGACATGAGCTAAATTAATTGAAATTTGTTATAACCGTTTTACAAGATTAGTCTAATAAGGTGAGATATAAAGATTCTTAATTAATCTAATTTTAGGCTAGCTAATATGGGCCGGGTAAAGCCCGACTTGTGATCAGAGAGCCTGTTGCTTAAATATATATAAATAATACTCAAGTCTCTCTACTAATCCTAACACCCAAATATCCTCACACAAGGAGCGGTTACAAAACGTTGAGGATGAGGACAGTTTCATTAAGTCAGTGATATGGAGAGCAATAGAAAAGTGTTTGAGTTTTAAAAATTGCTATTCCACGTAAAGAATAATGGATTTCAAATAAAGTGCGTATATCTCTCAATTATATGTGTTTCAGGTTCTAGTTGGAGATCTTTTTTATTTTTTTTTATTTTTTTTTTCTAGTTGGAGATCTTGAGTTGCCGATTTTGTGGCTAACAAATGTTGCTTGGACCATATCATTATAGTGTAAGGCATTACTTGTTTGTATATTCATTGGATCAATTAAAAATTACCGATTAGGATGTAGTATAATTTTATTAATTTTCTCAACCAAATATAACAAAATAATGCAATAAGTTAAGCTTATCAATTAGATTCAATGTATCATTTTCCAATTTTTTTTTTCACTAAACGTTGAATGTTTAAATGTCAACTTCATCATGTAGGGACACATGTAAATTTTATTTTTTATTTTTGGTCGAAAGACAAATGTATAATTTGGGCAAGTCATTTTGGTCACTTCCCATAGAAATGCTTTATTTTTTGACGGGGATGTACATCATGGCTTGACCCACAATTCTCCCAAGTCGCTTCGGTCTCTTGCGATGAAAGCTGGGTAATGCTTTCCTTTCTTGATAGTGATGTCCATTATAGAAACTAAAGCGAAAAGACCTCGACTAAAGTTAATGTTTCTTTCATCCAAAACCAACATGAAGATGATGGAAAAGAAAGTCCCCTTCGTAAGTCAATTTCTCTTTCCATCTTGGATGATATTTTATCTCATTACCTAGGCTAATTACTTATTTTTCTCGCAAAGCCTTTATTCGATGCTTTGAATATTGGTCAACGCAAAGACCGCGTATGTGGATTTGAAAAGAATTGCAATTTTCTAAAGTCTGGAGTAACTTTATCCAGTCGAGTTAACCCCAAATTCAAGATCCAAGGAGAGAGAGGGACAAAGAGAAGTTTTTTTTCTTTTGGTAAGGAGGGAGAAAGAGAAGTTAGTAGCCTGAACAAACTTAAAAGAAAATTAGAAAAGACGTGCCAAGGACCGACCCTGTCTAGCTCATCCACGATAAAAGTGGGGGTTGATTCGTTCGGGCCGATTCGGATTTTTAAGCTCTTTTGATGGCACCTGAATTATTAACTTTATTATTATTTTTTATTTTTCATCTTTAGCATCCCTTGGGCTGGAGAGGCGGATTTATTTTTTATTTTTTATTTTTTATTTTTATTTTTATCTTTGATGTTGAATGGGACTGGGCTTGTCCGTAGAAGTCGTCCCCCTTCCAAGAGCCCATGATGAACCGAGCAAGGCCCTATCTATTAGCTGGAGCCGTTGCCGACGGTTTTTGGCGGCTTTTCGTTGCCCACACTCATGCTCGCGAGAGAAGATAGCTTGGACAGAGTGATGAAAGGAAAAACCCTAGGCTATGTTTGGTCGTCCATATTTCTAATCAATATAGGACTATGATAGGATATGAAATCCTAAGATTTTTCAATATCCTATCCACTGTTTGGTGAATTGCAATATTAAATTTGGATATATTCACATCATATATATATAAGGTATATCATTGTAAATTAACTTAAAAGTTTATAAATAGAGATGGTGAAAATCTCCGTCACACTATTCCCTAATTTATTTTTTATTTTTATTTTCTTTTTCCTCTTTTTTAAATTATTTTCTTTATTATTTCTTTTTTCCCCTTTCATCATACTTTAATAAAATTTTATCAAATAGTAAATTGTACTAACATACTTAAAATACAAAAATACCTAAAATATACATAATAAATATAAATATATAATTTATAGATTGATTATAAGATAGAATTAAAGTTGAATATATAAATTAAAATAAGATTAGATTAAAAAATATTTTTAAAATTTTTAATTTCTTAAATTAGAATTCAAATATTATTTATATTAAAATATAATTTTAATTTTGTTAATTTAAGAAATTTGTTATTCGAGAAAAATAACTTTCCTATTATAGACATTAGAAATCTTATTTACCTTTATCCCACCTCCTCCTTTATCCCACTTCCTTCATGGGATAATTTTATCCAACCTATATTCCACTTATATCCAACTTTATCCTATCCTAAGCAAGCACCAAATGTAAGATATGATAAATCATATCCTATCACAAATTTTATCATGATTGCCAACTGCAGCCTCAGCGGAAGGAGAAGAGATGATACCAAAAAAAAAAAAAAAGATAAAAACATTTAATTTTTAGATGCATTTATCTTACAGAAAATATTTTATGATCAACAAAAACATTAAGAAACAAATTATTATTGATAACAAAAATATATTTCCCTAATTATTTCTTCTAAACAATACAAATAACTAATTTAGAAATTTGGTTACAAGTCACGGATTCACTAATTTCCCATAATATATATAAACAAACTTTGGAACTCAACCTCCTTATTGACACAGTTCGCTTGTTTTCTCATTTTGGCCATGGAAGACTTTTACCCTTAGGCTCCGTTTGTTTCACGAAAAATAATTTTTAGAAAAAAGTTTTATAAATTTTCCAACGTTTGGTCATAGAAAATAAATTAGTCAAGGAAAACATTTTCAATCAATAGAAAAAGGAAAATTGTTCAAAAAGTCTTAAATGTATGCACTTTTATCCATTCAATCATAAATATTTCAATTGTGCTAATTAAGTCCTAAACATTTTCACATTTGTCAATTGAATCCATCTATTTAATTTTGCTCATAAATTACGACGTGGACACTAACGTTGGCTAATGCTAACGTTGACTTCTTTTTTAATAATATTATATTATTTTTTATAATTTTTTTTTCATTTCTTTTCTTTACCTCTTTTGGATTTAAGTTGGTCGCAAGCGGGTTGGTGACCCTAGCCAGCACTAGGTGAGGGTGTCGTGGCCCTCGTCGGCCAAAGCGAGGGTGCTAGCAAAAGCCGCATTGCCTCCCCAGATTCAGGCCAAGTAAGGGTTTTGCAGCCCTCACCAACTCCAAGCGAGGGCGTGGCATCCGTCACCTAGATCAAACAAGGGCCACAATGCCCTCGTCCAATGCCAGCAAGAGTTGGTGAACCTTGCCAGCGTGAATCAAAAAAAAAAAAAAACCCAAAAAATATAAAAATTTTCAAAAAATATTAAAATATAATTAAAAATGGATGCATATACTAAAAATCCTAAAACTTGTCACAAAAGTGCAATTGAATCTTAAAATTTATAAGTGCAATTAAGTTCAAAAACTTATGAAATTAATGCAGTCGAATTTTTTCAATAACTCCATCCAACTTAACTAATGAGAAATGTTTACATGACTTTTTTAAAAATATTTTCTCTTCTCTTCAAGATGAACTTCATTCTTCGAGTTCACCCATCCAAGCAACTCGAAAATCATCACCATATTTAAGTGTAGTGGTGAATTTGCTCATATACAAGTATGGCAGCCAACCATCTTCTATCTCAAATGCAATATGAAACGTGCTTCTAGGCATCCCCTAAAATGTCTAACTCTTTTAAACAAGATAGAACTTCTCCGAAAAGAGAACTATACGAGACATCCACAATAGTCATGTCTTGCAACTGACATTTATGAAGGGATTGAACCTTCAAAATTGTTTCTATTATGAAGAACCCTCAAGTTTGAGAGCAAACTAATCCTAACGGGATCTTACTTAACAGTGCATTATCCCTTAGATCACAATTGACGAAGCTCCAGAAAGGAAGTCAGTAAAAAGTTTTACTTGCAAGCTTATTGCCTTGCAGATGTAGGAACCTCCTAGATGTAACGTTACCATATGGGGTTGTAGTTGGGCCAAGATTATTACTTGAGAAGTCTAGGAAACTGATATGGCCTCATTTGCAGAAGCCCCAATGGCAAAGGACTTCCTAGTGAGTTATTTGACAGCATAAGAGAATTTAAATGTTGGAAAGCATCAATCCAATGGGGGATCCCTCTAGACAGGAAAGTATTATTAACACCTAAAATCCTTAAGCCCAGAACAATTCAACTGACCGGGTGATAAACCACCCGTGAATTCATTGTTATCCAGATGCAACTATTTCAAATCAGTCAAGTTGGTGATCTCGGTAGGATATGGCTATGCAGCATCCCCAAGGACATACAACCTGTGGCTAGTGCATCTGGCATATCTCCTATCAAGCTATGAGTCGACAAATCTAAAGTCCATAACATCTTCATGTTGCCACGCAAGCAGGTATTCTTCCTTTCATTATGTTCTGTGACAGGTGTCGACACCTGAATTTTTGTCGACAAGTCAAACATGCATTTTTGTAATAAAAAAAAAACTTAGAGAGATATAAGAAATACACAAGAAATTAAATAATAAACAAATAGTAAAAAAAACAAAAAAGAAGAAGAAAATAATAAGAAAGACTCAATTTTCGGTAATTATTGAAAGGGCCTGGTCCAATTCGCGCAGCCCAGACCTGATCTACAAGAGCAGCCCAGGCCATACCAAGCCCATCATAGGAAGCGTCGGCCCAGGGACCAAACCCAAGAAACCCACAAGCCCATTAAGCCGGACCTGATCCGCTATCCACTCTCAGGGTTCAGGAGCTTCCCCTGGCGATTTCCTCTCCAAGTCTCTTGTGGTCCGTTGCTCTGAAAGAGCAGATATCGTTAACTAATCAGCATTGTTTGAGTTCCTTCGGTTTTTCGGTGGTGGATGCTTTGAATTTCTGGCATGTCTGAAAGAGGAAGGATCTATGTGAATAGGAACTGATTTGGGTTTGTCCGTGTCGTGTTGAGACAGTGTATGAGGATAGTGCGGAGGCATTGAGGGATTTCTTTTCTTTTTGATTGCTGATGGAGCCGAATCTTCTGTTGCATCTCTTCGTCATGGTTGTTCTGCTTGGGTGTACAAATCTGCTTGATCAGCCCTTTTGATGTGCGAATTTCAGCTAAAAGATTCGACTGTTAAATGTCTGTGGATGCTCGTTTCGATGTTTTGCTCTAATGACATTGCTTGCTTGACTTCAAATGCACAATCGAATTTAGTCCTACTTTTGAATGCTTCGCTTAAAAAATTGATAAATATAAAAAGATTAAAAAGGAGGCATTCACATTTAGGGACTATATCCATCGTTTTTTCTTTTCTTTTTTTGAGGTTCATCTATCGATTATCTTCTAGTAAGTAGTTTTCTTTAGCTAAATTTAGATTTTGACTCATACTTTGAAACTAGCTCACATGTTCATGTCTTGAAACTCAAATAACAAGGTGATATATATGTTTTACTCAACTCATTATGATACTTTACTACACTCTATATTTTATCGTTCTTTATCGTGATTGAGTAATGTGAGGTTTTTAGTTTAGCTCATGACATTCATGCCTGGAGCTCAAATAACGAGACCATGTATATTCTTTGGCCAACTTGGTCGAGTTACTTTACTATATTTTATATTTTGTTGTTTTAATTCGTGCCTGAGTGATGTGAGGTTTGTAAGTTTACCTCACAAGTTTCTGTCCCAAGGCTCAATAATAAAGCCATGTATGTCCTTTGCCTGACTCGTATCAGGTTAATTTTTTGCATTTTATCTTCATCGTCTTTACTTTGGTGCTTAATATCGTTTGATGTGTAGTTTTTATTATTTTGGTTGTCATGATTTTCTTCATATATGTTTGATTAATAAAAAAGATTTAGCGAATAACAATCATTGGGCATTTAGTAGGAAGTACAAACAAGATCGCATGATTCACATTTTAGTAATAAAACGAGTTTAGGCACCAAATAGGCGCCAATTAAATGTTAGTATAAACAAGTCACGAAGTTAAAAATCTGCTTCATAGGAAGTGAAACATTTTCTCACCTGTCACTGGACTCTTAGTCGGCTCAAATAGGTTAGAATCAGCTCCAAATTAAATAGAATCTCATTGCTTAATCAAACCAAATCATCTAACGTCGTGCCCATAGGGTGCAGGAGAACTCACGTCGAATGAAAGTGAGCACCTCGAATTGAGGGATCGCCGGTTCCTGTTCGACATAACGCTTAACCCACTCCCTTTAAGAGAGCCACGAGGGAAGGTTGCAGCAAGTTTTTCAGTAAGCTTAGCTCAAAGGTAGGGCTCAGGCTGCAGAGCAGTATTCTTGCAATCGATGCCTTTATCGTCGATTTGGAGCAATTCCCAGCGCCAAACATTTATGTTGGTAGGATTCTTGAGGCGGTAAAATTCGATGGGTTTGATGTTGTTGGTTGCAGCCATCAGATAATTCACCTTTTGATGTGTCCCAGTCCGTCACCTTAGAAAAGTGTGTTATTCAAATATTTTCACTTATAGCACAAGTAGAAGCAAAAGCATAAAATTATACAAACATCACAAGGAGGATGAACGGAAAGAGTGAAACAAACATCACGTGCTTTGCCATTTCATTTTCTTATCTTTTATTTACATACATGGGTGATAATAGGGCTACGCTGAGGTCCAAAGGATATACTACTCCTATAGACTATCCACTCAGCCATCATCTACATCCTCAAACTATCCACAACATACCAACCATTTGCATGGTTTGATCCCAAAAAGTGTCAAGACCGTCCCTCCTAAAATGAATCCCCACCACCATCACTAGCTCCCTCGACCTATGGCTCCCTTCCGCTACCGTCCTCGTCACCATTGCTGATGCTGTCCTCCGGGAATAGCAAGGACCTACCAGAAGTCCCCTGATCTTGGCGTAGATCGCCATGAAGCAATAGGTGATACGGCCAGTAGATGAGCCTATATCTACCCAAAGTGTAGATTTATGATTCACAAAAATCACAAATGGGAAGTGTGGGTTTGTGAACTCGTATAGCTGCCCCTCAAAGCCCAATGGGGGCGTTGTAACAGGAGATAGGGGTAGCGGGAATAGCAGCCATAGCTACGAATCTGAAAAATGAAAATATCAACAAGAGTGAGCTAATGCTCAGCAAATGAAATATCCAAAGCTCTATACTAAACTGCCCACCTGTCACATACACACGAAAAATCTGGCTAAGACATGCGGCTAGAATAATCAAACTCAAGTAGGCTACAACGACAAAATGACTACTAGTAGTATCCTATATTCATGACAAAAGGACCTAACAACTTGATAGAAAGCTCAACCAAACATGCGCATACGTTTCACACAATTCTTTGGTCTCACTTTTTGTTTCCACTCCAAGACACATGACCGGTGCGCTTGTCGGACCACGCAAGGAGGCTGTCTAGTGGAATTTCGGTGTGCCTTCCGATCTGCTGCGGTGTATGCTGGTATGCTCTCTGGCGCATACAAGCTTCATGGTCCACTAACCATGGCATCCTAATCATCGGAGCATATGGGGTACCCTCTTCCTAGGCATCCCAAATTTCTCTCCAACTCCAAGGACATCTTCGGTACACGGTATTCATTATAGGGTATCTTAAGCACACAATCCATGCACAATTATCTTGTAATTGAACATGCGGACATCACCTCAACATAACGATCCTTCTGATGATCCAAGACTAGATCAACCCAAAAAATCGACTACCAATGACACAATTCAGCTTCGTCGAACACACCTCCTAGCCGAACCAACCTATACTTTGTTACCACAAATTCAAGTCTAAAATCATCCAACAATCGACAAAGTCAACGGCCTAACCGAATCATGTACTAGCCGACCCACTTCCTACGCTACACTATTACACTAATTCAACCTAAAACACGTGACTATTTGTGACTCTACTAATTTAGACAACCACTACCCTAGCCGAACCTATCTTGGTTCTTGTTGCCACATGCACGACCAAAACCACACCCGAAACAAACAAATTAAAGTTAGAACCTATCCACCATGAAAGCGATCACTCCTAAAAAAAATCCCTTTTTTCCCTCTAAATTAATCCCTGCTAACAATCTATATTTGGTAATTTTAAATTTTGATTTTATTTTTGTAAATCTTATAGCTCCCGCAATTTGACTTATAATTATCATGAACCACTTATATATAAATATATATAACATCAATACTCCCTGAAGTGCGGATTACCGCCCTAGTGGATGACTTGATGCTTTAGTTTCTGCATCCTTCAATACATGTAATTTCAGCTTTTCAGCTTTTTATAATACAACTTCATACCACCTTCATGGTTGGTTTTTGTTTATGCATACTCTTACTTTATATTTTATATATTGCTTTCGGTCTTTACATTATCTTTAATTCTCGCGATTTTATTTAAGTCATTTACCTTCTTGTTCTTATACATCATTTCCGTTTATATACATCCTTCTCTGCTTTCATATAGATCTGTTTATCTCTATACTTCCTTGTTCTCTCATATAGTACTCCGATCCTAACCCCTTTATGGTATCAGAGCCATTAGGAAAGTATAGATAGTCTTTGTAAGAACATACACTTAGATCGAGAGCCATTCGTTGGCATCCTTCTTGTTTCTACAGAGTGGTCCAGGCCGTAAGTCCCTGAGTGGCTGTTAGACCGTTGGTTTAGCTCTGTAACGGTTCTGAAGAAGGGTTAGTTCTGATCCTAAGTATGAGCTTACATAGAAGATCTACATCTTCCTCTAGTTCTCTATCACAAATGGACTTAGATCCAAGTCCTATACATAGAGAAGAAGTACGGATAGAAGATTTCAACAAATCTATAGAAAATTGGGAAATTCCTAAAATACAACTTAAGGAAATATACAAGCAATCAAAGTTGAAGTTTTTCAAAAAATCAGACTATGTCATATCCACCGAAGAAAGAGATGTTCCTCTTTCTAATTCCTATGAAAAAATACATCTTTTGAATAAAGAGTCCATCCAAAAGCATAAACAAAAATACAATTACATTCATATAGGACTAGTCCAAGTAGGAGTCAAACCTCTTACAAAAGAAGGCCTTAATACTTCCATTCTCTTAGTTTTACGAGATTCACGTCTTTTAAACTACGATGAATCCATTCTCGGTAATCTTGGAGAGACAAGTCTCGCAAAGGACCCATACATTTTGATTTGTTATCCCAATTTTTCTGTATCTCTCAAAGATAAGAACATTCTTAGAGCCCTAACACTCCAAATCAAAACCCATAATTACAAAGTGGCAGATGGTTCTATTCCTTTAGCCCTTGTTTATAGAATTCATTATAAAGCCATGTCCTCCGCCTTTGGAGAAAATGCTTTCAAACATAGTCCTCGAGGAGAAACACTTCTCCTCCAAACGACATTTCTAGAGCTAATACAACAATTCCTAGGTCTATCAATTGGAACCAAGTTACTTTACGAGAACAATGGGAATTAGAAAACCAAATTCCCCAACAAGTTGTTCAAAATACAGATCCGACTAATGTCATTCAACATCCAGAAGGAAGAGTGACCATTAGATTTCCTAGAAGATCTTTCGATTCAAGATCTAGTCCTTCTTTTCATAATTCTTATACAAGGTCCATAGATCTTAATCCTAATCTTCCTCCTATAATCACCATTCCTCCTAGTACACACAAAAACACTCCTCCTCCTAGTATACATAGAGATACTCCCACACACGATACAACACATTTACCTCCTTCCACCAGTAGAAGTAATCAAGAGACACCTCCTGAACCAGAAATTAGTGGTTTAGATAATAGATCAGGGATTTCCAGGCCAGTTTATCAACAAAACCAGCCTGAACCAGTCCTAGAAAATACAGATTCCCCTCATCATTCTCCTACTTATTCTCAAATGATAGATGCTGAGCTTAATGTTTTAGAAAAACATTTTGAACCAAACAAAACTTTTCTTAATAAAGAATTTAATTCTGAAGACAACAAACAAATCAGAGAATGGTTCTTCAAAACCTTTGCTGACAAAGCAAAAGACGTCAAACAAAAATATTACGACTACATATACGAATATGAAGTCCATATATTCTTCTTTGATTGGTTAGAAGAACAATTCCTTGAACCAAAAGAAATACTTGTTTTAGATCATCATTATAAGTGGAAACTTGATAATGGTGAAACCATAGAATCCAATCATCCACCCCTTAGAAGAATAAAAATACAACATGGAGAAAGTGAGGTTACAGCTACTCCTTTTAGGCTTCTAGATCAAGGAGACTCTCTTTATACTCACAAAGTCATTGAACAAAACAATTACACTAATCAACATTTGGCGACCATAGGAAAACAGTTGAATAGGATAGAATCCACCATTCAGAATCCTACTCAACTCGTCACACCACAAGTTGACACTTTCAAAACAACCCATTTTTAAAGCCTTTGAATTCCCAAAAAACCTTAGCCCAGAGTTTGCCAAAGCCATAGAACAAAAGAAAAAACTCCTAGGAAAAGCAAAGCTAGAACCTACTCCTATTATAGACACCCCTAAATTCCAGAATCTTATCATTAAAGACACCCCTAACCAACCCACTATCAGTACATTGACCAAACAATCCGGTGACTCTGATAATGAATCGGTCGCTGAGATTAACAGACTCAATTGGAGACAACCTCAGAAGCTTTATTATAGTAGGGCTACTCCACCTGACATTGCACAAGAAGAATCATCACAGAAAATACAGAATAAATACTCTCATGATGCCATTTATGAATGGAATATAGATGGTGTTGCTGAAAGCAATATCATGAATATTCTTAATAACATGGTCATGCTTGCCAATGCCTACAAAACCCAGCAAGATGTTTCTGATCATGCTGTTGCTATCATGCTGTTGCTAATCTTTTAGTAGCCGGATTTACTGGACAACTAAAAGGTTGGTGGGATAATTATTTGACTGATGAACAAAAAATACAAATTTTAACTGCCTATATAATAGATGATTTTGGCCAACGCATGGATGATGATCAAGGACATCTCATCCAAGATGCGGTGAATACTCTTATCTATTCCATTTCACAACACTTCGTAGGAGACCCTTCACATATTAGAGATAGGAATCAAGACCTCTTATCCAATATGCGTTGCAAATCCTTAGGAAGGTTTAGAGAATACAAAGAACTTTTCCTTCAAAGAGTTCTCATCAGACCTGATTGCAATCAACCCTTTTGGAAAGAAAAATTCTTAGCGGGTTTACCCCAAATTATAGGTGACCAAGTTAGAGATAAAATTAGAGAAGAATACAATGGCCAAATACCTTATGATCTTCTTTCTTATGGTGAAATAATCTCTTATGTTTACCATCAAGGAACACAAATGTGTAATACTATCAAATTACAAAGACAGCTCAAGGAAGAACAATCTCTCACCAATAGAAGTCTAGGAGATTTCTGTGCTCAATACGACCCTTCTTATAATAAAAAAACAAAACCAAAATGTAAGGGAACTTGTCCTTATGAGAAAGAAACAAAGAAACATCACAACAAATCTCAACCTCGTAGGAATAAACAAAGACACCAGAATAACCAAAATAGACCTCATAATGATAGGAAAAATTTTAAAGACATCAAATGCTATTCTTGTGGAAAAAAAGGTCATATTTCAAAATCGTAGGATTAATAAAAAATTAAATGAACTCTCTCTTGATGACAATACTCTTAATCGGTTAAATAACATATTCATAGAAAATGGTGATACTTCTTCGATAAACTTCTTGAGGAAGAAGGTCTTGATTAATGAAATAGATTCCTCTTCGATTCGATTATGAATACGCCTCTCTGAAAAATCCGTTCTTGAAATAAACATGTTAACAAAAGAGGAAGAATTTCTCCTTAGCACTGCTGATAAGATTACTGACCCAGAAGCCAAGAAAGAATACTTAGATAGACTTCATTCTTCCCTAAATATTACCTCCAAGCCCAATACTTCTTACAATTTAAAAGACATCTTGAATAGAAACAAAAAACCTCAGTCTAGACCCGTTAATATAAATGACCTCCAAAATGAAATAAAACAACAAAAATTAGAAATTCAAGCCTTGAAAGCAACACAGTTAGATATGAAAAAAGAGATTTCGATATAAAATCTCTCGTCATAAAAGGAAAGACAAAATTAGAAGACCAAAATGAAATCACCAATACTTCGATATTCCGAGATCCAGCCTTCCTTATGTTATTAACAGAAATAACATCTAGAAAATGGGTAATAAATATTATGATAAAAATCAACAATGAGTTTATTATTGAAACAACAAGCACTCTTTGATACGGGGAGCTGATCTCAATTGTATCAAAGAAGGCCTTGTTCCAACAATATACTTTGATAAAACTTCCGAATCCCTAAAATCAGCATCGGGTGATAAACTTAATATCCAATACAAATTACCGAAGCCTTAATAATAAAAGATCAAATGTCTTACAAAACCATCTTTTCTCTTAGTAAAAAATATGAGACAACAGGTAATTCTTGGAACACCTTTTATTCAATTAATCTAACCTTTTACGAGTTACTAATGAAGGCATTGAAACTCATGCTTTAAACAGAAAAATCACTTTTAACTTCGTGACAAAACCACAAAAAAAAAAAAAAGCCTAAATATTTTACAAGAACATTCTATTTCTGAAATAAATTGCCTCATAAAAGACAAAGAGAACCAGCTTGAATTCTTAAAAGAAGATTTAGAATTCAAAAGAATAGAAGAAAATCTTATAAAATCCAACATCGTAGAAAAAATAGCCTCCCTACAAAAACACATAGAAAAAACTATATGCTCTACTCTACCCAATGCCTTTTGGGAAAGGAATAAGCATATCGTTGATTTACCTTATGAACAAGATTTTTCTGAAATTAAAATACCTACCAAAGCCCGCCCGACACAGATGAATCAAGAAGTTTTGAAATTCTGTCAAGCGGAAATACAAGACCTCTTGAATAAAAAACTCATAAGAAAAAGCCAATCACCATGGAGTTGTTCTGCTTTTTATGTCAATAAAAATGCCGAACTAGAAAGAGGAGTTCCCAAGTTAGTTATTAATTATAAACCTCTTAATACAGCCCTTAGATGGATAAGATATCGTATACCCAATAAAAAAGATTTGCTAAACAGACTTTGTAGATCAAAATTATTTTCAAAATTTGACATGAAGTTAGGATTTTGGCAAATACAAATATGTGAAAAGGATAAATACAAAACAGCTTTTACTGTCCATTTTGGTCAATATGAATGGAATGTTATGCCATTCGGTCTCAAAAATGCCCCTTCAGAATTCCAAAGAATCATGAATGATATCTTCAATCCTTATTCAGATTACATCATAGTTTATATAGATGATGTTCTAGTTTTTTCCTCTAATATAGAACAACATTTCAAACATCTTTCTACTTTCATAAAAATAATTATACAAAATGGTCTAGTAGTCTCTCCCACTAAGATTGCACTATTCCGGACAGAATTAGATTTCTAGGTCATTACATCCATTTAGGTACTATAACCCCAATAGAAAGATCAATTTCTTTTACCGATAAATTTCCAGATGAGATTAAAGACAAAACTCAATTACAAAGGTTTTTGGGTAGCCTCAATTATATTTTAGATTTCTTCCCCAATATAAATATCATTTGCAAACCTTTATATCAAAGGCTTCGTAAGGATCCTCCACCCTGGACTTCGGTCCATACAAACATTGTCAAACAAATAAAATTGCATGTAAAAGATATACCATGCTTACACCTTGCTGACCTTTCTGCTTTCAAAATAGTTGAAACAGACGCTTCAGAATTAGGATATGGTGGCATTCTCAAACAGGTCAAAAACAACAAAGAACAAGTTGTTCAGTTTATATCAAAACATTGGAATTCCACTCAACAAAATTATTCGACAATTAAAAAAGAAATACTTGCTATAGTTTTATCTATATCAAAATTCCAAGGAGATTTATTAAATAAAAAATTTCTATTACGAATTGATTGCAAATTAGCCAAAGACATTTTACAAAAAGACGTTTTAAATATTGCATCAAAACAGATTTTTGCCGAGATGGCAAGCCATACTTTCGTATTTGATTTTGACATTGAATTTATAAATGGTTCTTCAAATTCATTACCTGATTTTCTCACAAGAGAATTTTTACAGGGGATACCAATATGCCAAGATCCAAAAAAGACAAAGATAAAGGCAAAGGCAAAGCCACTATCGAACCCTCCAATACACCACCAAAGCCAAAAGGCTTAACATCCGTCAAGACATGGCTCCAAATGGCAGAAAACAACCAAACATTCTTACAGCAAACACCTTTGACAACGGAACCCATATCATCTGAACCCATGCTAGCCTTTAATCAGTTAGCCAACATACTACCAAAAGAAACACTATTGTTACTTGCCCAGTCTTTACAAAACGTAAAGAAAGAGCCATCCAGTGCCATAGAGGTAAGTAACAATCCTTCCCCGCTTGCTACACAAAAACAAGCGGAATACAAAAGAATTTCGAATGAGGTGGTTATTAAGCCTCAGGCAAACCCTCTTTCTCAAAGATCAAAATTTTGCCCCAAAACATCTTTTAAAAAAATATTGACTGTGGAAGATGGATTCTTCGATAAAGATCCAATCAAATTTGCAGAAAACATATTTCCAAAAAATTGGCTTTTCAAACCTCACAATACAAACAAAACCGTTGCTTATTATGAGCAAATTTTAGTGAAAACAGAATCGGCAAGGTTCACTCACTTTGCTAATAAAACCAATACAGAAAATATCATTTATTCCACTATATCGATCAGTAAAGTTATACACCCCTCACACTGGGGAGCCTCACCCCATACACCCAGAAAATTCCAAACCAGACTTACCCAAAGCCTGCCATACTCCTCCTCATATACATCGGGACTACCAACAAGCTTGGTGGAACGTCTTTTTCGAGACGAGAATACAAATTTCCAACACTCCTGGTTATTATTTTTCAAAGACAACTTCCCAAGACAAAGCTTACCAAACTGGTTTGACTCTTGGTGGGATCTCTTTGGTCCTTTGGACATAATATTACACCCCACAGTCAAACAAGGATACAAGGTTTTCAGTGAACAATTCATACCAACACCTCATGATATAAGGTTCCCATGCCTTATGCATTTCTTTATAATATTCAAAATCTCTTGGGTAACAGCATGGGAATTTGAATACAATACATCCAATAAACCGGGTGTACCAGTACTTGTCCGAAAATACAAAACAAAATGGTGGGATGGATTCAGATTTCTTGATCAAGGATCCGAAACTGCGGTTAAAACATGGCTAAATAGCCAGAAAACCCAAATAATCGCATCCCCATCAAATACATCGTTCTTACAGGAAAAATCCATGGCAAGTGCAGCACTTGCAGCAGTCCAAAACAGAGAGGAATATTGCAACATCCTCAGGACAATGCTCTCAGAAGCGGAAGAATCACAATGTGGATCTTCCAAATCTCAATACAGTCAAGACGGATCCTCCCAGTCACATCACAGTGGAAACACTAATGAAGACGACTGCTACGGGATCAATCTGGACAGAGATTAAAATTCAAAGACATCACATGCAGATACTATTACAAACGGCACAAAGGCTACACACCGAAGCGTAGTAGACATACACTGTTCACTGTTCACTATTCACTTTACACTGTTTACTCAGTACTATTCACTTTACACTGTTCAGCACTGTAGCACTTTCACTGTAGCACCCTCTATAAATACACCCTCTCGACATAGAAGAAAGGACCTCGAAATTTTCCAGATTTCTCCCTTCTTCTCTCTCCCTCTCACTTGAAAACCATCCTCTCTTCCATCTCCAAGCTCTCTTACCTTGTATCCCCTGGTTTCAAAGTAAGTTAGTTTTCATATACATCGTTTTATACAGGGTTACCAACTTACATGATAGTTGGTTAACCATTTCTTGTAATATAAACATCAATACTCCCTGGAGTGCAGATTACCGCCCTAGTGGATGACTTGATGCTTTAGTTTCTGCATCCTTCAATACATGTAATTTCAGCTTTTCAGCTTTTTATAATACAACTTCATACCACCTTCATGGTTGGTTTTTGTTTATGCATACTCTTATATATATATATATAAAGAATCACATAAAATTCTTCCATAATCTGATGAAACTTTCTTTTCTTATTTTTATTTTTGAATCTCGAGAGAAAGTCACAAATAAAAGTGTGACGTAGATTCGGGTCCACTTCCAAACAAGTTCCCTTCAAGTCTGAATTTTTTGGGGTGCAAAACGCAAACAAGTCGACCTATTTCGATGGCAAAAAAGTCGGCATTTTATAAATCATTGCTTACAAAGCAAAATGTATATTTTCTGTTCGGACTCATGCTCCTTGTGGAGATGAGTCTCCTCATTAACTTAAGATACGTGCAATCAAATTCTTTAAGAACTGCCTCATTTCTGCAATCTTGTATGACATTTTTTATTATTTAAACACAGTAAGTAAACGATTACCTAGAACATATTTGGAAAAGGGAAAAATAAAATAAATTACAAAAGAGAGATTTACCTGAGAGAAAATTATATCTTAAATCCAACACTTAAAGTTCCTCTAGAGGAAGGAAAAAAGAGGCGTGAATAACCCAAGGCCAAGGCGCTTCCCAGTTGCGCACTCCAAATTTCCCACGGCGTGTACTGTTCAGATATAGTTGAGTCACTTCTGAAGTGGTGTTATCGCACACAACGCCTTCCCAGTAGCAACAGTCACCATTGCCTTCTCGCCAAGATGGAAGATAAGACTCATTCAGGTGGTTGAAGGTGGCTTCAACCACGAGCAGTGCATTCCTCTCTTCTTTCAAGCATCCCATGCTTCTTCCACTTATCATGAATTCCAACAACACCCAAATCCACATACATAATAAAAGACACTTCATGTTTATAATGTTGTTTTGTTGTTTATATGTTTCTCTACTTCACCATGTGCAAACTAACGAGGGTCATCTACTTATCATATGTGCTGAGTCTTTCCCTTTTGAGTGATTTTCTTATTGGGCAAACTCAAGTCTTCTGGGGCCAATTTCACAGAACACGTGATGATCACCATTGACTTGACCTAGAACTTCTCCAAAAGAGAGACAAAAATAATAAGATTACTATTGTAAATTGATTAAAAAATGATTATTAGCAAATTGATAAATAAATAAATAAGCCACGAGTGATTTCACTTAAGTTATAGAGAAAATATACGTTTCCAAGTATCGTTTCTGAATAACTTGAGATTAATAACTAAGACTTGATGCTAATAGATTTTTAGCATAAGTGTTGTTTTATCAAGAAATATCACATAATTGGCATTTGTTTAGACTCACTGAAGAAAAAATGAGACAACTTCGTTCAATTTATAACATGATCAAAACAATACTGATCAATATTCAATATATCTTATATTTAATTTGAAGTATCAATGAATGCAAAATCGGTTAACTATCATTACATTAAAATTATATATATCTATATATATATCTAACACCTTAAACTCATGCGATGCTCGGACATCTTGTCAGTATTATAAGAATATTTTGAACCGCCACGCCAACAGAAGCAGACCCATTCGGGTTGTTTAAGGTTGATTTAAACAACTTCCGCTTCCCTCCTACGTCGACACCACCCAAAAGTCCACCCGCACATGTTCAGTACAATTGGACGACACAATTTTCAGCTGGAGAACCTCTTCAAGTCGAAGATGCAACACATCTTATCCTCCCACGCGGTCATTAATGCTTGTCATGACCCAGAAATTTTCCAAGGAAAAGTATGCAAACCATTTTTCAAGTTAGTTGAGAATTAAAGACATGAAAATGATAGAGGAGAAGGCAGACACCGTAGTTAATTCAATCACTGTGACGTAAAACCAATCAAGGTTCATCGTGGAAACTGAATGTTCAATAATAACGGCAGATACGAGGAGCGTAGGAAATCTATGTAGTTTATTGTATGATTTGCGGATCACTTGCGCTCAATGTGATCTGTTACATAATGTGGATCCTATGTTGAATTAATTGATTCATTAGGCACAAGACATTGATTTCATATGTTTTGGGTCCATGTGCAAATGTTATTATAAATCTTATCCATGAATAGAAATAAGTGCACTAGAAGTCTTAAACTTGTCACAAAAGTGCAATTGAATTTTTGAACTTTCAAAAAATGCAACAAAGTCTTAAAACTAGTGTAATCAAATCTCTCAATAAATTTGTCGTAAAAGTGTAATTAAGTTCTTGACTTTTCAAAAAATACAATCAAGTCTTAATATTAATTAAATTTGTGTAATCAAATCCCTCGTTAACTTTTTCTAATTTAACTAACAAAAAATGTCGACATGACTTTTTTTCTGTTACTTTCCTAAAAAACACGGTAGTGATGTGACAACCATCAAACGCCACATCAGGATGAAGGGAAATTCTAAGTAAAGGTCTGAAGTGATGAAATTGTTCCAAATAAAGGCCTAAGTGGTCAAATCGTTTCAAATAAGAACTTTGGCCAGCCAATGACTATTCCAGCCATTAGAGAAGGGTATTTTAGTCCCCAAAAAAATTGAGTGTATTTTTTTAATGTTTTGATTTCTTTTCTTTTCTTTTCTTTTCTTTTCTTTTTTCTTTTTTTCTTTTCTCTTCTTCCCTCCGCTAGCCATGACAAAGGTTGCCAAACACAGACAAGGGTCGCCCTCACCTAAGTGGGTGAGGAAAGTCCTCACCGAATTTGGCTCTCGCCCAATCTAGCAAGGTCACTCTTCACCAGATTCGACGAGGAGCAACCCTCGTCAACATCGAGCAAGGGTTGCCCTTGCCCGGCCTCACCTGCCCAACCTAGGTAAGGCGACCCTTGCCCGACGCCAACAAGGGCAACGTTTGCTCGACACCACCCAGGCGAGGGTGACCCTTGCCCGATGCCAATGAGGGCAACCCTCACCTGAGGTCGACGACCTCCGCCATGGCTGGCGAAGGAAAAAAAGAGAAAAGAAAAAATTAAAATAAAAATAGAAGAAGGAAAACAAGTAACAAATTTAAATAATTAAAAGACTAAAATGCCATTTGGCTAGCTAGGTTAGCTCTTTTTTTACATTGATATTGCAATTTCAGAATTTTATTTGAAATAAGATCCACTTTAGACTCTTATTTGAGAAAATAATGTGACTTTAAGTTTTCATTTGAAATTTTCATGGGGATGAAAACTTGAAAATTTAAAAAGAAAAAAAAAGAATAAGCATTTTAAAAAAATAAAGATAGGATAAAAAAAAAGTATAAGTATTAGAAAAATAAAAAGCTGAGAATTTATGGGAAAAAGGAGGCAAATCCTTGCCGCACGAGTTTCGTCAAGCTTGGCCATGACAACCAACTCCCAGGCTTTTTCAAGATTTTGGCCATGGCTTCTCGAGTTTCGTCGGGCTTGTCACCGTTGTCACTTTAGCTTTCAGGCTTCTTTAAGTTCGTATGATTGGGTTAGGTGTTGGGACTTTCTGATTGGCTGTGGAATTACTCCTCTGGTTTCTTGTCCTTCTTGTTGTTCCTTTTGTCAATTCAAAACGAATTAAATTTAGCCATCATTATAATTTATTTATGCAAATTTATGCTCTAATTAATTTTTATTTTTAAAATTTCCGTATTAGGGAATGTAATGATGATCTTACTACGATATGTCTTAAAAAGATTTTTTTTTTCTTTCTATTTCATAAGATCATCTCATTATGTGAATATGTAAGATAACTAACAAAAAAGAGTTTGGCAGTAATATGCAAAATAAAATTGAAAGTTTTATGAATATTTGATTTTCTAAAAAAGTTGTTGATGTTCAAATTATATTTGTATTTTTCTCGACAATCAATTCATAAATTTACTCGATAATATGAAAAAGAACTAGATTTCTAGAAAATTCTCTCTTCACGAAAGCTAATACATTCTAGGGGTGAGCATGATCAGGTGGGCAGTTCTCACATTGGAATCGGTAGCCACCCACTAAGGACTACTTTTGAAAAATAGAATAGGAAATTGCCTGTTGGTTTCATGGAGCTAGTCCCCAATCTCTACAAAATTACATTCATCAATTAATATCATAATGAACCCAGTTTCTACGTAAAGCACTAATGCTTATTCAACCTTAAATTTTGGTTGAATTGCAAGCCAATGATTTTGATAAAGGATTGAAAACTATAGGACTAAATGAATCACCAATACTCGTTAGCTAGTTAATTTCTTCAAAAGTCATGGTGCGGTTCTTTTAGATTTTCTCAACAATGGGAACATGTGGAGAATTGAACTTTACGCTAGAAGTCCTAACTTCCTCATAAGTCAAAACATTAATCGCTTGATTCATACTTTTTTCAATGCTAACCTAATTTAATTATGGGGATGACTAAGGACCTCATTATGCTCTTAAAACAATCTATTGACTCTTAATTTCATAACATGATAACGAAGTGTTGCAACATTTACAGACATCTCCAATTAGTCTCCTCCATCCTCTTCGTTTATTTATTTTGTTTTTATTGAGAAAACAAGTAAATGGATTATTATAATGAACAAAAAGTATGGGATTATTCCTATTACACCCGAGAGACAAAATTAGTCAATAATATCTTATACTACAAATATATATGTACATATATATTGGTTGAAAAACTACAAAATAATTAAGTAATTAAGTTGGGATTTATTTTTTTAAATATATATACCAATCTGACCCAGGTAGGTGAATGGGCTGTTCCATGCCCGGAACCAAGAACTAGACCAATCTCGATTGGAACCGCTGGTTCTGTGCCAATCTTGTCTAGTTCCGGGTAATTCTCAGTTCCTTTGCACACCCCAACACATACAATGGAAAAAAAAATTAAAACAAAAAAATTAGTGCCTTTTAAATATGCATGGCAATAACCACTTAAAATTTTTAAGAAATTAACACGTGATATTCTTAATTTTGACAACTTGGAATAGAAGGAATAAAAAAAAAAAAGATTAAGAAAATGAATAATTTTAAGGTCCACCACTTTAAACTTTAATGAGATGATTAAGTTAATTTTGTCTCTTTTTACTAAATGGAGTGGATTTAGGGTGTGTTTGGGCGTGGCCTTTAGAAGGCACTTTGAACACCCAAAGCCTCTTGGGCCAAAGAGAGGGTGTTTAGTGAATATTTTTTGAACCCTATTTGAGAAATGTCAACCTTCACAAGGCTAAAAGCCCAAGATAGGTTGGGGGCTGCCTTGGGCATTTAACCTTCTCGGCATGCTAAGCTGAGGGGGTAAATAAAAAAAAATTCTTTCCAAATTATCCTCGCTAGTTTTTCGTTTTTCCAATTTTGCCCTCAATGACTATTCATCTTCTTCTTCTCCGTGAGCGGTCGATGGCAAAGGGCAGGTAGTCGCTGACGAGGGTCACGCAACCCACCGTGTTGCAACCTTCGTGCGAAGGTCGTCGAGGTCGCGTGGAACCACGTCCGGGCACGACCAGATGTGGTCACCGTGACCCTTGCTGAAGGATCGCGCAACCCATCGCACTGCGACCTTTGCCAAGGCCGCACCACCTTTCGGTGAGGGTCGCACAACCCATCTGGTCACAAATTTGGTCACCACAACCCTCGTTGGAGGGTCGCGCGACCCAATTCGTGTGGCCTCAACGAAGGTCACACAACCCTTGCCGAACCACCTACCTTTGCCGAACCGCCTAACACCAAACCTCCTACTCTTCATCGGACCGCCTACTCCTCACCGACGACTACTTGTTCTTGGCCGGTCAACTTTTTTTTCTTTTCTTTTTTTAATAACAAAATTTTTTTACAAATATGATTTTTCCAAACACTATTTTACTCAAAGGTACTTTACAATGAATTTTCATAATACAATTTACCAAATACAATTTATATTTTAGAAAATTCCTTTAACTTAACGGCATTTGCATTTCTCCAAAGACTTTTCTCAAAAGTCTTCCCAAATGTACCCTTAGGCATATAGGAAGTTAAGAGGACACAATACATTCATAATAATTTTTCTTGAATCTGGATCATATAAATTAGAAAAAAAAAATCCAAAAGTGGTGCAAAACTAACATTTGCTGATTTTGACGCGCCATAAAGCCTGATTTAAGTGGAGTTATGGAGCCTACAAGTCCAATTTCAAAAACTTATTGGGAGCCCTAATGACCTTCTTAAATGAAGAACCCACTGACGTCATTCTTTACCCAAAAAAAGGTCACTTCTTTCCTGGGCTTTAGGCTGTTTTCAGAACACTCCTCCAGCCCATTAGCTGTTGATTTGATTATTTATGCACTTTACGACCCCCCAATAACTTGGAGTGGCATTCGATCAAAAAATAATAATAATAATAATAATAAAGTAAAATAACTTGGAGTGGCAATGGTTCTAGGAGTACTTATTCGTTAAGCTTTTTTCGTAACTACACTTGAGAGAGATTTAAAATAGGGCCTGGACATGTTACACCTGTGGCACGTAGACATTCTTAGAAGCGTTAATTTTGCCATTAACATGTTCAGTTCACCAAAAATAGCATGAGCTCTTCAACAAAACGATACTAGAAGAAAGTGATTTTTGACACTTATATTGGTTTAATAAGATGAAATGTAAACATTGCAAGTGCTTCCCGTTAAACCTCAAAAACAGTACCGCCTTTTTGCAAAGCGTCCACTTTTCTTTTCTTTTTTGCCTTGGGTTTTAATAATTTCATCGGGTGATGCAATGAACCTCATACCATATACTAAGTTCACGCCTTGATATTGTTTAAAGCAAGTCATCAATCCAAACATAAAGGAGAGGCAAAGTATTACATTCTTGTGACCTAATTATTGAGTTACGCCTTGGAGAAAGTGAGCCTCGGGCTGTTCTACTCCTCTGGTGCGAAGTTTCTATTGTGTTATCAACATGGCTAGCTCGTAGGGTTAAGTTGTCTTTGACAACGAGGACAACAAAAGGAGGGAAACCTTGACACTTTTCAATAGATCACCTGTTTCTTCCATGCAAACGTAGTTCAAATTAAACATAGTACTATATTAAAGTGATTTGTTGCCAGTTCTGTTCATATTGCCCAAGCACATGCACCCTAACGGCTAGCAGGGACATTTGCTGAGATCACAATGATTTAGTCACGTATTCGATGTAGTATTAGAACCAAATGCCTACTTTTCGCGTTCGCTTCTTGTTTTAGTCGCTGCTCAATTCTATTTTGTCTCTTACCTGCTGATAAATTCAATTGAACCCAAAAGCGATTAACGATGCATTGCGCAGCCTTCAATCGTCAATGAGCTTCTAGATGAACATTGGACGACTTCGTCAAAATGTTTCAGAATTGACAGAGCACGATCGAGGGAAGTTGTCGTTTGAGCATCATTGACTCAAAGCATTATTTGAGTTGTCTTTTACTTTATGACTTCGCAATTCTCCAAATGGGAATCATGCATAGGTGTAGCTCAGAGAGTGGCGGAGGATACAAGAATATCTGATAACATTTGGGTCCCAAGAAGTACTAATATGATTGGTGATGATCAAATGATTTATCCTAACCACGTAATATTTCAAAAGGATGTCTCCATGGCGTAACTTAGAGAATCGAACGCAATTAGTGGTTACTTATTTGCTATTAAAAGGACTAGTCTAGCTTCCAATAAGAAAAAAGCGGAAGTTTTTAAAATTGTTGGTAAGCTATAAACGCCATTGATAAAAGAAAAAAAAAAGACTTGTAACTTATCATTGGGAAAAGTGCCAAAAATGTCTTAAACCAATTATATTGGTACTAATTCAGTCTTAAACATTTTAATTAGAACAATTGAGTCCTCAATTTTTTTTTTTCATATTAGTACTAATTTAGTTCATATAGCCAATTTAGGCTGGAATTTGCTAATATAGACACCATTAGACATAAATGCAAGGCCATTGTTGACGTGGACAAAATTTACAATTTTTTAAAATTTTTATGAATTTTTTATTAATTATTTTCTTTTTTTCCTTTTATTTCTTTCTTATTATTTTTTTTTTTTTTAACACTTCAGGTCGATCAGGTCACCACCAACCATTGCCGGCCACAAGTGAGGACTACGAAGCCCTTACCCAAACCTCTGTTGTGACCAACGACCTTGTGGGCCCACAATTGGGAAAAAAAGGAAAGGAAAAAGAAAGAAATAAGAAAAGAAGAAATTGAAAAGAAACAAAAAAATTATCCACGTCAATATCAGTCATGCCACATAAGATAATCGGTGTCCACTCAACAATTTCAAGCCTAAAGTAGTAAGATGAATTGAATTGATACAAATATGAAAAGTTTAGGACTCAATTGGTGCCATTAAAAGGTTTCGTACTAAATCGGTATTAATGCAATATGTTTATAACTTTTTTAATACTATCCCCCTTATTCATGAAGCAATTAATTAGTAAATTACTAACAACATATCAAATCAATTAACATCTTTATTAAACTATAGCTGCTAATCAAATCAATAGTTCACCGGTTTACAAGAATTTATAAACGTGATTTAGAATTTACTACTTGTGTCAGATAATTACTGAACAAAACTCCGTTTTTGGCCAAATTTTTGAAACATCCCTTAAATCATCTGTCACGTAATGAGGGACGTTCACTGGGTACCAGCAGTTACTAGGAGATTGACCAAATTCTTCAACAGGTTAAGAAAAGAACGGTTGAGATAGTTTCGAATTTTTATGAAAATCATTATTAATGAAATGGTTTGTCTTCATGTACTTTGACGTTCCGCTTGGAAGCATCCACACACTAAGGAATTAACAAGCAGACAGATTGGTCGTGATTATAAGATTCCCATTCACATAGTGGACGCGTTAGCTTAGACAATAATGCCTCAACACCTATATGTATAACTGGAAAACGATGGATATGATGGATTTTTCTGCTGGGTGCATAAGTCACACCGTCCAATGTGAGTTATTTTTCCTTGGACGCTTTCTTGTTTCATTCAATGAAGGCGGACTTTTTACTCTTTTATTTTTATGAATTATGTAAAATCCATACTTTAGCGTGATGCATTGAGCATCTTCCAATCATCAACAAGCTTCTAGACGAAAACTGATCGGCCCAAATACAAAAGAAGATAAATAAATAACATTAGACGAAATTAATACGATCTTCAAAACGTATAAAAAAAATACAAAATTTTACCCCTATAACCGACCAACTTTTGCAAATAATTTCTTTTCCTACAACATATCTTTTGAAATGATTCACTTCCACCACTTCACTAAATGATTGTCCAACTCTATTATTGAATAACTAACCAACTTTCGCATAACACTAGTGTGGACCAAAAAAAAACGACGAGAATGGACCGAATACTAGTTGATCGCTATTTTGATCACAGTGGTCACATGTTGTGTGTGTGTTTTTTTTTTTTTTCTTATTTTAAATTATGAAGTTGTATTAAATTTTCTTCAGATAAATCATGGTGCTATTTTTGTGTTTGGCCAAACTAATGGAGAGTTGTCAAAAGTTTCAGTTCAAAGTCAAAAGTTTCTGTTCAATGTAAAAATTTTGCCATTTCAGAAAAGATCACCATCTAGGACGTCGTCACTCTTGAAAAGGCCACACAAGCCTCCCCATAATGCCAACATTTGCGCCCCCCCCCCCCCCCCCCCCCCCCCCCCTCTCTCTGTGTAATTTTTTATCACGGCTTTCTGGCGTAGCGCTCCGCGAGAAATTTCACTGAACTTTGCTTCTACTTTGATTCATTGAGGTAACAACCATCTCTTTCGCTTGCTTCCATGCCTACGCACAAATGACTCGAACTCTATCTTACTCTATTCCTAAAATTCTTAAGTTCCTATTCCCATACAAGGGAAGATTAATTCATGGTCGTTCCATTTCAGCCGAATGTCATTCACAATTTATTAAATGCTTAGAACGCATTCTTCCGCTTATAAATGGCTTGTTGCTTTGTTCACGAATCTCTTTCCGCTATAAGATCTAAAGATAAAAGATTCTAGATTGTGTGATGCAGCACAGTACTGATTAATTATAAGCTGGCCTGCAGTTTTGAATAATAGTCTGGTGCATGCCGTTTCGTTAGGGATGAGATGACTAGGAAAAGGGACAGATTTTGGGAGTATGCAGAGCAATTGGGTGGTCTCTTCAGGTGTAAATTCTGCAAACGTGATTTCCCTGATGATATTCCGAGAATTAAGTCACACTTAGCTTGCGTCGTGATGTTGTTACATGCACCGAGGTTCCTCAGGATGTCCAGGTTATAGATTTTGAAGCAATTAGCCTTCGAAATAAGAAAGATAAAAGTCTATCTCAACCGACCACTTCAATGCCGCTTACAGACATCTAGATGCTCTCTAGGTATTGTAAGTTACAGGTTCACTTGTCATGGGCCGGTTGATAGGTTCATGTGTCACGGACTCATTATTTTAGTTCACTCAAATAATTCTCTCCAATGATCATGTTTTATCACAAGAAAGCCTTATTCAATTACACTTTGAGAGAGAAGCTCTGGATTTCTATTCACTTGTGAGACAATAAACATGATGGAGAAATTGCTGCTATTTATACAAGTACGGCTTGAACCAGAGCCGTAGATTGCTTCTTCTGTCTAACGATGGAGATTCTATCTCCTTACCTGTCCCATATATATTTACGTATTGCTTGCTCCTAGGAATATTCTAGAGAGTATCCTAGGGTATATAAAAATAATCCAAAAATACTTGGAAGCTTTGAGGTTCGCCTTATGATTCAAGGTCCTTCGTAAGGAAAACCTCTAGACTATGACTATGCATGGCACTTATTTATGAGATGCAATTTTATTGGGTTAATTTGCTTTCTTGGCATGATAGCGTACAAGTACAGTACGTGGTTTATATGCCATGCTGGCTTAATACCTACCTAACTTAAATGTTTTCTTTTATCTAGTATTTGTGGTCAAGTTTCCCTACCTTTATTTATGCTTGTTTCTTGTTTTGAGACAACTAAGAAAAAACAACAGACTATTTTTTATATTAATTCTTGAATCTTGCTTAGCTGTCTTACTCCTCTTCATAGTGCACTAATCGCCGTTGATCATGTTTTGGTACAAGACAGGACAAGATGGCAGTGTTATGTAAATGGTCCTCTCTAATTTCTATAAGAACGTAAATCGCTCTGAATGAGGAACTTTTTCAACTTCATTTCATGACCAGAAGAAACAGCCATTCAAGTTGCTCTGCTAAATTTAGAAATTGGAGAAGTTGTGCAGAGCCCTTGTCGTATTCGATGGTGATCTTGAGAAAGTTGATTGGACAAGGGAACAATTGGAAAGCCACATAATGTCCAAAGAGTGTGAGGAGAGAAAGCCACTTCTTTCTTGCGACTCGCTAATGACCCTAGAAGGAGGGATCGGCACACTAGGCGATTTCACTTTTACACAGGATTCGAGCTAGACAAAGAGTGGCAAATATAGGCTTGGAGTTAAGGTTGCTTGTAGATGTTATGATGCAGTGCATATCTGTGGCACCATATCCGAGGCTTTCACTGTTGAAGATAGCCATGGAGAATGTAAGTCTTCCAAGCAACTTGTTTAAACACACAATCTAAAACTACTCAGATGGTTAGTATCCTGGTTAGAGGCTAGTGCTTTCATTGACATAGAGGATATTGCAAGATGAATTTACTCATGGGCGGTGGAATCTCCAATGCTATGTGAAAACTAGACCTATCATACTGTCGAATTATATCAGGGTTGGGTCATAAGTGGTCTAACCTAGAAATTTCTTCCCAATAGAGAGAAAAACTCTAGAGAGAAGCTCTGGATTTCTAGTCACTTGTAAGATGATACAAATAGGGCAAGGGACCCTATTTATATAAGTACAGCTTCAACTACAGCCATAAATTGCCCTTCAATCTAACAGTGGAGTTTCTTTCTCCCTACCTACTCCATATGTATATTTACCATATTGCTCGCTTCTAATAATATTCTAGAGAATATCCTCAGATATGTAAAAATAATCCAAAAATACTTGGAAACTTTGAGATTCGCCTTGTGATTCCTAGTCCTTTGTATGGAAAACCTATGGACCGTGACACATGCATGGCAATTATTTATAAGATGCAATTATCTTAGGTTAACTTGCTTTTGACTAGTCGGTCTATCCATATCTTGGCATGACAGCTGACAAAGTACAATACACGGTTTATTTGTCACGCCGACTTAATACCTACCTAAGTCCTCTTTTATCTAGTATCTATGGTCAAAGTTTCCCTGCCTTTATATCTAGTCGTTTGTTGTTTTGAGACAACTAAGAAAACATGACAAACTAATTTTCATATTAACTCCTAAATCTTGTTTAGCTGCCTTACTCCTCTTCGTAGTGCACTAGCTACCGTTGATCATGTTTCGACACAGGACAAGATAAGATGGCAGTATGTAAATGATCCTCTCAGGTTTCTCTAAGAACGAACTTTGTATGTTACAGGTTCACAGTGCACAAATTACCAGCTCTGAAGGAGGAACCTTTTCAACTTCGTTACATAACCATCATGTCCTCACACTTATTATTCACTGAAGTAAAGATTCAGGCTGATCAAGGAATAGCCATTCACATTGCTTTGCTAAATCCAGAAACTGGAGAAATTGTGCAGAGCAGACCAAGATCAATAGCTAAGCTGAACCTTGTCACATTCGATGGTGATCTTGAAAAATTGATTGGACATGGATACAATGGGAAAGCTACGTAATATCCGAAGGGTGTGAAGAGAGAGAGCCGGTTCTATCTGGTGACTTGCTAGTGACCCTAGAAAGAGGGATCGGCACTTCAGATGATTTCACTTTTACACAGAATTCAAGATCGACAAAGAGTAGCAAATATAGGTTTAGAGTTAAGGTTGCTATGATGCAGTACATATCCATGGGTTCATATCCGAGGCTTTTCTATTGAACATAACCATGGAGAATGTTGAGTCTTCGAAAAAACTACTGTTTATATAGTCTTTGTTTAAACACATCGTCTAAAACTACTTAGATAGCCATTCATCATTTACTAAATAGGTTTCGCTAAAAACAGAGATCACTAAGAGACATCTGAAACTGTCGGACATTGGAATGTCGCAGGATCTAATTGGACCTATGAAACTGAGCAAAGCTGAAAGCCGGGAAAGGCTGCTGTGGCATGGCTTAAGCTAAAAGCCGCTTTTAGGTCGGCGATAACTATAAGAAAGATGGCTGCCACAAGACAGACCAAGGAGCTGGAATGCTTAGGCCTAGTAATATGAAAGTTGAGAGTCCATACGCAACGGGGAATTTGTTACAACCTTGGGAGGAAGCCATGTTTAGTGTACTGATATATATACGTACTTTTCTCGTATCATCTCCAATCAGATAAGATAGTCTTTGCTTAGTTTCTCTGTCCGGCACTCCTATCTACTTAGCACTATTATTTAGCATCATTTCTACTAAAATTAGTTCATCATCGACTTCATGGACAAAACTCAAATGAGAATCAATTCATACTTTATGAATCTGCTCGAGAGCCAGGGGGATAGTGGAAGTGATTATTTTTCAAATTTAGTTTCGACAGTGTTTGAATCGGCGAATTACCAAGTTTTCCGTGCATCAATGGCAGAGACTAGGACCATATCATTTCCTTTTACCATGAATACTGACTAGGATCTGTACTTCTTATATTTAGCAATTAAAAGACTAAAACAAATCAATGTTTCATTAGAGGCCAACTTATGTCAAAACTAATGCCGAAGAAATGCTACCTAGATTTTACCTGCAAGCTGATTGGAATCGATCACCGTGTAAAAGAAAGAAATCCATAGGCAGCGGAGGTGTACTGTGTGTTTCCAACTGTCCCTTATTTCCGGAGTCTGAAAACGGGAAACGGAAGAGGAACATCTCTCTGCAAGAACAGCTTACAACTCACCTACACGGACGAGAATGTCCCAAGCTCAATTCTTCCGAATGAAGGCATGACGTCACAAAATATGTTCTCCGTTGTCATAAAGTTTGATTGTCCTCAATAATGTGGACAGTCCAGGAAATCAAATCATTTGCTCGGAAGGTCAAATTGGTTTGGTGCTGGAACCGAAATCATCAATGCGACTCGCAATTGTTGGACAGATGGGTGAGGATTAAGGGTGCGTTTGGGAACCACTTCCCAAAGCCCCTTGGGAGTCCAAAGCTCCTTGGGCCAAGTAGAGGGTGTTTGGCAAAAAATTTTGCACCCCCCTTCCCCAAATGCTAGCCTTGTGAAGGCTGAAAGCCCAAGGCAGGTCCCCCCCTGCCTTGGGCTTTCGGCTTTTTCGGCATGCCCGCGCGGGTACTGTTCATACTTTTTTTTTTTCCGAAATTATCCTTAAGAATTTTTTGTTTTGCTGTCTTTTGCCCTCGTGAGGACACTGTTCATCTTCCCCACCTGTTCTTCCTGACTGCTGCGAGGGGCCGGTGACGGCTAGAGGGACGCCGGCGTGATCGCGACAACTTAGGCGATCGTCGTCGGAGAGTCGTGCGACCTCGGCGAGTCGCGGTGACTCAACGACCATGGCGGGCCGCCTCGGCGAGTCGCAGCAGCCCGATCCGGGTCCTCACGGCTCGATCCGAGCCGCAACGGCCGATCGGGGTCGCACGACCCTCGCCGAGGTCGCGCGACCCAGGCGCGGCCCTCGCCGAGGTCCCCCGACCTCAGGCGAGGTTGCGTAGCCTCGGCGACGACCGATCGAGGTCGCGCGACTGTCGGAGGTCGAGGCGGCGCCGTAGCCGAGGCTGTGATGGAGGTGGACGATGACGGGGTCGACGGCGCGGACGGGGAAGGAGAGGAGGAGCTCGAGGAAGGTGAAGAAGGGAGGGTAGTCGAGGGTCCGGGGGCTGGTCTCGTCGGAGTACCGGGGCGACGGGGAGGGAGTGGGTCGGGGCGAGCCGGTGGCGGTGGACCTCGAAGTCGGTGCTCCCGTAGAAGGGGACCGGGGAGGAGCTTGACGCGGCGGCGGCGGCCGCGTGCCCCCACAGAGCTCGGAGGCCGGCAGCGGCGGTGGCGGCGGCGGCATGGGGGCAGTGAGGTTGGGATCACCGGCGAAGGTCTAGGTTGAAGAAGGAGCTGCGCAGAAGAAGGAGCTGGGCATCGTGCGGCACTTGGGAAAATGACCAAAAGAAGACTTTGATTTTACTGGAATTTCATTAAAAAAGAGTCTAAACTTAGATTTTATTTTAGGTTATAAGTTATAAACTATTTTGATGTGAATTTAACTAAAATTTTAAGTACATAATGTCTGTATGTATTTATGACCCACATAGTCAAATTTATGACCCACATGTGAATTTATTTTTATTTTGGTAATTTTTTTTAATCATAAAAGTCTTTTGTCCCCCAAACACCATTTTGCTCAAAGGTATTTCACAAAGAGCTTTCAAATTACAATTTACCAAACACAATTTGCATTTTGGAAAACACCCTTAACTCAAAGGTCTTTGCATTTTCCTAAAGGCTTTTCCCAAAAGTCTTTCCAAACGCACCCTAAGCTCCCTACTTTTTAATGAGCATGCTTTCCCCGGAAGCCTCCAGAGGAGCACCATGCGAAAGTTCGGGACCAAACGTTATTTCAGTTATCAACAGGTTCCCTCTGACCTCTGACTATTGAGGTTGCCAAGTTCGTATCTCTATCAGCAGAACAAGATCACATGGCTGAGAAAATTGTAGCTTTGTCTTAAAAATCGCCACGGAAGTAGAATTAGAGAAGCCTTTAGGTAGTTGTCATGCGTCCAGGTCCTTTAATAAAGCTGGCATAGCCAGTCCTACATTACCTAGCCCTAGCCAACAGAAGACTTAATGTAATATCAGACATTAAGCACGCTCACTGAAGTTATCAGAGCCCACTGGAGAATGCCCAGACCATGTCCCTCAAACTAATTGTCATAGGGGCGCTATCTCTAATTCAAGCCATGTAGGTTGAGGCAGGCTAACGCCAAGGCATGAAAATTTCCATGCACCAAAATCCCTGCAGGTCCGAACATAAGGCCGCCGCCAAAGCGAGCAACTAGTTCAAGGTTGGCCTGCCTCAAAAATCTAAACAACAGAAAATTGTGAACATGCCAACATATGCATTTTGTACACCATCACATCCAACGAAGGATAGATCTAATATATACAACTAGGCTTACTGTATTCGAGGGGATTCTGAAAAGGTTATATCGTAATGCAAATTCAAGTTGGTGTCGATAACCCACAAACCACATTCGCTCCCAGGAGAAAGAAAAAGTAAGGATATGTAGGAAAGCATCCAGACACAAAATTACCTGAGGTGATGGAGGACCATAGCTACAACCTTTGAAGACTTGCGAAAGGCACCCCATATGGGGACTTAGTTTTAGCTAATAATTCGATTTATTTTCTTGATTAGATTAAGAACTTTCCTTTTCTTTCCTGACCTTTCTTCCAAGGTCTTCCAAACTCTTATCTATTTCCGTCACGCTTACCAACCAACTTAACCCGCAGTACTGTTCACAGACCTATAACAGTCTAATTCAACCAAATCAGATCGTCCTACATCAACTTTTTATTAGAGCAAGGTTCAACTCATGGCAACGCCATCCAGAAAAACCTTTTCGTGGAGAAATCAGAGAGGAGAAGAGTGATGAAATTTTATTGAAGATATTGGAAGAACTTAAATAATTTACAATTGATTGAGTTCGGTTGAAAGTCAAATATGCCAAGGCGACCATGTCCCCATATTCTGGAAGCAGCGAAGAGGTCCCGAAGAAGGTGAAAATCAATATAATGAACACCCTCTCGTAGCTGTATTGATCGAGGACAAGTTTTTTTTTTTTTTTTTTTTTTTTTTTTTTTTTTTCCATTTTCTTTTTTGGGTCGAACGAGGACAGAGTTTGTCGAGCTCCTTTGCTTGATTGGACCAGATTTCTTGATGATACCGAGACATCTATTATACACCTGACGGCATCACCAGCTTTGTCGGATTGACTGGCTACCATAGAAGATGTTTCCCCATCTGCTTTTCAGTCATCTTATGCTTTTTCCTGCAGAAATCGTGCATTTACAGACTAAGATCTGAAATCAAATCTGAAGAGCTTCCACTGGTTCAATGGATCATCTTCATGATCACAATTTTCATTGATCAACAACCAAGTATATATGCGGGTCCCAAGAAATTATAATCACATCATAACCAACCAAATCCTATTGCAATTTCGTCTTTCTTCCACATTCAAATCGGTTTCTCTAAGAACATGAAATTTACAAGCTAAATCGCTTCATCAGTAAAGCCACATCTCAAGATAATATCAAACCATCACACAAAGCAGTACCTCTTTAAATCTGTATACAACTTTACATTTAATATTTGATAAAAGATGCATCCAGTTAGAAGCTTCCTTGACCAGCAAGACATGAATAGAAAGGGTTGAAACAAACCTGTCCAACCAATTTAAGGATCTCTATTGGGTCAATACGAAGAATGAAAACTACAGTAGAGAAGTCACTTATAGGGACGAGATATTAGGATCGAACTTCTACTGAACTTGTTGAGTGCATCCATTGGCGCCCAAGCTTACAACTTACCCTGAAGAAGACGGCTCTGTTGCCTGCTGACTAAACATCAGAGAGCTTGAAGGCGGAGTCTTTTTTGGAAAAGTTGCATTGACTTTCAAAATTGCATTAATTAGTAAATAATAAATTAAAAAAGGATGCACTAATGGGGTGAGAGCCAAGAAATTACCTCCACTTTGTTCTCCAGGTCAAAGGGCGCCACTGGGCAGCGCCAAAAGAAAATTTTTCAGAATTACTCTGGCCAAACAGAACATTTGATTAACAAATGCTCTTCATGACTAGAGATGATTGAGGAAACGGAAAAAACCATATAAAGTCCATTTGATGAAAACCATTCCTGAGAAAGAAGAAATAACACTGACATCTTCCTTTGGCAGCATTAATTGTGGCTCCAATTCCATCTCACGGCCCAAATTTTTTCTTTTCCTATAAGTGGGACTATACAAGATACCACATCACTTTAACTTTGCATTATACAAGAATACTGCAGAAACAAAGTCATCTCTCTTTTTTCTACTTAATTGAAAGCTAGACATCTGAGAAGGGAAAAAATCTTTTCAGAAAGAAAGAAAGAAAATGTTTCACCCTTGTGCCACATAAAGTCGTTCATCATCTTGCTCTTCCTTGCTATTATCACCCTTCTTTTCAAGATTTGATCCCAAAAGTAACTGTCTATTTTCAATGCCATTGTCACTGCTACTGTGCAAGTACAGCTGATCCATTCGGACAGCATTCCTCTTGTAGTTCCAAACAAGCATTGAAATGTAGTCCTGAGGGGACACGAGACCTTGTTCTAGAATGCAACTCCTTTGCTCTTCCAAAGTCTTCGAGTCATCAAGTCTTATGTATTCCATTAATGCCTTCTCATGATCAGGTCTCCAATTACAAGGGAAAGGAGAATAATCAGTTTCAGGAACAAGAGACATTCTAGTATACTGGAGACCATTAATAGACTCAGCAAGACCCATCCTCAGCAAATTATGATAGTCGGGAGACTGTCCTTTCTTTTCCTTTAATGGACGACTCAGATTTCTCGCACCAATCTTGTACACCTTAGCTCGCGAACGGAGTTTGTACTTGGCAGCATAGAGCTTTGCAAGAGAACCCCTAATTATGTATGAACAGAAGTTCACAATTTTCTTCCGGTTGTCAGCATACCGATACCACTCAACGATTGTGGACAAAAACTTGTTCATTTGCGCATTTGTGTGAGCCTGCGTGGCATGGAACATTCTGAAACAAGGTTGCGGATCAGGATCTCTGTCACCCTTGATAAAATTCAACTTCCTGAACTGCCTGATACATTGCTTCAAGCTTGCTGTCACTGACAAAGGGTGCCCACACCCTTCTCACTAATTATCTTTCCCCCCGTCGCAGTGTAACGTAAAGTTGGATAAACAACCCTCCGGCACAAGACATGATCAAGGAACATTATGCCCTTTGTGATGTGCTCGATAGGGAGGCTCTCATTGTCAAGCTTAAGCATATATTTCTGATCACAAAATTCTATCAATTGCTTTCTCAATGTTGCCGCGTCTGCTCTCGGGCCCCGAACACCAATCAAAATGTGACCACCATATCGCACATAGTCTATCTTCCGAGTTTTATCAGGCCCACTTGTCGGAACAAACTCTGGCCAAGATGTATTCCCATGCTCTGCTTCCCCTTCTGGGCTATTCCATATAACATCACTCTTAGATGGGCGGTAAAATTCCTTGATCTTACTCTCCATCCAACGGTCTAACTCATCGAGGCATATATTGGCCAAAAGTGGGCTAAGAATTCCACAATGTCCCCAATTAGGAAGCTTCCCTGCCTCCTCGGGTGCAAACCCAAAAAATGTCTCTAACCAGTAAGGGTCGGGCTTGGGTTCATCTTCTGCTAACACCCTCTTCTTTTGATACTTCCTCTTCGTCTTTTTCTTCGGTTCACCATCATCAGGCTTACTTGTTATGACTGGTGTTATTAATGCTGCCTTCACCAAATCAATTATCTTCTTATCTCTAACATCCCTCATCAAAGAACCTATTACTAACCCAACCTTCATCCCATCCAATATGGTACTCAAATCCCCCTTTATATACCACAAATACCCTGCAAAATTCCTCCTGATCACCCTCAACACTGTATGCGCATTCCTCCCAGGCCTAAAAGCAAATGACTTCTGTGAAAACCTGGCTTCATAAATTGGCTCCAAAATCATTAACAAAACCTCCTGCACGATCTTATCCTGAAATGGGGTCGGCTGTGTGGTAGTCAAGATAGCCTTAATCTTCCTCTTTGACAACGACTGATAGTCTGTCTTATCCCTCGGTGACTTAATGAAAAACTCCAACCTAGAACCCCATCTAAACCTATTGTCAAGAACAGCATTTCTCAATGCCAACAAGTCCTCCAGCTCAGTTCTCTGGATTGAACTCTTAGGCACATAGGAACCAGTCTCATCGATGCAAGCCTTCTGATAAGACAATACCCATAACTCAAACCTTCTGAGATAAGAACTCAAATTGGTAGCAATTCTATCAGGTTCTTTGAAGTTCTCAATCCACATTTGTGAACAAACAGACACCCCATCTTCTTTTATCAAATTGGCGGGGTCGTCTGGATCAGGCAAGCGACGGTGCATTGGAGTAAACGAGAAAAACCGAAACAAAAGAAAATCACCATCTCTCAAACCCAAAGGACTACGATGAGAGCCAAAAAAATTCCAACTACTACTGATGGTAACAGGTGAGTCCTTGAGAAATCGTCGAGTCAACAAAGATACGCAACAACGCATTTCAGATCAAACTTATCACACTCGAATTATTCTTGTGCCATCGACTCCCAAGAAACCACCGAGAGCAAGGGCAAAGGAGACATCAAACGGAGTCAAAAATTGCTCCTTTCACACGAAAAATAAAGAACCTCTCACGAGCCGGGTTGCCGAAATCGGTCGTTGGCCTGCGAATAATCTCTCCACTGCACCAATCTGTAAACCGCAATCATAAAAACTTTATCCGAGCCGATTGCACTAACGCTGCAACAAAAAGAAAGAGTCAAAAATCAGCTCAAACAAATACGAAACGCATGCAACAGAGGACACCAATTTCAGAACAAACCACACCACCGAACCCACGTCCACTTGCTCCCGCAAGTACATAGGACAGCTCTTGAATTAAGGTATATTCAACTGAACGAAGGAACCTTTGGGAATAAGCTCTGTTCGATTAGCTGAGAGACGGGAACAACAACACGAGCGGCGAAGAGCCCATCGAAGGAAGGACCGGTTGCACTCACCATTCGTTCCCGCGGCGCCAGTAAAGACGAGCAGAGCATCGAAGGAAGGGGAGCCCCGACACTCGCGAGCGTTCACTCTCTCTCGAGGGAAACTCGAGTGGAAAGCGTTACAGTCCGGAACGCACGCCGTCCCGCTGGAGAGGAACGAGAAGAAGAAGGGGAGACGGAAGGGAAGAGACGGGAAGGAGGGGCTGCGCCGACGGGGCGGGGCGGCGTGGGGCGGCGGAGGGGTTGGTCGCCGGCGAGAGCGAGGGGGCGGTGGAGCGAGGGTTGCGTTCGTGTCGGGAGTGGGGATTGTGAAGGAGGGTTTTGTTTTGCCGTTTGATCTTTTTGGGGGTGTCGTTCCGGAAGTGCGGTGATGGTTGGTTAGGGCAATGGAGGAGGAGGACGCGCCGTTTCGCTCCAAAACGGCACGCGGGTTTGGGCGTTCTGGGGTTTTGAGACGAGGTTTCATTTTAAGCAGGATTTTAAAGCAAAACTTTTCTTTTTCTTTTTCGGATTGGTAGCAAATAAGTTATCCTGTTGGAAAAAAAAGCGTCGTGAGTTTTTTCTTTTTCATATTAAATTAAATTAAATGTTAGGAACAGGCGACTAGTATCATCGATTATTGAGTCATGTTCATGATAAAATATTAATTTGAGTTGAAATTGCCATCATTTTGAACGATGCCGTCATTACCATCTCATCACAATACTACTAAAAATGTAACATTATTCCACACTAGTGCACAACTGAAACAAAGATATGGATGAATCAAAAACACTAACATTAATCGAAGATCTAGGCTCTGCAAGTGTTCATAATTTTACTCAGTCAAATTTTCATTTACTAATGCAATGTGATAAATTATATAACATGTAACAGCAATTTTGTTTAATTTTGCGCCAAATATGTTAAATAGAGTCAACAAAGCAACTATAACTTATGACTAATGTCCACTAGGGCCAGATAAGCCAGACCAGGGTAAAAAGGGGTTGGTCCAAGTCGTTCAAGGCCGGACTTAAAACTCTAGTGTCCATGCCCAAGTCACCAACAACCATGCCTGACTACTTAGCTCCTGCAATCAAGTCACCAATCGTCAAGATTAGTCTATCAAGATTCGGCCCCGATCTCCAGAGCCCATGCTCGAGTTCCGAGCGGTTGGGCCCAAAAAAATTGGAACCTCAATAGCAGGCTCGAGTGCCCTAAGGTCAATGCCTAGTCTTCGACCAAGGTGGGGTCCTCAACACTCGGGTTTGGGATCATAGCAACTAGGCCTTAGTCCCTTGAGACTTGACTCAAGACCTTAACGTCCCATGCACAAGATCTCGGCAGTCATGTCCAAGTCTTTAGGACCTCGACGGCCAGGCTCAGGTCTAAAAAATTGAGATGAGCCTTAGCTTTATTAACTCAAAATCAACATATTCAATTACTTTAAAAGTCTAGTTAATGAATGATACTACTTAAATTTTTTACCAAATTCTATTTATAGACTGGCAAAGCAACGTAATTTTTTATCCATACATACGCAATGTGATATGGTGCGTGTTTCTTTAGGAAAGAAAGTTAAGCCATCATTTCCAAGCAACGGAAAACTAATCTACAGTTCATTTTCAAACTTCAATCAACCTCCGGAAAGTATTACTATTTTTCTAGAAAATGACTTCTTTAAAAATAGTTTTCAAATAGCAAAAATTCCTGCGCAGTAAACGGAGCATACAATAAAAAAACTAAAGGCCTCTTTGCTATCGTAGAGAGCGAGGGGTTTTATGGACCAGCTTTTGAGAAGAGAGTAAGCCCCGGGCTCTATTTTAATCCAATGCAGATCATCTCCGCTAGGACTGGGGAATCACATGGCATCAATTATGTAAAAGCTTGCCATCTCATCCAACCTTTAGCTGCAAATTCGTAGATATAGAAGTACAGGAGACAAACGCAATGACTTGAAGTCCAACTTGCTAATCTCTTTGCTGAGAGAGATTTGCACTGAGTAGTCATCGACAAGTTTTTTGGACGAATTCCAAAGTCAAATATCTCCTCAATACTCCTCATTTAGATAATCAAATTCATCCCCTCACATGGCTCTGGAACGGCAAGAGCAAGCCTCTCAATCACCCTGCTGAAGTTAAAGAATACCCTAGAAGCTCCATGTAGTGTACATAGCTTTTGTTAGCTTCAAGATAAGTAAAAAGTCACAATAATCCCCACAATTAATACACAAGATCACAGCCATCTTCCACTAAGATTCTGTGGGAAGAGTCGTCCTCTGCAACGAAGAGTGGTAATGAGATTCGAGCTCTTTGAGACTGGCGGCTGCCTCCTCTGCAATTCTAGACAACGTACGATCCGATTTTTCAGCTTGTTGGTTGAACTCGACGATTCTCTGTTCAACATGGTCATTTAGAGATGCAAATCCCGAAAATATGGCAGTCTGTTTCAGCTCCGATACCAATTTCAGCAGTGAATCAGCCGCTTGAACCTTTTTTGCGAACATGCATCAAATGACAGAGGAGACAAATACATGAGCACAGAGAAGCTGCTTCCTTAATAAGCTTTAGAAAGTAAAGAAGATTGATCCAGGGTTAAAATTTCTGAAGCATTACAAGTAGATGCTTCCACCGCTTAATAATATTCCTCGAAAAGTTTTTAGTCCTTGACCACACACATCACCTATTCAAGTAACTAATCTCAAGGTTATGCCACTTATTTTTCCCCAAGTTCATTTGAACTATAGAAAGATACTCTTGCCACTTCATCATATTCCTTGAAAAGTTAATTTGCGATTTGGGTAACTATATTTGGATTGACAATTTGTGTTCCCTCAAGTTCATTTAAACTATACAGAAAATCCAGATTGTGAGGGTCATTTTGCATTATGGTTATTGCTATTGCTAAATGCTAATACACATATGGCAAGCACAATCTCTGAGATAATGAAATTCCCATTATTATGAAAAAGAAATCCCACAATCCATTTTCTAGAAGTCTCATAGCCCTGAAATTTTGAGTCTCTCATGGATTCAGCAGAGGATTACCAAATTGACATGTGGTAAACATATATGCCAAACATGAACTGCTTTTTAAGTTAATGAGCAGAATTAACTATCCTTTGTTGGTTACAATAATTAAATGGCCAAGCCTCAATTCAGATTAAAGTCCAAATCTCACCATTCTTGCTGCACGCATCTCCATCATGAAAGCTTCTTGTGAGTTTCTGACTGGAGGGTCATTCACCTGCCACAAGTGAGAAGACTGAGTCAATACCACAATGGATGCTCTTCAGATATCAAACCCCTCCCAGTTTGGAAATTACAAATTGAAGACAAAAATATAGAACAAATGTTCTTTTATTTTCAATAAGAGTAATATCTCTTCACATGTTACATAAAGGAAAATTTCTCAGACTGTACATTCTACTTGAATCACTAGAATGGCAAGGACAAACTTTACTTTGTACATGCTACTTGAATCTCTCGAATGGCAAGGACAAACTTTACTTTTATCATCTCCTTGATCTAAGCTCATAATTTTGAAAGCATTGGTATCAGGAAGTAAACATCCACATTTTGAATATTATCCATACTTTATCAGTCTGTATCCCCTCACCACGACATCTTAAAAATTTCTGATATTAGGTCTCCACTCTTCATTATCAAAAGGTCCATCACAACAGCCTTCTTAGATCTAAAATGGATTTCTTTCCATTTGGAATATATAAAAAAAAAAATCAATCCTCCATTCATGAAGAACGAGATCATGGAAACAATACATGTTTCCCAATTGCAGCAGCTTACAAGAGCCCAAGCAACCTGCCCTCCTATCTGTTGACATAATTTCACGATACCTAAGTCCAGCATCAAGTCAATACACTGAAGCAAATGTAGACCTCACACTACATGGTAGTCAACAAGTGACAAAGAGACGGCTTGTCAATGTTCCATCTAGCCACACGCAAAGGAAAAGCATGGATAATTTCAACTGTAGTTATGACTATTACTGAGAGGGATAAAGGTTTCCAGACTGGACGATGGCAAGGAGAAATGTATACATACTCTGGCGACTTTCACAAGATGACTGAAATTGTCGACAATGTTGCCAATGTCATTTTCAACTCTTTGTAAGAGTGTCTTCTGCTTCTGGGCAGCTGCAGCTGCTGCAGCAGCCGTGGGCCCACTCCCACTACCTAGTCCTGCTCCTGCTCCTCCTCCTCTGTTCATTATCTACATAAGCAAGTTAACATACACTCAATCTTCAGCCATAAGGCAATACAGGACTGTACGTGTAAGTTTACAGACAATCACTGTTTGCTAGTTTACATGAAAAGCAACATATTGTGACAGTGGACCAAGCTACACCATATGGGTGTTTTCCATCAAGGAAAAAGAGAAAAGGATCATGAGACATTAGCCACCCCAAGTCAAATTGTTTAGTCAAATTTGCAAGCAAAGGGCAAACAATGTCAACAACTGGAAACATTGTCCATCCAATTAATCTACCTAAAACAAGAAGCAGTCCAATCTAGAAACCAACAGAAATGCCAACGTAAAGTCATGGAAATTACTGAAAAAAACAAACGGCAAGGGAAATCAAGATAGAGAACTTCGAGCATGTCCATAGACTGAAAAAACTATATCAAATTCTTAGATAAACGACATTGCTTTCCAAATTACACCTCATCAAAACAGAGGACATCAGCCATACTATTCAAACTAAGTTAATAAATAAGTAGAACCATTGCAAACTAAAAGTAATTCTGAACTTCCAAGATGAATATAATCACGAAAGCCACAGATATTGAAGCTAAAGCCAGATGGCTAGCTGCCTCAGCAAAGCAATTAACAGACGACATGCCGTGAAACAACACAAAAGAAAATCAACATATCATGAGGGAAGGCCAAAAAAACTGATTGTCCAATTCGATGAAGATAGCAGAAACAGCAAACGAACCAACTTTCCCCCTACACAGCTCTCGACGAAAATTCAGCATCATTCACGACGCGAAAGCCCTCCGGGTAAACGCCCCCACACTCTCGGAGAAATGCTTCTGCAACCTACTATTCGTTCGCTCGCTCGCTCGCTCGCACATTGAAACCGAACTACCAATTCTTGCTGCGCCGCCTCCGAACGAAAGCATCCCACGCGTCAAAATCCATTCTTCCCGATCTCAATACTCACTCTCTTGCTCATCAGTTCGAAAATACCACGACACGAACGTCGTCACGGTCTGATGCCTTCTTGACCCCGCAGCATCTCCACTCCACATTGGCACTTCGCCATACTCCTTCCGCAGCGCAATCTCGACAGTCCCCCTCGATACACCGCCTGAAAACCCTAACAAAAGACGAAGCTGGAAACCGAAACGAAAGCAAGCTCGCCGCTCCATTTCTCAACCGAGCGCGCGTCACTGGCTCTACGAGATTTCGACCAGGTTTTTCAGGTGATTGGAGCCCCTGAACTGCGACAGGCTGAGCTCGGTGTTGAGAGAGAGAGAACGGACCTGTCGTCGTCGGCGGCGGCGGCGATTGCGGTGGCACCGGAGGCGAGCAACAGAGGGCGACGGTTCCGCAGGAGAGGTTGGACGGCTGCGATGCGAATGAGCCAAATCGCGGAGGTCGTTCTGAAGGACTATAAAATCTTTTTATTGGGCAAAGTAATCTAAAAAAAAAATTAATATATAAATTTGCTTGTGGAATAAATCTCCCCCCTGAAGGTAAAAAAAAATTGACACGAACGGAACAACCACATTTTTTTTTTTTCGAGTACAGTACAACCATATTTACAACCATTGAAAATTTCCTGATAAAGACTTTCAAGCAAAATAGTTTATTTTCATTTATTTTGTGATTATTGTGATTTAGGGAAAGTGACTTGTCAAAAGGTAAAGTTGTTTTTCTCCCTATCTAAGTTTGTCGTTTTCAAATCTTGTACACTGTTTTATGTAAATTGATTAATTTTCTGTTTATTAAATATTGAGAAGTTAACAAAAAAATTTCGAAAACAATCTCTTTCAAACGGAGAGATCCTAATCCTGACACAAAAGTGGAGACTAAAGTTAAGAAGTATTACCAAAGACCCTAAGGATAGACCGGACGAAAAGTCAATAAGACTTTGGCGCAATTGAGCATTCCTTCATCTTCCTCCTTAGTTCCTGTAATTTATAGGTCTCAAACTTCTGATTGATGGTTTCTTGATCTTCCTCATCTTCTTGCACGATCACACCTTCTGTTTATATGGCAGAGGTCGACACCAGGGGATGGGACAAACTTTGGTTTCAAGGTTAACTTCATGAAATTTTGCTAATCACTTCATTTAACAAGGTTTTTCGGCCCTTCATTGTCAAACCAGCTTCCACACAGTCCATTATGTTTATTAGAACTCCCAACGCGTATTATCAGCAGGAAAATGAAATCCCAAATTCATTCAAGAGACTCGACTCATTCTGCAAGGTTCATTGCTCAAGTCATCATTGACATGGAGGAGAGATTCATTTTCATGTACTCTTGTAATGGAACAGTCTATGATAAAGTGAGGTTGCTCCAGCATAAACTACATAGATTGCTACAATCAGTACATTCATTAAATCAGCTAAATGCGAGTGCTAAAGATCTTCTCAACAAGTTGTTCGCAATTAAATGAATCCACTGCTAGTAAGGTTATACGTATGTACTTATTTCGACTGTGTAGCGCATATTTATTGCTCTGAGTAGAGCCAAAAGCCAAACTATAGTCACTCAGAAAATTTGGAGGAGATGGCACGGCCAAAGGCTGTTTGCTTGGAGGGAACGCAAAAATATATAAGGCGTTTGCATGGACAGAGTTACTTAAAACAGACAAAGTAATATTCAAGATGCTCCAATACTTTCTCGTTGCACGATACATATCTGCACTTCAAATCCATATCGGACAACATATTGTAAAGGATAACCTAAAAGCACTCTGCATTTCCTTTCTCCTACGAGAAGAGTTTCATGTTCTTTCACTTTCTTCATATCTAGTTCTGGTCCACATGTACTGTCCTCATTAGAGCAGAAGTTTAAGAGACAAGATGACTCTATGATGCCTTCTAGTTCTAATTACATCTTGAAGGCTTCCTCAGGAAAATCACCAACGAATCACCATCTCAGTAGCAAAGAGGAAAGCAAGAGAAAGAAAATGATCACATAGAACAGAAGCATGGAAGCGCTAACCTAATATGGTTGTCGCATAATGAGCCTTTGAATGAGAGAGCTCGAGCAAAGCAGATAAGGAAGCACAACAATGTTTGATGGAAATGGAAGCTGCATAATACCCTCTAGATAGGTGTATTGATTAGAATAGACATGAGACGGTGATTACCCATTGCCGCTAGTTGCAACACAAGAGAAGGGTAGGGGAAATGCTTAGTTCTTGCTACTTTAAGTTACCGTCATTGACCCAGATTGAGAATTAGACCCTGCAACACTTCAACTGCTACTCCCCTGTCAATTTTTTAAGTCTAAACCCGAAAAGAAAGGAGCAGCATGCGACTCCACGAGTCAGCACTTGAGTCACATCGGGTTATCTTCTCAACATACATCCACCGGACTTCAAGGCTACAAATCTCCCTTTCCAATAGAAGGAGCCAGCCAGCTCTCCTCCTTCACCAAGTAGAGTCTTTGCCCAATCATCATTTTGATATTGAGTATCCATCCCAGCCAACCCATTATATTGCTAGTACATTATATTGCTAGTAAATCTATTTGGTTCAGGACATGATAAGATGGTGGCGGCTATCAAAATGGCCCTCTCAAATTTCTTTAAGAATGAGCTTTTGTCTTTTACAATTTTACAATTTCACAGAGCCCAACCTACCAACTCTAAAGGATAAATCTTTTGGACTTTGTTTCATGACCAGCATGCCCTCACACTTATTCACTAATGCAAAGGTTCAAGGAAATCAAGGTTTGAGTTGCTTTGCTAAATCTAGAAAACGTTGTGCAGAGCGGACTAAGATCAGCTGCTAAGTTGAATCTTGTCATACTTGGTAGTGAATCTGAGGAAGTTGATCCAAATTGGAAAGCCACATAGTATCAACAGGGTTTGAGAAGGGAAAGACAATTCTGTCTAGGGATCTGGTTGTGAACCTAAAAGGAGGGACAACCAAATTATGTGATTTCACATTCACGCAGGATTCGAGCAGGATGAGGAGTGGGAAATACAGGCTCGGAGTTAAGGTCGTTTGTTGATGCTATGTTGTGACGCATATCCACAGAGCTGTATCCGACACTTTCATTGTTGAAGATAGCCGTGGAGAATGTGAATAGTCAAAGCAACTACTAGTCATCTAGCCTTTGTTTAAAACACATCATCAAAAACTTCTACAGACAGAGTTGTGTAAGGTAAAAGCATCATTAGTTAGAGGCTAGTACTTTTATAGACTTAAAGATAATGGGAAAAAATCAATTAGTTATTCTTATGCTACATCATTGTCTACAAGCAGTACTTTTATAAACTTAAAGATCATGCGAAAAAATCAATTAGTAATTCTTATGCTACACCTTGTCTACAAGCAATTTAACTTTATAGGAGAATTATGATGTGGTATTTGTTGTGATGTTTCTGCTTCTCATGCTTTATGTAGTTGTCATAAAACATTTCTCACTTCTACCAAATGACTACGTGTAGAGAATAGTTGGAGTGGTGATGGGTGGACAGATGCACAAACTATTGACGGGAACAAAGATCGTAGTACAAGATTTTTTCCACCTCATTTCCTTGGATGAAGCAAGACTGAGAAATGTAAAGTCCTGCCTCTTAGACTATTATGTTTTGCTTCAGTCTCGATAGGGCAATATTAAATCTTTGTTTTTCTATATTTAGTTCTTGATGATTTATTTCAATTTCAAATCATGAGTGTCGAAATCTTCAATGCCATGTGGAAACATACTTCGGAGCATGCCAGGTTACACATTTCCAATGACAATGACTATATTTACTATCTCAATCAAGGCTGAAACATTGGCATTCTTTTCAATTGGAATTTTGAGCCCAAAAGACTCATCTGTTATGAACTCGTCCAAAGGATGTGGTAATACTTGAGCCTAACATTTTCACCTTTGAAAAGTGATTACATCCTTCGGATAAGTTCATAATGGATGAGTCCTTTAGGCTCAAAATTCCAGTTGAAAAAATGCCAATATTTCAACCTTGATCGAGATAATAAACATAATCCTTGTCATTGAAGACGTGTAATATAACATGCTCCGAAGTATGTTTTCGCACGGCATCGAAGATTCTAATACCAACGATCTGAAATTGAAATAAATCATCAAGAACTAAATATAGAAAGACAAAAATTCAATGTTAAGGCCCTATTGAGACAGTAGCCAAACATAATAATCTAAGAGACGAGACTTTACATTTCTCAGTCTTGTTTCATCCAAGGAAATGAGGTGGAAAAAAATGTGACAATCTTTGCTCCTGTTAATAGTTTGTGCGCATGTCCACCTATCGACACTCCAACTATTCTCCACATGTAGTCACTTGATAAAAGTGCGAAATGTTTTTTGACAACTACATAAAATATGAGAAGCAGAAACATCGCAACAAGTACCGCTTCACAAGTCTCCTACAAATTTAAATTGCTTTGACTACTTGATTTTCTCGCATTATCTTTTAAGTCTACAAAAGTACTAGCGCTTTTATTTACACAACTTTGAATACTAGTTGTCTGTGGAAGTTTTAGATGATGTGTTTTAAACAAAAGCTAGACGACTAACAGTTGCTTTGACTACTCACATTCTCCACGACTATCTTCAACAATAAAAGTCTCGGATACGGCCCTGTGGATATGCGTCGCAGCATGGCATCAACAGGCGACCTTAACTCCGAGCCTATATTTCCAACTCCTCATCCTACTCTAATCCTGCGTGAAAGTGAAACCGCCTAATTTGGCTTTCCCTCAATTCACAACCAGATCACCAAACAGAATTGCCTTTCTCTTCTCAGACCCTCTTGATATTATGTGATTTTCCAATTCGAATTAACTTCCTCAAATTCACAACCAAGTACGACAAGATTCAACTTACCAGTTGATCCTGGTTTGCTCTACACAACGTGTCCAGTTTCTAAATTTAACAAAGCAACTCGAACCTTGATCTCCCTGAATTTTTGCATCAGTGAATAAGTGTGAGGGCATGCTGGTCATGAAATGAAATCCTTCAAGATTTATCCTTCAAAGATGGTAGGTTGGGCTCTGTGTGTCGCAACCTATCTTCAGGGGAGGGAGAAGGGAGTAGGTTTAGAGGTATTGTCTATGGACGGGTTTAAGGCCCATGATTAGGCATGGCTTTCCCAAACCCATACCTTGCGTGACATTTGAATTTTTTTATGAATTTTTGCATAAAAAGAGTCGCCACTAACCTATTGGGTCGGCTAGAAATCAAATGAGGCATGGAAGTGTATTTCACTTTCTACACAACTAAATAATCTAGAGTCGAGGACTTGATTATATTAATTGAATAATTATTGCCCTTTCAGTACCTAATCTTGTTCATTTTAACAAAATGGTTTTTTTGGTAAGCAAATTGGATTTATTTTATACCTATCCAGTAACATGTAGGGTGATCATGCGGGTGCACAATCATTAAGGTAACAATCATAGTTATCAAAATTTTAATTACAATAAAATTAAACACGTGCAATTTAACATAATTAAATATGAAAACTAAATATGCAATATAATCAATATATAAGCAAATAAATGCCTAATTATATTAAGAATGTAAAATATAACAATTCCTAACCAAACCCTACGTTTTGTTATTTTCGATTTTTTTTCAAATATTTTTAATTAATTTTAATAATTATTTTTAGAAAAGAAGTCAAATTTTTTAATGTTTTTTGAGTTTTTGAATTTTCAGAAAAAAATTTTGAATTTTATTATTTTTCGAAAATTTTGAATTTTTTTAAAAGTTTTGAATTTTTAATATTAATATATATTTAACATTTAATATTACTATGTTCGAGGAAAACGGACTCGAACCAGATAAACTCGATCCGACTGAATGACCTGACCCAAACCCGGATTCGATCCGATCGGATTTAAAAAGAAACTTTTCTATTTTTTATTTTATTTTTTTCCTCTTTTTGTCTTTTCCCTATTTTGTCCTATTCCCTGTACCTTCTCCTCTACGACTCCCCTTCCCGGAGCCTGCTTTTGTCTTTCTCTTTCCCTATTCGTTTTACTTTTTCTGCACTTTTTCCTTCTTTATTTTATTTTCCTCTTCTGGCCTTCTTCTTCTTCGTGGGTTCTCAGCACGCTCGAAGCCCTTTCTTTCACCTGAGATCTTGTTCCTCACCGAAGCTCTTCCAAACGGCAACACCAACCGAAGCAACCGGTGTTCCACCGTCGAACCACCAGCATCTACCGGTCTCCATTCCGACGGCACGGACCACCGTCGGCCACGAACTCCGGCGACCATAAACCCAGTTGCCAGAACAAAGAAACATGACCACTCGACGATATACGATTCTTTCACGATAAACATACGAAAAACTCAATGGACACAAGCAAAAAAAATATAACTCTGCAGATATAGGAGCAAGAATGAACCGATCCCATGTCAAAACGCGAAATATTCTTTTCGGTTCTCTTTCGAGCATTTTATCAAACACTTGGTGTACGCTATTGACACGGGATTTTCGACTTGATACGGACACGAACACAAATCTAAACCCCTAACGACGCATCTAGAACAACTATCAGCTTTCAGGGAGTAACCAGCTTGGACCGAAACTTGCGCGAACTAGTCGGCGCGAGCTTCAGCCCGTCGTCTTCCGAAAACAAGGGACACACGGTCGAAAAAGCCTACCTGATTCGAGGGGAGAGCTGCAGCGGACGGCGGCTGATGAACGGACCTCCGGCGACGGCCAACCACCCTCTCGAGTTCTCTCTCGCTCACTCTCTCGTTCCTTGCCTCCTGGTTTCTCTCAGTATTTCGCTCTTCCCCTTTCTCTTTTTCTCTCGCGCTGGTTCCCTCTCTGTTCTCTCCCCTTCTGGCTTCTCTCCCTTTGCTCCTCGGTCTCAGCGTCGGGACTACATTGTAGCAGATGGTGGTGGGCGACAGCAACTCGGCGGAGATCCGGTGCAGCGACGACGACGGCGTCGGGGACAGCGGCGCGAGCTCGCAGCCCACTCTCGCTTCCCCCTCTCTCCATTCTTTTCCCTGTTTTTACTGAGCTCAATCTCTGTGGTCTCTGTTCTTCCTTTTCTCTGCTCTTGCTTTTTTCCTTTTTCAGCTCCCTTGTGCGCAGAGGATGTCACGGGCCAATCGATCAACTCTCGATCACTCTTCGATTCACCCCGCCTTTTTCAGCTCCCTTGTGAGCAGAGGATGTCACAGGCCCGTACGGCCTTAAAGTTTTACCCATAAACAACTTTTCACACTCAACTCACAAATCTCTCTACAAGACTCGTATGTAGAGAGAGAAACTCTTAGAGAGAAGCTCTGATTTTTGTATTGCTTGTAAATGAGATATTTACAATGAGGGAGGACCCCTTTATATACAAATACAAGGTGAATCATATCTGTAGATCTTCCACAGGTCTAACGGTGGAGATTGAATCTCCCCAACCACCAACTATCCATATTTATTACATAACGGTACAATTCTCATATCGCCCGTTCTAGGATTATTCTAGAAGACTCAAGAAAACCCTAAGTAGCAAGGACAAGCCGAGGGTCATTGTATCCATAGACGTGTCATGATCGGCCCATAAAAACCTCTTGGACATGCTTTCTTCCGAGCCGTGACAATGGCAGGGAGGAGAAAGACCGTTGGACGTGGACCGAGCCCAAGGAGACCAGGAGGTTGGGCTGCGCAGGAGAATGGTTTGGGCCGTGAGAGAAAAAGAGAGGTGGGCGGCAGGCTGGGCTAAGGCCGGATCCGGCCCGCCCCGCCCCCAAGCATTTTTTCATTTTTTCTATTTGGTTTTGTTTTTTTCTTTGTTTTGTTTTTGTTTTGTTTTATTTTTATTAGTGACTAATTCCTAATTTTGTATGCGATTAGGTCCTAAATAAATTGATAAAATTTATGTGTAAATTTTGTGAAGCTGTAAAAGACAAAAGCTCGTTCTTAGAGAAATTTGAGAGGGCCATTTTGATAGCCGCCGCCATCTTATCAATATGCTACTTGAATCACTAGAATAGCAAAGACAAACTTTACTTTTATCATCTACTTGATTTAAGCTCATAATTTTGAAAGCATCGCTATCAGGAAGTAAACATCCACATTTTAAATATTATCCATACTTTATCAATCTGTATCCCCTCACCATAACACCTTGTAAATTTCTGATATTAGGTCTCCACTCTTCATTATCAAAAAGTCCATCACAACAGCCTTCTAAGATCTAAAATGGATTTCTTTCCGTTTGGAATATATTAAAAAAATTTCAATACTCCATTCATGAAGAACAGGATCATGGAAAAAATGTCTTTCCCAATTTCAGCAGCTTACAAGAGCCCAAGCAACCTCCCTCCTATCCATTGACATAACTTCATGATACCTAAGTCTAGCATCAAGCCAATACACTGAAGCAAATAGACCTCACACTACATGGTAATCAATAAGTGACAGAGACGGCTTGTCAATGATCCACCTAGCCACACAAAGGAAAAGCATGGATAATCTCAACTGTAGTTATGACTGTTACTGAGAGGGATAAAACTTTCCAGACTGGAAGATGGCAAGGAGAAATGTATACATAATCTGGCAACATTCACAAGATGACTGAAATTGTCGACAAAATGTTGCCAATGTCATTTTCAACTCTTTGTAGGAGTGTCTTCTGCTTCTGGGCAGCTGCAGCAGCTGTGGGCCTGCTCCCACTACCTAGTCCTGCTCCTGCTCCTCCTCCTCTGTTCATTATCTACATAAGCAAGCTAACATACACTTTAATCTTCAGCCATAAGGCAATACAGGAAAGTACATGTAAGTTTACAGACAATCACTGTTTGCTAGTTTACGTGAAAAGTAATATATTGTGACAGTGGACCAAGCTACATCATATAAGTGTTTTCCGTCAAGGAAAAAGAGAAAAGGATCACAAGACATTAGCCACCCATGTCAAATTGTTCTGTCAAATTTGCAAGCGATGGGCAAATAATGTCAACGACTGTAAACATTGTCCAACCAATTAATCTACCTAAAACAAGAAGCAGTCCAATCTAGAAAACAACAGGAATGCCAACATCAAGTCATGGGAATTACTGAAAAAACAAAGGGCAAGAGAAAGCAAGATAGAGAGCTTCGAGCACATCTATAGACTGAAAAAACTATGTCAAATTCTTCGATAAACGACATTGCTTTGTAAATTACACCTCATCATGACAGAGGACATCAGCCACACCATTCAAACTGGGTTAATAAATAAGTAGATCCATTGCAAACTAAAAGTAATTCTGAACTTCCAAGATGAATATAAACACGAAAGCCACAGACATCGAAGCTAAAGCCAGACAGCAAGCCCCCTCAGCAAATCAATTAACCGACAATATGCTGTGAGACAACATAAAAGAAAATCAACATATCATAATGAAAGGCCAAAAAAACTGATCGTCCAATTCGATGAAGAGAGCAGCAGCAACAGCAAACAAATCGACTCTCCCCCTACACAGCTCTCGACCAAAATTCAGCATCATTCACGACGCTAAAGCCCTCCAAGAAAACAACCCCACACTCTCGGAGAAATGCTTCCGCAACCTACTCTTCGTTCGCTCGCTCGCTCGCTCGCTCGCACATCAAAACCGAACTACCAATTCTTGCCACGCCACCTCCGAACGAAAGCATCCCACGCATCAAAATCCATTCTTACCGATCTCAATACTCGCTCTCTTGCTCATTAGTTCGAAAATACCACAACGTCATCACGGTCCGATGCCTTCTTGACCCCGCAGCATCTCCACTGCACATTGGCACTTCGCCATACCTTCTTCCACAGCGCAATCTGACAGCTCGACAGCCCCCGTCGATACACCGCCTGAAAACCCTAACAAAAAACGAAGCTGGAAACCGAAACGAAAGCAAGCTCGCCGCTCCATTTCTCAACCGCACGCGCGTCACTGGCTCTGCGAGATTTCGCCCGGGATTTTCAGGTGACCGGAGCCCCTGAACTGCGACATGCTGAGCTCGGTGTAGAGAGAGAGAGAATGGACCTGTCGTCGTTGGCCGCGGCGATTGCGGCGGTTCCGGAGGCGAGCACCGGAGACCGACGGTTCCGCAGGGGAGGATGGACGGCTGCGATGCGAATGAGCCAACTCGCGGAGGTCGTTATGAAGGACTATAAAATCTTTTTATTGGGCAAAGTAATCTCAAAAATAATTAATATATATATAAATTTGCTTGTAGAATAAATCTCTCCGCGAAAGGTTATAAAAAAAAAAAAAAAATGACGCGAATGGAGCAACCACATTTTGTTCGACTACAGTACAACCATATTTACAATCACTGATAAAGATTTTCAAAGAAAACGTTTCATTTTCGTTTATTTTGTGACTATGGTGATTTAGGAAAAAGGCAAAGTTGTTTTTTTTTTTTTTTTTTTCTATCTAAGCTTGTCGTTTTAAATCCTGTAAATACTTTTTTGTAAATCAATTAGATTTCTGTCTATTAAATATCAAGAAGTTACAAAATAATTTTTCAAAAATAATTTTCCTTTCAAACAGAGGGATCGACACAAAAGTGGAGATTAAAGTTGAGATGTATTACAAAAGACCTAAGGAGAGACCGGATGAAAAGTCGGTAAGGGTTTTGGCGCAGTTGAACATTCCTTCATCTTCCTTTTTAGTTCCTGTAATTTACAGGTCTTGAACTTCCGATTGATGGTTTCTTGATCTTCCTCATCTTCTTGCACGATCATACCTTCTATTTATATGGCAGAGGTCGACACCATGGGATGGGACGAAGTTCGGTTTCGAGGTTAACTTCATGAAATTTTGTTAATCACTTCGTTTAACGAGGTTCTTTGGCCCTTTATTGTCGAACCAGCTTCCACGCGGTGAATTATGTTTATCAGAACTCCCAGCACGTATTATTAGCGAGAAAATGAAATCCCGACTTCATTCAAGAGACTCGACTCGGTCTGCAAGGTTCATCTTTCAAGTCATCATCGGTACAGAGGAGCAATTCATTTTCATGTACTCTTATAATGGAACAGTCCATGATAAAGTGAGGTTGCTCCGCCATAGGCTATATAGAATTGTACAATCAGTACATTCATTAAGGCAGCTAAATGCGAGTGCTAAAGATCTCCTCATCAAGTTGTTCGCAATTAAATGAATCCATTGCTACTGCTAGTAAGGTCATACTTATGCAGTTATTTCGACTGTGTAGAGCTTCTATGCGCATATTTATTGCTCTGAGCAAAGCCAAAAGCCAAAAGCCAAACTATAGTCACTCAAAAAATTTGGAGGAATGGCGCAGCCAAAGGCTGTTTGCTTGGAGGGAACACGAAAATATATAAGGTGTCTGCATGGCCAGATTCTTTAACAACAGACAAAAGTAATATATAAGATGCTCCAATATTTCTCAATGACCCGATGCATATCCGCACTTGAAATCCATATCGAACAACATATTCTAAAGGATAAACTGAAAGCACCCAGCATTTCCTTTCTCCTACAAGAAGAGTTCCATGTTCTTTCACTTTCTTCATATCTAGTTATGGTCTACATGTACTGTCCTCATTAGAGCAGAAGTTTAAGATGACAAGATGACCCTATGATGCATTCTAGTTCCAGTTACATCTTGAAGGCTTCCTCAGGAAAAATCACCAACGGATCACCATTCTCAGTAGCAAAGAAGAAAGCAAGAGAAAGAAAATGATCACACAGAACAGAAGCATGGAAGCGCTAACTTCATATGGCTGTCGCATAATGAGCCTTCGAATAAGAGAGGTCGAGCAGAGTAGATAAGGAAGCACAACAATGTTTGATGGAAATGGAAGCTGCATAATACGGAATTGGGATAGGCGTATTGATTAGAACAGACATGGGACGGCGATTACCCATTTGCCGCTAGTTGCAACACAAGACAAGGGCAGGGGAAATGCCTAGTTCTTGCTACTTTTAAGTTACCGACATCGACCCAGATTGAGAATTAGACCCTGCAATACTGCAGCTGCTACTTCCCCTGTCAATCTTTTAAGCCTCAGCTCGAAAAAAAATGAGCAGCATGCGACTCCACGTGTCCGCACTTGAGTCCCATCGGCTTATCTTCTGACCATGCGTCCACCGGACTTCAAGGCTACAAATCTCCCTTTCAAACAGAAAGAGCCAGCCATCTCTCCTCCTCCACCAAGTACAGTCTTTGCCCAATCATCATTCTGATATTGAGTATCCATCCCAGCCCACCCGGTATACTGCTAGTATATCTGTCCCCAACTTCTTCTGTATGACAACAACAACAACAACAACAAGCAAACAATGAAGAAATTAAAATGCCAACAATGTTTCATGATTTCATGCTCAAAGCACTGGCAAATTGAATTATCTAATATCAATCTTTCTGTTGTTAGTTTTATGTTGGATTCTGTGCTCCAGTTACCGGATATGCATCTTCACTAGAAGAATAGAAAATAAATGAGAGAATTGAGAAAGAAGATTCAAAAGCTGGTAAAAGATTTCAAAGCACAAACTTGCCTGTCCAAGACCCCAATGTCAAGCCTACCAACAGAAAAGTTCCAAGCCCACTGCTCGGAAATTTGACTGCAGGACCAAAAGAGAAAAGGACCGTCTGGTGTGCATCATGGAGTTGTACAGTAGTTCGAATCGAGGAAAGCAAAACGTAGCAATATTTACCTTTCAGACAAGCCTCCAACTTTTATTGAAGATAGACCGAATATCCGTCGTGCGGCAGGATCTTCACTCATAAGTCAGAATCATTCTTGAAGCATTTCCACAATATTCTAACCATTGGTGCGAGCATCATAACTGCCAACTAGATTTGCTTCTGGGAAATTGTATCCATCAATTTCGAATGTACGGTTTGTTCGATCTGGTAATCCAGTCAATAAAGGGCAGTCCATTATAGTGAGCCTTCTAAAATGAGGCAAATTTTGCAGCCCACCAAGTGTTCGCAGATTGCAGTCTGATATTTTCAGAAGCTGCAATCGTGTCAAATTTCCAAGACTGACAGTCTCTGCCAAGTGACAGCGTTTGAGTTCTAATTCAGACAGACCTCTCACCGTAGAAAATAGTGAATATTGAATCATGCAGCTGTGAAGGCACAATACCGATAAGCTAGACGGTAGCTCCCCAAGGTCACACAAGCATGCGTAGTGCAAAACAAGTTTTCTAAGTTGAAGTTTACTAAGATGTTCAGGTAGCTTGTTAATCTTTGAGTGGCACAACTCCAAGATTTCTAGATTCGCTAGTCTTGTTAACCAATCAATTTGTGGTGGCTCAGAGGAAGAATTCTGCCTTGGATCAGTAGGATCAAAGTTATCACCCAAGTACAACTCTTTCAAATTTCTCAAGAAAGAAAGGTCTGGCACGGTCCCCATCGTTTTGGATCCCCAGCGAAGAATGATTAAACTGGATGGAAGTCTTTGCAAATCCCAAAGTTGGTCACATTCACTTAAATCTAGTTGTTGGAGATCATAGAGAAATGGAAGGGTCCAGGGTAGGCCAGTAATCTCGGTAGATGATAACCTCAAGATTTTCAAAGAGGATAATCCTCTGACATCACAGATGATCCACCCCTTCAAATTCCCGCATTGTGAAAGATCTATCTCTTCCAGCTTTTCTAGATATTTTATATCTGTAGGGAATTTTCCTAAGTGAGTATTCTCCATCTTCAGCACTTTCAAATTTTTCAAATGCTTGACGGACCTAGGTAAACTAGCAATTTTGGTGCTTGATAGATCCATGACTTCCAGCGACTCAAGATTCCCAATGGAAGGAGGAAGCTCAAGTAAATTTTGACAGTTGCCTAGAAGCAGGCTCCGAAGTTTCTTTAAGGACTTAATAGAATCTGGTAGTCGAACAATAGAGGCACCATCCAGTTGAAAATGCTCAAGAGATTCCAAGTGACCAATAGAATTTGAGATATGAGCCAAATTTTCACATTGGCAAGCGCTCAGAATCTTAAGTTTCTTCATGGAGGCTGGTTTGAAATCAATCTCCCCAATGGCAGTTCCATCAATCAGGAGTTCTTCCAAATTTTCCAAACGGCACAGTTCTTGCGGCAAGTAGCTGATGAATTCACAGAACTTAAGATTTAAGGAGACTAAGTTCTTTAGATTACCTATCAACAGACCAATTTGGGATAGTACGGAACAACGTTCCAAGACTAATCTCTGTATGTCCAAACTCTGTAAGTCCACTGAAGCAGGATAGTGTAAAAAAGCATTCAGGTTACGACAGCTACTTAGGTTCAAAACTTTCAATTCCTTTGCCTTCTGCAAGAAAAGAGGACAGAAAAGGCTCAGTTGATGCTGGCTATTCTAAAATCCCGGGATACACAAACAAAATCGCACTTTACCTTCAGGATTTGTCCCCATCCTTGTGAATCTCCATTGACCAAACTGCGAGATAGATCAAGAATGACCAGTTTCTCCAAATCGAAAATATGCAGTTCAGAGATCTGGTTGCACCCTTGCCAATCAAGCCACCTTAAATTTGGAAGAAGGTTTTGAGAACTCTCTCCAACAGTAGACTGGCCAATTCCCAAGAGCCTATGGCCAAACCACCTTAAATTTGAATGAACATTCTGAGAACTTTCTCCAACAGTAGCCTGGTTCAATCTCAAAAACCTCAAGCACGGTAAATGGCCAAATCCTTCACATCTGATACATTCACTTTGTCCCTTGTCAAACATGAGACCAAGGGCTTCCACCTTTTCAGCACTCTGCAAATCAAGGGAACTGAATAAATAGAATTGGAAATGAAATATAGCCATTCACACTTCATTTTGTGAAAGAAAAATTAAGGAAATGAAGTATCTTCAAAGATTGTTGACTGTGTTTACACTAAAAGTTTTATGCTTTAAAGTATACCTTATTTCCATTAAGTGTGTAAAGTGCTTCAAGGTGATTCCATAACCTACTGCGCTCTTGAGGCTCCTTGTGATTTTCCATCATAACAATTTCCCTGCCAAAATCTCTTAATTGATTATGCATCAATAATTTATTGTTTTCTCCTATTTTAATTAAACCCATGTCACAAAGAAACTTGATTCCTCTTGAAGGATAATAGTCACAAGCACGCCACATGTACGAGGGAATTCTCTCATCCGTTCCAATTAAAAAACATGCTATATCAAGAAATATCTTTCTTGTCTCGTCATCCAGAGAGTCATAACTTATCTTGATCGCTTCTTGGACTTTATCTTCTGGCTTCCTTTCTAATCTTTTCAATGTATCTTGCCATAGTTTTATTTCCCTCTTATTTGCACGCAAGTATGAAGCTGTTACTTCAATTGCCAAAGGAAGTCCACCAATGACGTCCACAATCTTTTTGGACAGAGAATCATACTCATCCTCCTCTTTGCATGGACATCCACTAAAAGCATGCTTGTGGAAAAGTTGAAGAGCTTGATCACGTCCCATTTCTCCTACCTCATATTCATCAGCCACTCCATCTTTGTAACTCTCAAGAACATCAATTCTTCCAACTGTCATGAGAATCCTGCTTCCGGGGCCAAACCAGCTGAATTTCCCAACTAAATGCTCGATTTGGCCAAAGTCATGCACATCATCAAGAAGAATGAGAACTTTCATATTGCTAAATGAATTTGCTATGACTTTGGCACCTTCGTCACAACTACTTAGCCTTCTATGTTCTTTCTTTTGGAGGTCTGAGATTAACTGTTCTTGCAGGCTCATGAATCTATTGGATTTTACATTTTCTCGAATACTAGAAAGAAAACTGCACCGTTGAAAGAGATGATGGATTTTGTTGTACACAACCTTTGCGACAGTAGTCTTGCCAATCCCTGGCATGCCCCATATTCCAAGTATACGTACATCTTTGTCACATACTTGTGTTGCTTGGTCATTGGCATAGATGACACCAAGCTTTTTCATAACCTCCCGTACGCGTGGTTCAATGTCCACTAGACCGTCAGTTACATTTAAATCGTTCTTCTTCAACAACTTTAGAATATATGAAACGACTCCCTCTATAAGTGCACCTTCATGCCTGCCAAATAGGAATGATGAAAATGGGGAATCATGATATGATTAAAAACAATTAACAACAGCCTATGAAAATTACAAACGAAATAATTTAGGTAAATCATACAAAATTGACCAATTAAGGATGATGCAGTGGGCAACAAGAAGGGCATGGGAATACATTTACTTCACTGTCAAATCCAGTCCCATCCAATTAATGATTTCAAAAACATCGTGCTCGGCAAAATTCTCATAAATTTAAAGTAAATCACGTTAAAAGGACAGTAAAAAGATGATTACCCATTGTTTGTATTCCGGAGATCATATCCCTTCATCTCGGTAACATCTCGGATAGCCTGCTTCCATTTAGCAATGACCTCGCAGTCAATTCCACGGTCCTCGTGCTTACGGAAGGACTCCCCAACACGTCCAAATTGGTATTTTAAATCAGCGGGGTTAACATCATAGAAAATGGGCACTATCAGTTGAGTGTCTGCTTTTTGGCATTCCATCATTTGTGCCAATTCCATGAGACAACTGCGACTGGATGCATAATCATTGGAGATAATAGGTATTGATATCTTGGATTGCTTTATGGATTGAACCAAGGCATCACAGATATTTTCTCCAGGATCAAGATCATTATTGTCTCTAAAGACCATAATCCTTGCATTAATCAGGCTGGTGTAGAGGTAATCGGCAAATCCCTTGCGAGTATCAGGACCTCTAAAACTCAAGAACACTTCGTGATTGATTCTTGATGAGCTGGAGATGGGTGAGAAAGACGACGACAATGACCGCAGTGATGATGGATGCAGTGGAGGAGGCGGGGATGGTGGCGGGGGAGGCGGAGGCGGAGGCAGTGGTGGTGGCAGTGGCGACAGAGGCGGTGAAGAGACCAACCCCTGCAAAATTAAAAAGGCAAACTCTGTCACAAGTTGCCACTTCGTTTAAGATAAGTTCCGCAGAGTAGCAAAAGCAAAAGGTGGAGGCATAAGGCCTTGAGTGGGTTCTGATCTGAGATAATAAAGTTGCAGTCCATTCGATCTAGGCTCATTGATGATGTTCCTTAAAGGATATGAGATCTAAGCCGATTTGATGACCAAACCAAGATTAAGAAAATGTTCCAGTGCAGTCCAAAGAAAAAATTAGCACTGAAGATACAGATCCAAGAACATACCAGCTGAAATCAACAGTCCTCACACAGACATAACCCAAAAAAACAATAAATAACGAAAAATAACAAAAAAATAAAAAAGAAAAGAAAGAAGCGCACAAACACGGGAAGCGGAGCTAACCGGCTCTCTCCTCTTGCAGGTATGATCCAGGCAACACAAACGACGCGACACAAACGAGTTGGGGGCCGTCACCTCCCTCTCTCGCTCACTCTCGATCGTAGACGAAGAGATTTTTCGCTTCATCTGAATCGCCTCCCAGAGTTGGATCTTAGGATATCTCAGAACAAAAGTTGATTAGGAGTGAATGCCAGTGGAAGATGCAAGACTTGCCAAGTCAATGCCAGCGGAAGACACCGGAGCTGAAAAGTAAAGTGAGCGGGCATTAAAAAATGACCAAAATGGCTAATTTCCCAAAAAAAAAAATACTTAAATTTTGAGTCTAATTTGAGTTCTGTCCCGAAATTTTTTTGTTAAAATAATTTGGAAAAAAATTACGAAAAATTCCAAACTTTGCCCAAAATGACAGGTTTACCCCAATTTTTTTTTTTTTTACGTTAAAAATCATGAACTTTATCAACCGTAACATATTTACCCCAAACTTTTATTATGACAAAAAAAACCATGAACTTACGTCGTATGACATATTTACCTCCAAACTATAGGACATTTTGGTCTTTTTACTTTTTAATTTTTTTTTCTTTTTTGTTCTTATCTCTTCCCTCTATCGGCCATGGCAAAGCCGACATTCGGTGAGGGCTGCCCTCGCTTGGGCTGGCTAGGGTCGCCCTCGCCCGACACAGGCGAGGGTGCAAGGGAGGCCCTCACCTGGGCTGGCTAGGGCCACCCTCGCCGGCGTCGGGCAAGGGCGGCCCTCGGCTGGGTCGACCGAGGGCCTCCCTTGTGCCCTCGCCCAAATCTGGTGAGGGCACCCCTCACCCGAGTTCGGCGAGGGCATCCCTCACCAGCGAGGGGCGAGGACAGCCCTCCCCAAATCTAGCGAGGGAGGCCCTCCCTTGACCTAGTCAAGGGCCGCCCTCACCCGACGCCGGCGAGGGTGGCCTTAGCCAGCCTAAGCGAGGGCGACTCTCATTGGACGCCGGCTTCCCTCCGCCATGGTTGGTGGAGGGAAGAAGAAGAAAAAAAACAAAAAGAAAAAACAAAAATAATAAGACAAAAATGTTCGTGATAGGGTAAATGTGTCACAATTTGAAAAGTTTGGGGTTTTTGGTAGTATTTTCCCAAATAATTTTTATAACTTTTACTCTAATCTCACATTTGTGTCTTCAACACTATCAACATTATGAGATTATTGTTATTTTAATGTATTGATGAAGATGTAGCTTTTAATAATAAATCTTTAATTGACTAAATATTCAAATTTTGAAAAAAGATAGTGATTTTGGACGTATTGATAGATTTCAAATTAGAGTGAAAATTTGATTTTTTTAAATCAGTATAAAATTAAAATTTGACCTAAAGTTAAGGTTTTTAGGGAATCCATCTTCGATTAAGAATTATATCGGGGAGAGAGAAAGGGCAGGGTTGGTGGATGGCCATGTTTGGTTCAGCATTTGGAATGCTCATTTGGGCTCTAAAGTCCCTTAGCCAAATGCAAAGCTGTTTGGTTCGTTTTTTAGCGCGACTTTGACGAGATGCAATTGCATCTCCAAGTGGCTCTAAGGGCCTTTAGCCTAATACAGCTCTTGAGGTCCTTTGGCAAGTTGCATATTCGGAATGCAACTTTCGGTATTGTTCATCTCTCCAGTGAAGAAACCAATTGGCCGCTGAATAAAAATAAATATAAAAATAAATATATTTATATAAAAATAAATATGTTTATATATTTATATAAATATATATTTTATATAAATATATAAACATATCTATTTTTTTATATTTTATGTTTATATATAATTTATATATTTTATATAGATATAAACATATCCATTTTTATATAAATATATTTTATGTTTAATATATATATATATATATATATATATATTTATAAATATAAACATATCTATTTTTTTCTCCAATTTTTTATATAAATATATATTTATATAAACATATATATTTTTTATATATTTTTATGTTTATATTTTTATATTTTTTATATAAAAATATGTTTATATAAAAAATATAAACATATCTATTTTTTAATAATTTATGTTTAATAAATATATATTTATAAAAATATATAATATATATTTTTATATTTTTTATATTTTTTATATAGATATAAACATATCCATTTTTTATATAAATATATTTTATGTTTAATAAATAAATATATATATATATTTATAAATATAAACATATCTATTTTTTTCTCCGATTTTTTATATAAATATATATTTATATAAACATATCTATTTTTTATATATATTTTATGTTTAATAAATATATTTTATGTTTATACGTTTATATTTTTTATATACAAATATGTTTATATAAAAAATATAAACATATATTTTTTTTTAATTTAATAAAAGTTAATTACAAATGTAAATTTTACCAAACGGTATTTTGACCAAAGTTGTTTCTCAATGCAAATTTTACCAAACGATATTTGCATTTTGGAAAACTCCCTTCACCCAAAGGTATTTGCATTTTTGCAAATACATTCCCCAAAAGCCGAACCAAACGGGCCCAAAGTGGGTGCGGGAAGGATAGAAAATGAGGCAATTGAAATTACCACACTAACCTCTATGATATATAACTGAGGGTGGGGCGAAACTCCCACCTCCATTGTCCAATTTAAAATGTATTGCCCATCCTTTTAAAGGATCAAATTTTGATCGTCACTTTCTCAATCGCGTTCACCTCCGTTACCGGGTATTTTGACTGAAAAAAAGAAGAAGAAAAAAAATAGAGAACTGCAGATAAACGTAGGAACTAAATAAAAGCATCATTTTCCTTTTACCCTCACTATCATTAATTTTTATCTACTGAAGTTGATGAGTAAAATTAAATTTTCTTAATATTAGATCATTTCTATGTGCAGCATGGACATTATTAGGATGCTGCAATCATTGAATGAATTTATAGCAAAAAAAAAACAAAAAATCACACTATCATTTTAATCGTTGTTTTCTCTTGCACACAGTTAACATGTGCATTTTTTCGTATGGATACTGATTTTCTTCTTATTAGCTTTCTCGTATCATTAAAAACGATGAATTTTCATAAAATGAACTTAAAATACACCATTAACGACGATTATTTCAGTAGGCTCTTTAGTATTTTATCTCACTCAAAAAGAAACTATCTTTTATTATTTTACATATATTAATTAAATCAATCACGTTGGATATTTCGCCCCCTCCACTAAAATTCTAGCTCTATCTCTGGGTGTTATCCATAAGTAATTTATCACCTTCCATAGGTTAATAGTTCCCTTTAAATTTTGATTTCCATCTAAATAAGATAATTAATTTCAAGACTTTCATTAAAAAAGAGAGATAGGTTAATGCCATTAAAATACTAAACTAGTACCCCATGATATACTTATCCCAACCTCATAAAAAAATCCCAAACCGGTACCCCTAAAAATTACCCTCCATTAAAATGCATACGTGGCAATACACATGAATTTGTATATTTGATCTCATACTCCATGTCAGATCTGTTTTGTAATTACCCGGCACATGTGACTTTTAACGGGATATTGAACGAAATACTAATGATAGGAAAAATCTGTTAAGGAGTACCAATTTGAAATTTTTGTAAGTCAAAATTAATTTAGGGTAAATGTATCATAGGATACCAATTTGAGATTTTTTGAGCGAAAAATTATTTTGGGTAAATGTGTTATTGGGCTACTAGCTTAAAATTTTTACAGAGACGAAAACTAATTTATGAGTTAATAATTTGAGATTTCTAACAGTATTAATTGGAAGGCTAATCTCAGCCAAACCCAAGTGAGAGGTCACCAAAAAGAAACAAATATTAATCTTCGTTTGGTTTGCAGATGTTCCAGTTTGATTTGTTTTTTCCCTTCTTTCCTCCTTTTCTTTTTGAAATCTTTAAAACCTTAATATGGTATACCAAGGTAGAAAGGCCCTTAGCTTGCATGACGATTCACCGGCTATCAAAAACTATGATTTTGCTCTGTTGATAGACCTTTTGCAATAAAGTCAAATATGAAATAATTCATTTTTTTTTTTCTTGAATCTAGTTATTATGTGAAAATTAAATCCAAAGGTAATAACAATAAAAAGAATACTTCAGTATTATTATCACAATTTCACTAACAGGAGTTGAAAAAGCAGCTGCAACTTTTTGCGGTACAATTAAAAAAAAAAATTGTCCTAACATCGCTAGTAATAAATTTTATGTATATTTTTCTCTTTTCTTCTGTCTTACTATGAAAGTAAGGCTCATATTTCTGTAGAAATTAGTTTTATTTTCATAGAATTATTTTTATCATAAAATTATTTTTAAAAATTAAAGCAAAGGAAGAATTAGCTTGATAAAAGAGTATCAATGTCAAAACAATACATTAATTTATTGTTCATACAGCTGTTTCCTTTACCAAGTTGGTTCATTTCATTTTTTCTTATCAATTCATCAAAATTATAATTCTATTCCAATATTTATTTTACTTTAATTTGTTCGTAGCCACTAGTCTTTTATCATAGTCATCAAACTACAGGGAAATTATTGTATTTCATTAGCGCGTCTAACAGAATAAGGAAAATAAAAGTTTCTGTATACATATTATGACAAAATCTTTGGAATTGTTGCCTCCAGATGTGTCGCCTCCTATAGTAGCTTGCCAGAATTGGCGTCCTCTCACTGCAAAAAAATGGTTTTCATTATCTCTGCAAAAATAGCAAAATATATATGCACTAATTTGTTGCCCTTTTTTTTAAAATACACGAGGTATTCAAATATTGCTGTTTCACTAGTTCCTACGGATACAAACAATTCATACCCCTCTCTCTTCATTATATTAAATATTTAATTGTAACTCATTAATTTAATAATATTTTTTTATTTTCGTTAAAATAACACAATTTAAATTTTTTCTTATATTAATCAGAAGACAAAAGTTTCTATACATTATATTTATTCATTTCAAAAATAGAATAATATCACTTTTTCGGGAGGTCAGATGGGAGAAGTCGATCGAAAAGACAGACTCGGGAGCCAAAAGTGACTCCGCGGTTATGTCGTTCATTCAAGTTTTCGTAGATTGGGAGGAGACTCCGACCGTACATGTGTTCAAAGCCGACATTCTAGGATTGAGCAAAGAGAAGGTGAAGGTCCAGCAGAGAAGGATCCTTCAGATCAATGGAAAGAGAGACGGGAGAGACACGACAGTGGTTCCGGAAGACGCACATTTAACTTCTGCTCGTTACGGTGCCAGAGGAGGAGGTAGGGAGGGCTGCAAGCGATCATCCATGGCGTGTCGAACAAGAAAAAAGGCCGTCGTTTCAAGTGGCATTTTCATGTGATCACCATTAAATGCTGTGTATTTTGACATTCAAGCTGTGAAAATCATGCCGGCCACGTTTCATTTGACTTTAGATTATTTTGGAAAAAGAAGGAGACAATCCAAATAAAGTTTTTAGGATAATTTGAAGTTTTTCGCATTCACTGATGCATTGCGATTGGAATGTAGCCATTCATGATATCAGTTTTGACTGTTTGAAATTTCCAAAGATATAAGCAAATGAGCCAAGTGTTCTTCCCAAGTTACATTAGTTCATTTGAAAGTTACCAAACCAATGACTTAGCTAATGATCCATTATCTGCTCATCTTTTTAATGGACTTGTCCTTGTTCTTGTCCTCGCTCGTTCCCATCTTCCTCCACGACCTTCCTCCATAGTAATAAAAATGCAAAAAATGCAACAATTTTCTTTCTCAAGTTCCACTTCCATTCAGTCTCATTCTAATTCACCAAACATTGGCAAGAAAGAGAATCATGGCCCTAATTTCACTCGGCTTGTTTTACTTCCGACAACCAAACAAGCCCTTAATGATATGAAACCCTCCGCATCAGTATGGATTTTGAAACGGCAAACAAGCTGTTACCATATTTGTCAAAGATTTCCAAAATTTGTGTATTTCTACTATAATTTGAAAGCTTGGGAGGAACTTCAAGGACTAAATTTTACATTAAATTAGCCATATTTTATCGTGTCGCAACTCTCCCTCCACTGGTCAGTGCAAACCTACCCGAAAGTTCCATCGACGTATGGTATTACATTAACCATTGACCTAAAATGCCAGTTCCACCATGTGCTCCTAGGCTACTACAAAATTGAAAATGCCGAAGCTTCTGCCCTAATAACAGGCCAGAAGCTGCTGAAAAGATGACATATTTATTCTTGTCCCCCCAGCACAAACAAATGAGATCTTATAGTCAACAACTTTCATTCAGATTTCATCTGTTCTGAATTCCCCGTAGCCGCAAGCCAAACTTAACCTGGCAAGCTCTTCCTTACATAGAACACCTTTCCCTCACAGGCTCAGTGCACAATTCCCGCTCTGAACCTGGATACTAGAATTCCCTGCTCTCCATTCACATTAACTCACGGAGTCAAATTACAAACGATTCTGCCAAAAACAGCAGGCACTCAGAAATGATTGGATTGGGACATCCCATATCAGGTTAAAAGTGAGAAGCTGACCTCAAATCAGTAGAATTGTGCACCAATATCCCATACCAACGCAAAAAGCTCAAGCTGAACAAATGTTACCTAAAACAACCTATTTGTGATCTTAAACCAAGATGAAGTATGATGCCAAAATCTATGACCACTTGCAATCATTACTAGATCCTTTCTAACCAGCTCGCCCTCTCTGCCATCCGAGTTTTGATATAAATGTCCCTCTTAGCAGCTATTGTGAGGATACTTTCATTTAAGTAGAGGGGCATCTAAATCATCTGGGGTGTATCATACACATTACATCAGCCAGAAAACAATTGAAATGTTCTCAATACAAATATGAGTCCCAGGACGATGTTACTGATAATTTCAAGTTATCCTACTGTAATAAACTCATGTATTCTAAGCTAGTTTAAAGACTAAAATCTGTACAGTGTTGCCTCTCAGTTTAGTGTGGACCCAAGAAATAACATTCCATGGAGGAGTCTGCATGAAACATACAAGGCTCATAAGTCTTTCTCCACAGGTGATGAGTAAAAGATAATTGGAAAAAAGGTGCATTTCTTACCTACCCACCGAGCTTGAGCAAAAGAGGTGCACTTCTTACCGTCGAATTGTAACTTCGGGTACCATAGACACCTGTTCATGATGATAAATCTCAGGAGAAGATCGTTTGGTATTATTACCTCCCCTGAGCATGTCTTGCACTAAATGCAATATTTGTATCTACATATCCTGCATGACATGCCAGACAACCAGCTGTCTGTCTGGGGGGTTTGTTCATATGTGAGAGCTACCAATTGGAGATGCCTTTGAGGCAAGAAAATTCCTTGCAGTGCCTCCAGATTTTCCAAATATCTTTGGAGTTGGATCATTCCAAATTTACAGGTAACAACTAAGTCGCCAGTTGAATGAGAGACTGGACAGAATGATGGATTGGTGAGGGAATGAGGAATATGAAGTATCTGATGACCTGTGAGGTCATGCAAGGCTGCTTGTTTATGGCACTTGGTTCCACTTTTGATAGATGAAGGACTCAAAAAACTTTTGGTGCCAAATTTTGAATTTCACCTCCAGCAATTTTGGCGCCAGTTAGCCAACTCAATTTCGCAGTGGACTTCAATGATGTCACCCTCCACAGCTGTATGTTTTTGATTGTGTCCGCAGAGCCATGTAAATAACAGAATGTCCACTCCAGAAGCACAGGACATCAACTGTTTATTGAACGTTCCATCATGAGCTTTAATGCATCCTGTACTTGCTGTGTGTTTTCTGCCTTGCATTCACTAACATGCAGCACTTCCAAGGAGGTTAACTCCATAAGGCCTTCAATATCAGGGATCATCCTGCATCTTTGGACTGATAGGACATTCAACATCTTCAAGTTAGATATATCGGGCAATCCACCTAGTGAATCACAGTCTGACAAAATCAAACTTCGTAAATCTGTTAATTGGCCAAGCCCATTGAGATTACGTATTTCACAGTGCGTTATATTCAAGATTTCCAGAGCAGTTAATCCTTGAAGCCCCTTAATCTCTTCAATCGCAGATTGAATGAGATTTAGTTCTGATAGTTTGCTCAGATGGTGAACTGTTGGCAATTGTCTCAAAGATGAACAAAGTCGAATATATAAAACAGACAACGATGGGGGAAGTTCCGGCATCTTTTCAAGATTCACACCAGATAGAACTAGCTTCTTAAGATGTGTACATGAGAGGGAATCATGCCCAAGTTTCAGTTCCCTGATTCGAGAATGAGACAACTCTAACATCTTCAGTTTTGGAAGTACTATTGGCACTACTAAGAGATCTCTCGATCTGGATTTTGGCTCCATCCATGTTGAGGGGCACATGAGCTCCTTAGGATCTTTATCACCCAGGCATATCTCCTCCAACTTCACTAAATCCTTAAGATTTGGCAAAGCCTCCATCCTTTCAGAACTCACACGTAGACAAGTTAAACTGGAGGGAAGCTCTGGCAGCACTTGAATCTCGTTGCAACAGAGTAAATCAAGAGTCTGAAGACAAGAAAGACTTCCAATTTCTGAAGGAATGCCAGAAATACTGGAATGTCCCAATCTCAGTATCCTCAGATGATCTAGACTCTTAATAGCAGTTGGAACGGCTCCCTTCAAACTCCTACAATGGGAAGCATGTAACTCTTCAAGGTTGACCAAATTTCCAGTTTCTCTAGGCAATTCTTTAATGAAGCAAGAATCCATTTTTAACACTTTTAAGCGCCCCAAGCAAGAAACTGAATTGGACAATTCAGATATGCGTGTCCCTGTTATATCCAACTGCTCTAATGAGTTTCCCAAATTGCAAATTGAATCCGGAAGTCTTCCTATCCAACGACAACCCTTTAGAGACAGGATTTGAAGTTTCACCAGCTTTTCAATTGAGTCAGGGATTCGAGTAATTTTTGCTTTTTCCAGTGAGAGTACTGAAAGAGCTGTCAAGCCACGAACTGAATCGGGCAGGTGACTTAATTGGAGACAGTTGGAGGCACTAAAAATCTCAAGTTTCTCCATGTAGCCCATCGACACAGGAATTTCTTGTACTGAAGTCCCATCAATAAAGAGCTCCTTAAGAGTTTTCATGTGACCCAGTTCAATTGGCAACATATTGAGTTCATCACAGAACCTCAAATTTAAGGAAGTTAAGCATTTTAGATGACGGATGGAAGGATCTAACTTCATTAGCCGAGAACATCCTTCAAGAATCAATATCTCCAAATCTGGAAAAGAGGAGAAGTCCGGGCTTATCAATAGGTCAGCACAACCAGTAAGATTCAAGACTTTCAACTGTGGCATCTGCAAAAATAACACAGAAACATTAATTCGTACACTGAACAATTCTTTAGAGGAAATAAAGTCTAAGGCTCTGTTTGTTTTGAAGAGAAACAATTTTTGAAAATATGTTTTCCAATCTTACGATCCTGGCATAGTTTCGGAGGATTTATGATGGAAAATGTTTTCATAGTCAAAGAAGATGCTTATTTAGATTCTAAAGAATGACTGACCCTTTCAACAACCAGAAAATCATTTCCCTTAGCTCACTCAACCTAAGATTCCACCACCACCATCGTCCACACACCCTCTAATTGTTGTTGGCAGGCAACCAATAATTTCCTTAAGTATTTCAAGAGTAATATTCAGTTCTCTACATGCCATATGCCTGAAAGTGTCATATCTTAAATAAGTCTCCACAAAAAGCTTTCTGGTGAAAACTTATTCATCAGGGAAACAGTTTAATGAAATAAACAAAGCTTAATCTACCTTGATTTCTCTCCAACCTCCCCAGTCTTCAGTGACTTTGCTCCTTGAAAGATCAAGAATGACTAATTTCTCAACATGAAAATTAGAAGCTTCAAAATCTCTGGTGCATCCTTGCCATTGAAGCCACTTCAAATTTGGAAAAACGTTGGCAAAATCACCAACAGCTTTGGCACAATCCAAGATAAGAAACCTTATGTTTGGCATGCTCTTAAAATCCTCCGCGACAAAGTTGAGGTGGTCTGTCCCCTATAACAGAAAAAGTATTAAGTAGAGAAAAAAAAATGAGAAAGAGCTAAATAAGTCAACATTAAAGAGAAAGGCCAATTTCTCAACATTCCAAGGCTCAAGAGCAGGGCAAGGCCCGCAACCCACTATAGAATTACACAAGATACCGTACCTCCATTTTCTCTGTATTCCAGGCCAATTCCAAATTGCATAACCTGCCTCGCGTTCCTGGATCTAGATCATCCTCTTTTTGTATGATTTGTTGGCCAAACTCCCTTAACAGCCTGTGCATCCCTAGTTCATCATTTTTTCCAATTTTCACCAGGGACATGACATGGAGTGCATCAACTCCATCAGAGGGGGGGAAATTGGGATTATGGCACATAAATGAAGCAATTCTACCATCCACATCAGCAGGGAGGCATGCAATATCAAGAAATATCTCTCTTTGCTCTTTGCTCAATTCTTCATAACTAACCATAAAAATCTTTTCGATATCCGGGCCAGATTGCAATATTAGCTCCTTAAGTGCAGTCCATTCTTCTACTACTTTTCTAGACAAGAGTGAACAAATTACTTCGATAAGTAATGGGATCCCATTCACAAAGTTGATAATACCTGTTACAATTTCATCAAAATCTGAAATTGGAAGATTTCTTCGCAGTGCATGTTTTCTGAAAAGCTCAAGAGCTTGACCATTATTCATCACGTTGATACCAAAAACATGAGCCAACCCTCGAGATATGAACTCCGGAAGAACAGATTTGGTACTAGTGGTGACAATAATCCTAGATCCATAACCAAACCAATCAAGCTTCTCTCCAACAATTTCATGGAGATGCGACCGTACCTCCACATCATCAAGAATAATTAGGACTTTCATATTCCGTAATATTCCTTTAAAAAAATCAACTCCTTTCCCAACTTGAACAACCTCGTATCCTCGGTTTAGGATATCAGACATCAACTTGCTTTGCAAAAGCCGAACACCTCCAAGTTGCTTCATTGTTGCCCCAATATCTGCAAGGAAACTACAACTGTCGAACTGAGAGGAAATTTGCTCATAAATGACCTTCGCAAGAGTCGTCTTGCCGACCCCACCCTTCCCCAAGATTCCAACTATTCGTACATCACTGACTTCTAAATCCAGTAAGTCCATCATGTCCTCCACTTGCTTGCCAATAGGTACCACTGGTTCTTTTGCTTCATCGTTCTTTCGAACCACCTACAAGTCCAAATAAATTGTAAACGCAAAAGCTGCTGCGGGAAATGAGAAATTGTAATAACTGGATTCGATTTTCTTTTATTTCTTGCTGCACTTCAGAAACAACACAGAAAAGCCACCCATATCCAAGTAAATGATCCCACCTTTGTCAATACAACACTTCGACCATTCAACAATTATCCCAATCACTCTACAGATACAAAAATCATCAAAAATCACAACTGGTTACTTCCATCACTAGACCTCTAAGGTAAGGTTGTTTGCCATGCCATGCATACTCCTATATATAGGACTAGTGTGAATAGACTTACATCACTCAAGTCTGAATCAAGTAAGTCACCCATGTCCTCCACTTGTTTGTTTGCCTCATTGTCCTCTGGAACCTCCTACAAGAGCAAATAAATTGTAAACAAGAAAGCTTCTGCGGGAGATGAAAAAAGTGCAAATATGAAATTTAATTTTCCTTTTATTTCTTGCCAAACTTCAGAAACAACACAGAAAAGCCACCAGTCATATCCAAGTAAATGATCCCACCGATGTCGATACAACACTTCGACCGTTCAACAAGTTAAGGATATAGCATTAAATGGAATGTAAACAACCTTCGGATGATTATACTCCATTTGCAATAATATCCCAATCACTCTACAGATACAGAAATCATCAAAAATCATGACTGATTACTTCCATAACTGGATCTCTAAGGTAAGGTTGTTTGCCATGCCATGCATCCTCCTCTACGTAGGACTAGTGTGAATAGTCTTACATCTTATTCTTAAGGTGAACACTCTACCAAGGAAACATATTCAAGCAGTTTCACATGATCAACTACCGATAATTGGATGAGTATGTTCACATGCACATCGTTTACCTTTAGCTTGACAATGACTTCTCTGACGATTTTTTTGATGGTGAATTCGTTGCTGCCACAGAAGTGAACTTGTTTCAGTTAGAAAAGAAAGGGCGCGAGTTTAACATTTGGGCAGATACTATATGACAATGCAATAGCCACTCCCATTGAACTGCGGATCAACTATTTGAAGTTAATTTGTACTTAAAAGCGCAACATCAAAAACAAAGTAATCAGTTTGTTTTATTGGAGTCTAGCTTTGCTATTCCAGAAAATGATTTATGAGTTGCAATCTCTCCTGTAATAAAATCTGGGCCTTTTACCTGCCATATCCCGTCTTCCATCCAGGCAATGAACCGACCTCTTTAAGAGCATTTTCCCACACTTCTAATTCCTTGGACCCGAATCTCATCGTCTGAATCTCTAGGTGCTTGCGGTACAGAGGGGTTTCAAGCCTAACATCACGAGGTTCCACGGTGTAGAATATGGGGAGGATCGTTTTCACACCACCCGATTTCGCCTTCCTCTCCACCATTGCCGCAAGCTTGTTGAGACACCCCACGCCGAAAGCGTAGTATCTGGAGAAGATGGGGATGTAGATTTTGGCCCCGTCGATCGCTTTCAGAATCTCCCCGCCAATTTCCAGACCGACTTCACGTTCTCCGTTTTCTATGAAGACGCTGATTCCAGCATCAACCAAAGAATGGTACAGTATGTCGTCGAACCCACGAGTGTCGAATCCTCTGAAACTCAGGAAAACTTGATAGGAGTCGCTACTTCTCGAGGCGACGTCTCCGCCCATCGCTACTGCATCTGCTGATTCCTTCCCCTTCTTCATTGCAGGATCAGATCGAGAAGGATGGCAAGCGCTCTGGCTTTGCCCGAATCGCCTCTCGTTTGGCGACTCCCAACAAGATTATTTCGAGAAATTCCAATCGATCTTCAAATCGTTTCCTTTTTCAAATCAAACCCTTTGGACCCACGTCTAGTTCAATTGCCGAAGTTGACCCGGGGCCCTCAGGACGCTCAATTCTTCACGCTGACATCACTTGGCATCTCACGTGAAAATAAGATATTAAAGAAATGTAGAGCGAACTAATGACTTTTCAAAATTAAAATAGACTGGACCAAATTTTCTTAAGGATATTAGGAAATTATTGATGCTAGCACCGCATGGATCATGCCAAATCTCTCTCTCCAAGATGAGGGAAATCGCCGTTCCTCGGTCACGACACTCACCGTGATACTTGATAGACATCAAAATCACCTTTGGATCTGCATGATAACGTTTCTATTTCTCCTAATGTCTGTTCTTTTGTTCTAATTTCTATTTTTTTTTGTAGAAACCAAAAAAAGAACAGAAATCCGTTTGATAATGCCAACTTATTTTTCTATTCTCCAGAATAAAAAAGTAGTCGGAGAATAAATTTGGAATAGAAAAAAAAAATTCTTATTTCTAAGAATAATTTCTAAAAGTAAGCCAATTTTTTCTTTTCTATTTTTTTTCTTCTTCCTTGCCATGGCCACCGTCGGCCACTGTCGGCCGATCGCCATAACGTTGTTCGACTACTAGCAATCGTTCGTTGTCGCTGATCGCGCCGATCGTCATTGCTACCGCCGGATCACCTCTTTATTCTTTGCCGCGATGGTCGCCACCCATAGCTTACCGGCCACCCCCGCCAACCGACGACGGCCACCATTCCCGTCACAGCCATCGCCACACGGCTGCCACCCACAGCCCACCGACCACCCTCGACAACCGCCACCGACCACTATCATGGCTACTGCTGCCCGACCATTGGACGATGGCTGGTGGGCTATGGGTGGCAATTGACAATCATGTGGTGGGAGACAGCGATCAGCGGTCCATGAGTAAGAAAAAAAATGAATAAATACAAAATTTATAAATCGTATCAAACACATTTCTATTCTTTTTCTATCCTAAAAATATAAATTTTATATAGTTACCAAACACATTATTTTATTCAGAAATTATTTTCCAGAATAGAAATAAAAAGTACTATTTCTAAAAAGAAATTATTCCCCATAATAAAAGCATTACCACGCAGAATCTATGAATGCATAGTAAACAGGAAACAAGGGATGGTAACACGACCCTAATTTTTTTTAAAAATGTTTGGAAGAGCTTTGCTCTTGTCGAAGAGAGGCAGTACTGTCAGACTCCATTAAAAGTCTTTCTTCGCTACGCCCATGAAGAAATTTCAACGCTTCAGGGTAAGCATGGGTCTCTACCTGGAAAGGGAGATGAACAGCGGATGTTTGGTTCCATTCCATCCAAGTAGAGATGTTAAATGGGTCAATTGACCCATTTATGAACCCATTTATAGTTAAATGGATCTTTAATGGGTCAAGCCTCATTTTCCAAAATACTCATAATGAGTTTTGAAAATAAAGAAGCTAAAATATATGGGTCTTAAATGGGTCTGAGAGCAAACCCATTTTAAGACCCATTTATCAATTCGTTAAAAATGAATCCATTTACGGACGTACTCTCTCTTCTCTATTTAACTTTACAAAAATAATTTTCTATAAAAAAAGAAATTATAATTATTTTTTAATTTTAATTTTCTTTTCCTTTTCTTTTTCTTTCTTTCTTCTTCCTCCGGTCGCAAAGACGGCGATGGCCGACGACCAGCCTGTAAGCCTTGAGCTCGCCGGATCTGGCAAGCTCGAGGCTCGCCGGCATCAGGCAAGGCTCAAGCCTTGCTAGATCCGACGAGGGGCAAGCCCGAGCTCGCCTAACGCCGGCGAGGCTTGAGCTCGCCTGACATTGATGAGGCTCAAGCTCGAGCTCGTTGGATATGGCGAGGCGGAGGCCTCACTGAAGGTCGGCAAGGCTCGAGCCTAGCCGATCTAGCGAGCTCAAGCTTGCCGAATCTAGGGAGCTCAAGGCTTGCTTGTGATCGATCGTCGGCATCGTCGTGGCCGGAAGCCGCTCAAAGAAGAAGAAGAACAAAAAAGAAAATTAAAAATTAAAAATTATATATTAAAAAATAAAAATAAAAATAATAAATTTAAATTTTAAAAAATAATTAAAATTCGATTTTTTAAATAATTATTTTAAAAATTATAAATTTTTCCATTAAATTTGTGTTGTATAAAAATATTTTATTAATACCATTTTTTTAAACATATATATAAGAAATAAGCTTTTTAATGGGTCGGGTATGGGTTGAGTCGGTTATGAGTTGGAAAATTTATATTAGGCATAAATGGGTCATAAATGGGTTAATGGGTCAATTTGGGTCGAACCATTAATGACCCGACCCACCCATTTAACACCTCTACATCCAACAGAAGACCCTTCCAATGCCTGACAAATAACTGCGATGGATTCCCCATTCTCTTCCTCCTGATGAGTTGCATCAAAGTTCACCTCAACCGCGCCAAACTCCGGAGGCGACCACCTCCGTAGAAGGGTGGTTTTGAATTCGATTGCTTCTCCCATGAGGCCGTAGGATGCACTCTGTTGAACTACAGAGTTTCGATTAGTGATCTCTCACTTTCTCAACATCTGGGGCTTTGTTTGCAAATAGTTTATTAGATTGAAGAGGGATATGAAGTTGATTACATTTTTGGTGCTTTGTAGTTTCGGTAGTCTGCCCGTAGAGATAGCCTGTAGGATCAGTTATAATTTCCCTTTCCGCTAGGCTCATGGGAAAAACTTAGGTGCGTTTGGTAACGTTTCGTTTTTAAAAATTGTTCGGAAACGGAAATAGAAAAAGTAATTTTGTTCCAAGGAACAATTTTTGAACAAAAAAACGCGTTCGATAAATTGTTCCAGAAATATAAAAATAATAGAAACACGTTTGATAAATTTATATAATTTTTTTATTTCTTTTAATTTTATAATATTTTTATTTTATTTTTTCTATTTTCTTTCTTATTTTCTTATTTATTTTTCCTTTTTTTTTTTTCTTTCTTTTTTTTTTTTTTGTTTTTTCTTTTGGCCGGTCGCCGCCTTGGCCATGGTCGGCAACCGGCCGACGAGGGCCATGACCTCGCCTAGCCACGGCGAGGCCGAGCGTCGCCGTAGCTGGGCGAGGCTTGGCCTCGCCTTGGTTGGGCGAGCTCGGCCTCACCTAATCTGGGTGAGATCGAGCTCGCCCAGCCCGGTGCGAGGTTGCCGGCCCTCGACGGCGTCACCGACCCTCGACGGTCGGTCGCCGGCCATGGCCGAGGCCGGCGACCGGCCAAAGAAAAAAGAAAGAAAAAATAAGAAGAAAAGAAAAAAGAGAAAAGTGTTTTTAAATTTTGTTTTAGAAACAAGAAACAACTTTTTTTTTTGTTTCTTGTTTCTGTTTCGAGATGTGTTTAAGGAACAAAAAAAATAGTTTTGGAACACAAACGCACACAAACGCGTTTCTGTTCCTTTTTTGTTCCTAGGAACAAAAAAACAGAAATTTTTGTTCCTGGGAACAGAAACAAGTTGCAAACAAATAGGCCCTTAGTCTTTGGTTGTGTCTTGGGGTGCCATAGAACACAAATAGTTTCTTGGGAGTATGGGCGACGTAATGAGTGTCTGCATAGAAACTACTCTCTGCATGGCCACTTTTTACACTGTATTTTCCTATTCGAGAGCCAAATTTGGCTTATCTTCGACTGCATTTGAACTTAATGGAATTGCCGAAATCCGTTGGGCAATTCCTTTAAAATTATGAAAATGCTCAAAATTAGGCAATGTATGATAAAATTTCTAGAACATAAATTATTTTTTTATCGAAATAAATTTCTCAATTTCTATGTTCTACACGAAGTTTTCGAGTAAAAAACGCATTTGATAATAGCTCAAAAATTTTGTTTTTGGAATAAAAATTCGTTTGATAATAGAATAAAATTTCTATTTCTAAGGGTGATGGTGGCGAGTAGCGAGCAGTCAACATCCAACGGTGTGTGGCCAACATCCGGCGGCAGGCACAGGTGGCAAGTGGCCAGCGTTTAGCGGGTGGGTAACCAACGGTGACGAAATTGAACGATTAAAAGAGTTTTCATTTCTCACTTTTGTCTCAAAAATAAAAAAGCTAAAAATTTTAACTTTTGATTTCTACCTTGAATCAATTTCTAAAATAAAAATCCGTTTAGAAATAGAAAAATGAAATTGCATTATCAAACATATTTATGTTTCATACATATTCCAAGGAACCGAAAAACAAAGAAATAAAGAAATAAAAATATTGTCATGCGCACCATTAGCATCTAATCTCTCCATGCCTTAGAAGACACTGCGCCAACCCCATGAAGACCCAATTCCTTTCTATGCTTCTCAGATTTCTGTTGAGGGAAAATACAGTGCCCTCATCACTCTTCTCCACAATGCTTCTGGTTTCTTTATCATCCTCCGTGCTTGTTTCGCTAAAAGGGATTGATTACAGCAAGATATCATTTTTTTTTCCTCCTTATAACTTTTCCAGCTTCTCCAATGGACCCCATTTTTGCCTTCTGCAGAGGACCAAGAGTACTTAGCAATATTCTTTTCAACCATTCCACAGATAGATATTGGTAGTATGGAAATTAACATACCATAACTAGGAATGGTTTGCATCTCTACTTTTTATGAGCATTTGCTTCTAACGGCTTTCCTGCTTGCGAGAATAACTTTTCATTAAAGCTTTCGAACTTCGAGTTGCTTCTGGAAATAAACCATTAGCAAACTTCTTTTCTGAATCTTCCCCGCCCAGATGACACTACTAAATATCTTCTTGCACCTTATAAAAGCGGGACCTTGGGAGTTTCTGCAACATTTGTCTGATGACTCTCTGGACAACCTTTCCTCAAGAGAATTCCAGATTTGTTTAGATTAGTTGCTTGGTAGATGCATAACAATATCGATTCAAATGTCAAATAGCTCCCGCATTCTCTGACGTACCTTTCAAGGAAGAAGATGGAGTCATCAGCAAATAATAAATAACACAAAACGGGGCATTATGAGGTCAAATTTATCCCTTTTAAGCCTTCCTTCTTGAACTGCAGTACTGATTAAGATTGATAGGGAATATGCAACTAGAATAAACGAATAAGGAGACAATGGATCACATTGTCGTAAACCTCGCATAGGTAAGAAATACGGGACTAGTTCTCCAATCAACTTAACACCAAAAGAAACATCAGTCTAGCAATGCATGATTGAGTTGAACCATATAGAGCATAATCCTGGCTACTCCACCCAATAGTACGCCTTATGTCTAACTTGAGCAAAACATCAAAATTCCTCTTCCTTTGCCCCCTTCGTAAATGGTGCTAAATTGTTAGGTGAGCTTGGGCCTCTCTCGCTGCAAAAAGCTAGCTCAAAGAATAAGATTTTCCCTCACACTTATAAACTGACCATCAACTCTTTCTACAATTGGTGTGGAACAACCTCTCAAAACACTTCATCCATGGTGTAAAATTATCTTAAAATTTATTCCGTGGAACAAAGGCACTTTAAATTCGAGAAATCAAATGAGGCATTAATGATTTTAATTGGTGAGCTAATACTTTGGCTATCACTTTACAAGCAAAATTGCAGAGGCCATTTAGCTGTACATTCCGCAAAGGCACATTGAGAACTAATGTAATCTGGGCTTGGTTTGATCTCCTATCAACATATGAAAATAACTCGTGTTAATAGAATAGTTTTGCTTTAACAGTCTCCCGGTTTCATTGGTTAAACAATCCGCTCATTTCGTCTAGTCCCGGTGCTTTAGGGTGCGCATGATAAAATTTCTGAAACATAAATTGATTTATGGCAAGAAACTGATTTCTCAATTTCTACTTCAGAAATGGAGAAGTTAAAAATTTTAGCTATTGCGTTATCAAACGGATTTCTGTTCCAAACCTGTTCCGGGAAATAAAGAAACAAAGAAATAAAAAAATAGAAATTTTATCATACGCAATTTGGGCTTGGGTGTGCATGGAAACGCTTTTAAGAAACGTTCTAACACTTCAGACGAAAGATTCTTAACAAAAAGAATAAACGCGTTTGGTTGCGTTTTATTTTTTTTTTGTTTTTTTATTTGCGGAACGAAATAAGAAAAAAAAAAAAAACACAAAAAACTTGTTTATGGAGAAAAAACACTTCTTGAAGAACAAAAATGAAAAGAAACAAAAAAAAAAAAAAACGGGAACAAAATTGGAGAAAGAACACCGGCTGAAGCTTCTCCTTCTTCGTGCGTGCTCTCTCTCGACCGAAGCTTCCTCCGCCTCCTCCTTCCATTTCCGGCGTCTCTCCCCTCTCTCCGGCGGCTCCCACTCGGCTGACTCTCCGGCGAATCCTCACTCCGGCGACTCCTCACTCGCGTGCTCTCTCTCGGCCGAAGCTTCCTCCGCCTCCTCCTTCCATTTCCGGCGTCTCTCCCTTCTCTCCGGCGGCTCCCACTCGGCTGACTCTCCGGCGACTCCTCACTCCGGCGACTCCTCACTCGGGCGACTGACCGGCTGAAGCTTTCGATTCCAGGTACGTTCGTGCTCCTCCTTCTCCGGTCGACGATGGGCTTCGGCGCGGCAGATCTGGGACGGCTCGCTCGAGCCTCAAGCGAGCGTTGCTCGCCCAGATCTGCGGCAGATCTGGGACGGCTCCACCCACTCGTCTCTTAACCCCGAGCACACGTTTCAACATCTAAAAACGAATGAGAAACATTCATAGCGATCCTGGTTCCAAGGTCTTTGAGGCTTTCAGTCGACGAGACTGTTGAATTGGTGTGTCTCTATGTCTCTCTCGCTTTCGCACGAGGCGAGTGTCTTCTGAACCCGTTTGCTCTCTCTTTGTCATCTGATTCTTAGACCCAGTTCGTAATTTCTTGTGCTGTTGATGGGTTTTTCTTCTCCTGTGATTTCTTGGGTTGACTGAAAGAGAGAGAGAGGAAAAAAAAAGCTTTTGTTTTTGGTGGTTCTTTAAGCAATTCTCGTTAGTTCTGATATGGAGCTGAAGCATCTGTTTGTTCCTGCAAGAATGATCGGCGTGAATGACAGAAGGAGATGCTTTGAGAATTTAGTTTAGTCCCTTTAGCTGAATTGATTCTTAATTTCCAAGAACTCGTGATTGATTCTGCAGAGAAACTATTGTCGCTTGTTAGTTGTGACCTCCACGTATTGGGAAATGGTTTGATGCCATGTCTGATTATGCTGTGATTTACGGGAAGGATTGGTGAAGAGGCTATGCTAGATTCATGGAATATTTCGTTCCTGCAATCTTGTGTAATTGATGGAAACAGCTTTTACAGTTATATTTTAATGAGTTCTGGTCATTTTCCCGTTAAAAGCTGGAGATGCTTTGGTTCCTCTGAGAATAAAAAGAGAGATTTTGGACCTTTTTTTGCTGTAAAAAAAAAAAAACTTGTGATCTTCAGTATATCAGAAATATCACAACTTTGTTTCGCTCATTGTACTAGACCAAGGAAGTACTCGGCTTGCTTGAAATTACCTGGGAAACGGGAATTTCGAGTCGTTTCTTAATCCTCTCTTGAGGATGCATGACTTGAATTCTTCCACAAGATATAGTGGCGATTGTCATCTGTCGAGTAAACTCTCCAGAAGTAGCTGCTTCATTCAGCCACTTGAACTTCCAATAATCCGATTCTCGTCTGGCGATCCTTTCTTATAGGAGCCCTGGATCGCTCCTCCATACTGCAACTGTGCATCCTATTTGTTGTTTTCCAAATGATTGAATTCAAGTGAAAGGTGGTGAATCAGGTTGTTTTACTGCGACAATAGACTCTACTCTTCATGCGTTCCTTTAGGGGTGGTGTTCTTCTCTTGTAGATGGATGAAGTTTGATTAACTGTCTTCAGCTTCGAAATTAAAGACAGAAATGTTCAAGACCCTTAACTCATGCGACTTTTATTGATTTAGCATTTTGTATGAGCATACTGTTTACTCATGCCACTTAATTTCTTTGGTAGGGGACAAGAATGGAAGAGGGATCACCCAAGAAACCGTCTCCAAATTTCTGGGACCAAATATCTGCTGCTAGAAGCAGGGCTTGGGAAGCATATAAAAGCAAACCGATCTCGCATTGGATTCTTTTGCTTCTGAGTGGCGGATTGATGCTCACAGCCTTCCCTGCTTCAAGCCTTCCTTCCCGTGTCTATTACACAAACGGTGGCAAAAGCAAATGGATCATCTCGTGGGTGGCCGTTGCCGGATGACCCTTGACTGCGCTCATCTTGCTCTTAACGTACTTCATCTGCAAAGTTTCCCCAACCCCTCTAAACGTAAAGCTCGCCCTTTCTTATTTAGTCTTAGGTTTCTTAAGCGCTGCTGACAATCTCATGTATGCCTATGCTTATGCCTACCTACCTGCGTCGACCTCGTCTCTACTGGCATCGTCATCTTTGGTGTTCTCTTCACTATTTGGATATCTCTTAGTCAAGAACAAACTAACTTTGTCTATGATCAATGGCATCGTGATAATTTCAGCAGCCATGGTAATAATCGCTTTGGACTCGAATTCAAACCGATATGGCAATGTCACCAATAGCCAATACATCATGGGCTTCATGTGGGACGTCTTGGGATCCGCACTCCACAGGCTCATCTTCGCTCTCTCTGAGCTCGTCTTCATCAAGTATCTTGGAAGAAGATCGTTCCATGTGGTGTTGGAGCAACAGGTCATGGTTTCTTCTTTCGCTTTTGTACTCACAACGATCGGCGTCGCCTTGAATCATGATTTTCAAGGAATGGCGGACGAGGCAAGAACCTTCAAGGGCGGCAAGAGCTCATATTACTTGGTTATGACATGGGCCGCCATAACTTTCCAGTTGGGAGTCCTCGGAGGCACTGCCGTGCTTTTCTTGTCTTCGACCATCCTTGCCGGTGTCTTGAATGGCGTGAGGGTGCCTCTTACAAGCATCGCTGCCGTTATATTGTTGAAAGATCCGATGAGCGGATTCAAGATCCTGTCGCTTGTTATAACCGTTTGGGGATTGGCATCCTTCATATGTGGCAATGCCAGTGTGAGTAGTGAAACTTCATGATTGTACCTTGGCTAACTTTCACTAATCACATTATGGTGCAACTTGTGATGCAATGTACACCGCACAGCGCGAAACAATTGATAAGACATGTTATTTGCCTGCTTTGCAGTCATCTTGCAGGAGACCAAGTCATTTTTATCAATGTTCATGAACTTTGATATAACGGGCCTGAAGTTACTGTATTCTCCAAACCAGGGTACTTCCTTCGGTGGACGGAGAGAAAGCCTTTCATCTGCAGTAACTGTACAGTTCTAACCGTTGCGCTTGGGGCCATGACACAGCAGTAAGGATCCAAGGACCTCTGCAGGCGTGTCCATCGCCGGTCGAAAACTAAAATGAAGAGCACAATTTCACTAGAATTCAGGCACATATAAGAAAACAGATTGATTAAGATGATCATAACTTTCTTCCATCAAGAGATAAACTATGCTATGAACTATTGATTGTCGCTTGAGGGGGCAATGCACCTCTATGATGCAAAAGTCTGCAACAGGTACAAAGCCAAACTCGGGCCATGCAAGAAACACCCGGTTCAAAAAGCTAGAATTACAGCACCCGGTAGCATCTTAGCTAAGCTTGGAAATGCAAATCTAACTAGAAAACAAATGCTTGAGAATGAAGACAGGATATAAGACATTAAACCACGTAATCCTCTTCACAGGGAGAGCAATGTTTTACAACAGAGGTACAGGCAGAGAGGATTAGTAGTACCTCTTGCCATTACTATCATCGGATTCATCACTCCTCATCATTACAATCACACGGCTAGAATAAGATTTAGGAATGTAAGAAAACTCTGTTAGCAAACATTAAAAAGTTTTGCTGCCATGACTGGCTGATAGAACAGTAGTGATTCATTTTAGTTCTTAGGACCAATATCTTTGAGAGCACAGATCTGCTCCTCTCCCATTGCGTTCATGACTGACACCACAAGGTCCTTTCCTTCAGTGAACCCATCTTTAATCTGTGAAAGGAGAAAGTGTGAGAAGTTAGATAAACTAAAAATAAAATCAAGTTTAAACTTTATTAAAGAAAATGTTTTTTTTAAAATTTAAAACAGAAATTTTTTTGTCGTTTATCAAACGTGTTTCTGTTCTTTTTCTATTCTAGAAACAGAAATTGATTGCGTTACCAAACGTGTTTCTGTTATTTTTTTATTCCAAGAACAGTTTTTTTTTTTACACTTACCAAACGCGTTCTTTTGTTCAAAAACTATTCCCCGGAACAGAAACACTTTTTTTTATTTATATCTGTTCCCATGAACAAAAAAGAAACAGAAGTGTTTCCATGCGCGCCCTTAGTTGCTCCCATCCCGGAAACAGCCAACCTGATCTCTTCCCTCAATCGAGGTCTAGTGAGTTCAGGTGCCCATCTCAAATGATACCACCTTAGGGCATTGTTATATAATCGCGTCAAGAATTTTATACCTGCCATGTCAAGTGCAAATCACTCATGAACTTGGTCATCATTCCTTTCAGTCTTTCAGTCGCAGCACGCCAAGTCCCTTCAGTGTCTTGTCATAGAGAAATCTTATTTAGTTGACATCTTTTAGATGGTTGAGGTTGGGTTTGGTATCACGATCATGCGATTTCATCTATCAAACCCTAGACTCAAATGACAATACTGCTCCTCTTGCCTCCGAAGCTGGTCGATCCTCATTTGAATAGATTTTTGTCACTCCCTATGAAGCTGGTCTACTCTGATTTTTAACAACCGAGTAAGCTATTATTTTAATCTTTCAATCTTCTTCTTGGCATTATGGAACTTCTTTCTACTCTCGGATGTTAGTGCTAAGGAGACTATTAATTTTATAGGGAGAATCAGTAGTCTCATTGCATTGCTTTACTTTTAAACCTCGACGCTCGTAATGTTCCTGCCAAAACTCTTCAAACTTAAACTCCTCTTTCCTCCTGGGTGGTTCAATTAGAGCAAATTAAGACAGCCCTCTGTAGGAAGAGCCCAGATTTCAGCGTTTGGGAAGGAAGCTTTCCGGTTCTTTTTCGTTGCTGCCTGATCATTTCTCTCTCAAACCTTTGCCATCCCATCCCTATTATTTGACCACGTGAAGCAGCATCCCTTACTCTTTGGGTCCATTAACTGACAACTATCCAAGAACTGTCCGAAAGACGCAGGGCGACCACGTTGCAAACCTCTCCTCCCTTCCTTCTCCCAATGACAACCCTTCTTTAAAACTCCCACCATGGCCTGGGCTAGGTTTGAAGGTGCATTTTGTTGGAGAAATCTTTCCAGAATATTTTGAAGCTGACAAAACATTTCTATCAGTCTAGTCTGGATATCTGCAGATTGTCTAGTTTAAAGTCTGAAGACTTTCTGATCACTAGACTCAAGATTCAAGACTCAAGACTCAAGACTCAAAGCTATTCTCATTGACAGTCTTTCTGATCCAGTGATGAAGGAAATCCAGAGCCGAAGTATATGGTTGAGGATTTAATCCTATCCTCTGGAGAAGATCTTTTTGGTTGGATAAAGATAACGGATTCTTTTGTTCGTATCCAGATCAATTGAAGATCCGATGGTCGACGAAGTATTCTTGGAATGTTCTATTCTTGGAAACCAAGATTCTGATTGTATGGGCGAACATGATTGATGGGCTATCGTCAGGTTCCTTTAATAGCTCGAATGATCTTCTTGATTGATTCCGACCAACGGGTAGATTGGAGGAATTCATTTGGAAAGTGCCAACGGGTATGATGGCATAAAGGAGTATAAAAAGGAAGACGTTCTAGTTGTTTGAGTACGTGATCGATAGAGAAATTCCGAGTCGAAGCACCTTGATTATTAGTCGATACGATCGAGCGAAATTGTATACACAAAGAGAGTGTCTATACTTGGTGATACCTTGAGCGAGTGTGGTAGATCATCTACACCTAGAAATCAAGGAAGATCAACACTGTAACATCTCTTTGTTCATAGTGGAATCCAGCCAATTGGCTGTCAGTGCAGAAGAGTGGACGTAGGCTTGGATCAAGCCGAACCACTATAAACCGCGTGTTCAATTCTCTCTTTCCTTTACTTAGTCTTGTTGGAGAAATCATTCCAGAATATTTTGAAGCTGACAAAACGTTTCTTTCAGTCTAGTCTGGATATCTGCAGATCGTCTAGTCTGAAGACTTTCATATCACCAGACTCAAGATTCAAGACTCAAGAATCAAGACTCAAGACTCAAGACTATTCTCATTGATAGTCTTTCCGATCCAGCGACGAAGGAAATCCAGAGCCGAAGTATATGGTTGAGGATTTTATCCAATCGTCTGGAGAAGATCTTTTTGGCTGGATAAATACAACGGATTCTTTTGTTCGTATCAAGATTAATTGAAGATCCGATGGTCGACGAAGTATTCTTGGAATGTTCTATTCTTGGAAACCAAGATCCTGATTGTATGGGCGAACATGATTGATGGGCTATCGTCAGGTTCCTTTTATAGCTCGAATGATCTTCTTGATTAATTCCGTCCAACGGGTAGATTGGAGGAATTCCTTTGGTAAGTGTCAACGGTATGATGGCATAAAGGAGTATAAAAAGGAAGTCGTTCTAGTTGTTTAAGTGCGTGATTGATAGAAAAATTCCAGAGTCTGAAGCACCTTGATTATTAGTCGATACAGTCTGAGCGAAATTGTATACACAGAGAGTGTCTATACTTGGTGATACCTTGAGCGAGTGTGGTAGATCATCTACACCGAGAAATCAAGGAAGATCAACACTGTAACATCTCTTTGTTCATAGTGGAATCCAGCCGAATTGGCTGTCAGTGCAGAATAGTGGACATAGGCTTGGATCAAGCCGAACCACTATAAACCGCGTGTTTAATTCTCTTCTTCCTTACTTAGTCTTACGTTGATTATTACTCTTCACAAATCCTTCAACTGTCTAAAGTATTGCGCAAGTATACATAAATCAACAAGAAAAATCTTTGTATACCTATTCACCCCCCTCTAGGTACTCATACTAGCAATATCAATTGGTATCGAGCCTCGTGTTCTTACTTTGTTTGAAGTGTTTTACTTCAGAGTAAAAGATCCATGGCTAGTATGCTAGCACCAGGGCTGATGGAAGGGCAAAGCAATACCAGACCACCCTACTTTGACGGAAAGGATTACAACTTCTGGAAGAACAAGATGAAAGCTTTCCTACGATCCAAGGATCCTCTGGAATGGGATGTTGTGGAAAGAGGAATCACTCCTGTTGCTGCATCAGTCTCTGAAAGAGGGAAAGAAATTGTTGATGCCAGCGGAATGCCTTAGGAAGAAATAAACAAGAGACAAGCACTCGATGCAAAAGCAATTTACTCTTTATATTGTGCCTTGTCTCCAACTGAATATAACAGAATATCTTCTTGTGTTACAGCAAAAGAAGTATGGGATAGATTACATATCACCTATGAAGGAACAGATCGAGTGAAGGAAACTAGAATCAACATTCTCCTCGGTCAATATGAAGCCTTCAAAATGAAGCCAGGAGAATCTATAACTGACATGTTTAGTCGTTTTACAGATATTGTTAATGGTCTTGAAAACCAAGGACAAAAAATTTCTGATCCCATGAAGGTGAACAAGCTACTGCGTGGACTCTCCAAAGAGTAGAATCATATAAAGACTTCAATAAGAGAGACGCAAAGAATCATGCCTCTATCTGTAGACGAGCTAATTGGAACCCTTCAGTCTTATGAAGTAGAACGAATTAATGAAGAAGAAGATCCAAGAGGTAAGAAATCTATTGCATTAAAATCAAATGATGACTCGATGATGCAGATTCGAAGATGATATGGACGATGAGGAGCTCGCCCTCATGATAAAAAGATTCAGAAAACTGAATAGAAAAGGCAGAAGGTTCAACTCAAAGAAACAAAGTTTCCAGAGACAGCAGACCAAGTCTGTTGATGATGAGGAACCAAACAAAGATGTAGTTTGCTTCGAATGTAAGAAGAAGGGACACATCGACCCAACCGTCCTCTTCGAAAAAGTAAAGAGGAAAAGCTGAGAAGTTTCGAAAAGCTCTCAAAGCCGAAACCGGAGTGATACGAGAATGTGAAGAAAGTGATAATGAATATGCCAACATATGTTTGATGGCACATTCGACTAGACTCGTATTTCGGATCGACTCGACAGTGAATTTGAGGTAAGTGATTTTAAAATTCCCTGTCAAAGTCTCTAAATATATTGATGAACTCGTGTTTCGGTCTTAAGACTTCTCTCAAAAGGATTTCCGAACTTAAAAAGGAAAACTTAGCTCTAAAACAAAAGGAAGTCATTTTAGAAGAAAGAGTTAAAAGTCTAGACCAAAATATTTCTGTTCTTAAAGAAAAAGAAGATGATCTTTTGAAAGAAAATGTTTTCTTAAAAACGGACTTATCAAATATTTCAAAGAAGTTTTCGATAGGATCTGAAATGCTTGAAAAAGTTCTTTCAGTTCAAAGACCTTACTTCAATAAGTCTGGTCTAGGCATGACAGTGGAAACAATTCCCTTGATTGATTTTCCTAAAGTTAAAGAAAGAATTAAGAAAAGACCGTCGAGAGAGGCTTACAAAAATCATTTCAAGAAAGTTTTTGTAAAGTCTGTTGGTCAAAATGCTCTAAGGTGTTCAAAGTGTAACAGTAAGGATCACTTTGAAAAAGAATTTCCTATGGTTTGGAAACATGTTAAGAAAGTATGGCCTAATAATGCTTATCCTACTAACACCAAAGGACCCAAGAAAATTTGGGTACCAAAGAAAACTTGAGATTCTCTTTTAAATGCGAGTCTCCATCAAGAAAAAGATAAAATGGTATCTTGACAGCGGATGTTCAAGACACATGACGGGGAGACTCAAAGTGCTTCGTTAAACTTGTTCAAGTAAACGGTGGAAATGTTTCATTTGGAGGAAACGGCAAAGGAAGCATTGTGGGATTTGGAATCGTGAAAATTGGAAATCTCACAATAAACAATGTTTCTCTAGTAGAATGACTCAACTATAACCTTCTCAAAGATTAGCCAATTGTGTGATACTGGTTTCAAGATCTCCTTTCAAGAAGGAATTTGCTATGGAATGAGTAAAGACTCTACTCAGTCCTTCATGGGTCGAAGACATGGAAACATCTATCTCTTAGACATGAAGTTGAATGAATCACAATGTCTAATCTCAATTCAAGATGAAGCAAGCTTATGGCACAGAAAGCTTGGCCATGTCAATATGAAGCAATTAGCCAAAATCTCATCAAAGCAGCTTGTTCGAGGTCTACCCAAATTACCATATCAAAAGTCGATCCATGCACACCCCGTATTTTGGGAAAACGGGTAAGAAATTCATTTAAGCCAATAAATCATGTCTCTACTAATCATGTACTACGATTATCGCATATGGATCTCTTCGGACCAATCGAACTCGAGTATTGGAGGTAAGAAATATTGCCTAGTAATTGTGGATGATTTCTCTCGCTTTACTTGGGTATATTTCATTGCAAGTAAGTCAGAAACCTTTTCGTATTTTGAAAAATTTGCTAAAAAGGTTCAAAACGAAAAAGGATGTGTTATCTCAAGTATAAGAACAGATCATGGAGGTGAATTTGAAAATCAAGATTTCACAAAATTGTGTGATGAATTTGGTTTTAATCATGTATTCTCTTCTCCATACACTCCTCAACAAAATGGAGTTGTGGAAAGAAAGAATAGATCTCTTCAAGAAATGGCTAGAACACTTTTAATTGAAAGCAAAATTTCTTCACGATTTTGGGTGAAGCTATTTCAACAAAGCATGCTATATCATCAATAGAGTCTTCCTAAGACCTATTCTTGAGAAAACCCCTTATGAATTATTCAAAGGTAAGAAGCCTATTGTTTCATACTTTCATGTGTTCGGTTGCAAATGCTTTATATTGAAAAATGCAAAAGATCAAGTTGGTAAGTTTGAAGAAAGATCAGATGAAGGCATCTTCCTTGGATATTCTACATCAAGCAAAGCCTACAGAGTCTACAATAAGAAGAGCCAATCTGTGGAGGAGTCAATGAACGTCAAATTTCAAGACTCTACGCAAGATGAATCCAAAGACTCAAAATGAAGAGTCCGAAACCGCTCCGACCTTCCAAAGCTTTCAACTCAAAAGTATCTCGACTGGAAGACCAGCGTCAAGATGATCATGAAGATTCAAATAAAGAAAGAGATCATCATTCAGAGAAATCAACCAGTAACTGGAAACACAAATCCAGTCATCCTAAAGATCTCATTATCGGCGAAATTAATGAAGGAATTCGTACCAGATCCAAAAGACGTGAAGAGTCTAGTGCTGTTGCTCTCATCTCTGAAATTGAACCCAAAAGCATAGAAGAAGCTTTATCTGATGAAAGCTGGATCGAAGCTATGCAAGAAGAGCTCAGACAATTCAACATTAACGATGTCTGGGAATTGACGTCTAAACCAAAAGGTAAAATTGTTATTGGAGCCAAATGGGTATTCATAAACAAAATGAACGAAAAGGGAAAAGTCGTACGGAATAAAGCAAGACTCGTGGCCAAGGGATACATGCAAGAAGAAGGAATAGACTATGATGAGACTTACGCTCCTGTAGCAAGGTTAGAAGCTATTCGTCTATTACTTGCGTTTGTTTGTTACAAAAATTTCAGGTTATTCCAAATGGACGTCAAAAGTGTTTTCCTAAATGGATTTATCCAAGAAGAAGTTTATGTGGAACAACCGCTGGATTTGAAGACCCAAAGAAGCCCAGACTCGTCTTGATCGAAAAAGGCCCTGTATGGTCTAAAGCAAGCACCTCGAGCTTGGTACGACAGACTAAGTAAGTTCTTATTACAGAACGGATTTGTCAAAGGTAAAGTAGATACTACTTTATTTATCAAAAAGGAAAACAAAAGCTTTTTACTCGTTCAAATATATGTGGATGACATTATTTTTGGATCCTCTAATGAAAGTCTATGCAAGAAATTTTCTAAGTCTATGCAGGATGAGTTTAAAATGAGTATGATGGGAGAATTAACATTCTTTCTTGGCCTTCAAATAAAGCAATTGAAGGAAGGAACTTTTATTTTCCAAGAAAAATATGCTAATGATCTTGTCAAAAGATTTGGATTGGAAAATTGCAAGAAGATTGATATACCAATGTCAAGTTCTTTGAAGATAGACAAAGATGAGGAAGGGAAGAAAGTTGATCAAAAGCTGTATAAGAGCATCATCGGTTTACTTCTTTATCTTACTGCTTCTAGACCTGACATTTTGTTGAGTGTTTGTATCTGTGCTAGGTTTCAATCAGATCCTAGAGAATCCCATCTCAGTGCTGCAAAACGTATTATTAAATACGTTGCTTCATCTTCAAGCATTGGTCTTTGGTATCCTAAGAAGGAGACTTTAATCTTGTGGGATATTCGACGCAGAGATCGGGCCGGCTGTAGAGTCGATAGAAAGAGTACTTCTGGAACTTGCCAGTTGCTTGGAAGCAGGACAGTGTCTTGGTTTTCAAGGAAACAAAGCACTATAGCTCTCTCAACAACAGAAGCAGAGTATGTTGCTCTTGGAAGCTGCTGTTCACAAATTCTATGGATAAAACAACAGCTACAAGACTTCGGAATTGAAGACTCGTGCACAGAAATCAAATGTGACAACACCAGTGCAATCAATCTCACCAAAAATCCAATTCTTCATTCAAGAGCAAAGCATATAGAGATTCGACATCACTTCATTAGAGATCATATTCAAAGTGGAGAAATCTCGATTCAATTTGTTGATTCAAAAAGTCAACTCGCATGGATATATTCACAAAGCCTTTGGAGAAAAATCAATTTGATTTTATCCGCTCTAGACTCAACATTTTGAAGCTCGAAGAAGTTAAAGTCTAGAGACTCTCCAACCTTCAGACTCAGAAAGTTGATAATCGTCAGACTCAAATATCTCAGACTCAAATCTCTATGACTCAGACGTTGATGACTATAGACTGTAAGTTGTTACTTTATCTAAACTCGAAAAGGTATGATCTTTCGTTTAGTTATTTTCTCCGTGAAAAAAATTGTCTTTTCAAAAGGTTTAATTTTGGCAATTATTGATTTAGAAAAGAGGTATTCGTACACCTTCCTTGTACCGATTGAACTTCCCCTTTTCAAAACTGAGTTATATATATATACAGTTTTCACTTTCAATCTTCAAAACCCTAAAAGCATTCTCCTCTCAAACTGGTTTTTACTACGAATTCATCCTCGAGAAAGTTGTCATCTTTTTCTTGGGAAAGCCATCAAAGAAATCTTTTAGAGACAAGAAGAATGTCGTCTTCAAGGAAGTCCTCAAGAATCGCGTCACGGGGACCACAGAGGATGAAGGAGGGACCTACCCACCACTTCGATCTCACAGAAGAGGAAGAATTATCGAGTCAGCAACACAGCCCGACTCATTCTCCACCACGTCACTCAACGCCTTCTACCCCACAAGGTGCGGGTCAACATCCAGAAGAAGAGATAATCGAGGATGCAGACCCAGTAAGAGTCCAAAAACCCTCGTTCATTTACAAACTTTATCGTGCATTGAAAAGTACTGCAACTCCGATGAAATATGTGGATGATTTTCTTAAAGAAAAGAACTATGGGAATAAGTACATTTTTCTGAAGAAAATGGAGGATTTGGGAATTGCTCCCAAAGGTAAAGCAGAGGAAGCGCTTGCAAATATTCCGAGTGACCCTTGGATGTCGGGCCCAAATTTGATTGATGGGAACGACGATGACAAAATGTTCACTGATTTTCAACCGAGATTGGGTGTTGTGGCGAAAGTGAAGGGAAAGAGGATGGAGTTATTTAAATCGAAGGAACAGGAAACTTTGTTCTTCAAACTGCTGAAACGAGGGGTGATAAACCCTAGGAGTGTCGACTTCGATTTTCTGGATGCTGTGAATGTGAACTTGAGAGAGAAGTTCAGTCTGCTTCAACTGGAACGTTTTTGCACTGACACCACGGACGGATATGCACAACTGACTGCATATTTCTATTCAAATCTTAGCTTTATTGATGCGAATAGAATATCTTTCAGTGTTCGAGATCAGGATTATGTGTTAGATGTGGATATGTTGGCGGATATACTTGGAGTTGAATGGGCACGATATCAACTAGTCAAAGTCTCAGTTGCTCGTGCCACAATGGATCTTGTCGAGGATAGAGATATTGAGGGAAAAATCATCTATTCAAGGATGCGTGCCATCAACATTGTGTTGCACAAAATTGTCATCAATTGCATTAGGCCGAAGTCTACATCAAAGACTGATGTGTCTAATTCCGAAGCAAAATTGATGTACGCAATCAACTCAGGGAAGAAGTTCTCTCTCCCTCACACTATTCTCTTTCACATGTACAGAGCAATGTCGAAAGACAAGGGACAATTGCCTTATCCAGGTCTGGTGACCAGGATCTTCAGACACTTGAATATTGAACCGCCACACACTCTCTGTGTTCGACCGTGCAATAAGATGGTGGTAGGTTTAAAGATGTTGACAAAGATGCTTCTGAAAGAACTTTCTAAGGCAATGGAGAAATTCAGAGTGAAGACTCCAGTTCCGTCTGCTTCAAAAAGAAAGGGAAAGGAAGCCATTGGTGCTCCCACCAAAAAGAAGAAAACTCTCATCTTGGAAGATGAAGAGGAGGAGGAAGATCTTACAATCACGCCTTGATAAGGACAAGACGTTCGTTCCCCAATCAACGGGTAACATCGGGAGAACGAGAGAAGAAGAAGAAGAGCGAGAGAGAGAATGAGAAAGAAGTTGAAGAAGAAGAAGGAGAATAAGAGCAAGAAAAGTCTGCAGCTGAATCTGGAGAGAAGGGGAATCAAGACCCAGAAGAGCATGATCATCACTTTTCCCCTCTTGATGTCTTAGAGACAGGGGGAGTTGGCGAGCAAGAAAGGTCCTCACCTCATGTTGCCAATAGTGAAGGTCTACGACAATCTCTAGCAGCACCAGAAGAATTTTAGGCTTCTCAATTGCCTGAAGAAGGTCACGATACGTCAGAACCAAATCTGCAAGACTTTACAGAAACGCCATCGTCTGCATTCACTCCATCTGAGAAAGCCAATGCTAGTATACAGACGGATAATTCTGCAGATTTTCGTCGTATCATGGATATTCTTCTGGAAATGCGTGGCCAGATATATGCTCGGAATATGAAATTCAAGCCTTGAAGAATGCTTTGGACAAGCATCTTCGCCATTACCCCGGAGGATAAGATGAAAGACCTCACTCTACAACTTCAAGCCAATGCCAAGGGAGAAGAGGTAGCTCAACTGAGAGAAGACTTGAAGAAGCTCGAAGGAGTAATCCAGTCCATGGGGGATTTCCAGATTGTGCGCATTCCCAAGCAGACATGACATCTTTCTCACCTTTTTAATGTTGACAAAAAGGGGGAGAAAGCAATTTGAACCAACCAATCAACCAAAACTTTCTTTGACTTTAAATTTGTTTGAATGTGTTTGTTTTTGAACTTGAGTGAACTTGGATATGAACTTGAATCTGACTGAATTGGCTGTGGATTTAAATGCTTGACTGTTTGCATTCATTTCAAGTTTTGTTATATGGTATTACTCATGAAAGACTAACCAATTTTCTGTGGATGCGAGTCCGGTTGTTTTGTTAAATCTTTATGAGATTGCCATATTACTTGAGAAATGTTTTTGCAGGTCAAAGTGGTTCAAATCTACAGGAAAGTTTTGTCACCATCAAAAAGGGGGAGATTGTTGGAGAAATCATTCCAGAATATTTTGAAGCTGACAAAACGTTTCTTTCAGTCTAGTCTGGATATCTGCAGATCGTCTAGTATTAAAGTCTGAAGACTTTCAGATCACCAGACTCAAGATTCAAGACTCAAGAATCAAGACTCAAGACTCAAGACTATTCTCATTGACAGTCTTTCCGATCCAGTGACGAAGGAAATCCAGAGCCGAAGTATATGGTTGAGGATTTTATCCTATCGTCTGGAGAAGATCTTTTTGGTTGGATAAATACAACGGATTCTTTTGTTCGTATCAAGATCAATTGAAGATCCGATGGTCGACGAAGTATTCTTGGAATGTTCTATTCTTGGAAACCAAGATCCTGATTGTATGGGCGAACATGATTGATGGGCTATCGTCAGGTTCCTTTTATAGCTCGAATGATCTTCTTGATTGATTCCGTCCAACGGGTAGATTGGAGGAATTCCTTTGGTAAGTGTCAACGGTATGATGGCATAAATGAGTATAAAAAGGAAGTCGTTCTAGTTGTTTAAGTGCGTGATTGATAGAAAAACTCCAGAGTCTGAAGCACCTTGATTATTGGTCGATACGGATCGAGCGAAATTGTATACACAGAGAGTGTCTATACTTGGTGATACCATGAGCGAGTGTGGTAGATCATCTACACCGAGAAATCAAGGAAGATCAACACGTAACATCTCTTTGTTCATAGTGGAATCCAGCCGAATTGGCTGTCGGTGCGAGAAAGAGTGGACGTAGGCTTGGATCAAGCCGAACCACTATAAACCGCGTGTTTAATTCTCTTCTTCCTTACTTAGTCTTATGTTGATTATTACTCTTCACAAATCCTTCCTTAAAGTACAAGTATACAGAAATCAACAAGAAAAATCTTTGTATACCTATTCACCCCCCTCTAGGTACTCATACTAGCAATATCAAGTCTTACGTTGATTATTACTTATCGCAAATCCTTCAACTGTCTAAGTATTGCGCAATTATCAAGAAATTATCAAGAAAAATCTTTTATATACCTATTCACCCCCTCTAGGTACTCGTACTAGCTATATCAATTGGTATCAGAGCCCGTGTTCTTACTTTATTTGAAGTGTTTTACTTCAGAGTAAAAGATCCATGGCTAGTATGCTAGCACCAGGGCTGGTGGAAGGGCAAAGCAATACCAGACCACCCTACTTTGATGGAAATGATTACAACATCTGGAAGAGTAAGATGAAAGCTTTCCTACGATCAAAGGATCCTCTGGAATGGGACGTTGTGGAAAGAGGAATCACTCCTACTGCTGCATCAGTCTCTGAAAGAGGGAAAGAAAGCTGTTGATGCGGAATGACTCGGGAAGAGATAAACAAGAGACAAGCACTCGATGCAAAAGCAATTTATTCTTTATATTGTGCCTTGTCTCCAACTGAATATAACAGAATATCTTCTTGTATTACAGCAAAAGAAGTATGGGATAGATTACATATGACCTATGAAGGAACAGATCGAGTGAAGGAGACCAGAATCAACATTCTCCTCGGTCAATATGAAGCCTTCAAAATGAAGCCAGGAGAATCTATAACTGACATGTTTAGTCGTTTTACAGATATTGTCAATGGTCTTGAGAACCAAGGACAAAAAATTTCTGATCCCATGAAGGTGAACAAGCTACTGCGTGGACTCTCCAAGGATTGGAATCATATAAAGACTTCAATAAGAGAGACACAAAGAATTATGCCTCTATCTGTCGACGAGCTAATTGGAACTCTTCAGTCTTATGAAGTGGAACGAATAAATGAAGACGAAGATCCAAGAGGTAAGAAATCCATTGCATTGAAATCAAATGATGATTACGATGATACGAGATTCGGGGAGATGATATGGACGACGAGGAGCTTGCTCTTATGATAAGAAGATTCAGAAAACTGAATAGAATAGGTAGAAGGTTCAACTCAAAGAAACAAAATTTCCAGAGACAGCAGACCAAGTCTGTTGATGATGAGGAACCAAACAAAGATGTAGTCTGCTTCGAATGTAAGAAAAAGGGACACATCAGACCCAACTGTCCTCTCCTGAAGAAGAAAAGAGGAAAAGCTGAGAAGTTTCGAAAAGCTCTCAAAGCCGAAATGGAGTGATACGAGAATGTGAAGAAAGTGATAATGAATATGCCAACATATGTGTCGATGGCACATTCGGACTCGAGACTCGGATTCTAGATCGGACTCGAGACAGTGAATTTGAGGTAAGTGATTTTAAAATTCTTGTCAAAGTCTCTAAATACATTGATGAAGCGTGTTTCGGTCTTAAGACTTCTCTCAAAAGGATTTCCGAACTTAAAAAGGAAAACTCAGCTCTAACACAAAATGAAGCCATTTTAGAAGAAAGAGTTAAAAGTCTAGACCTAAATGTTTCTACTCTTAAAGAAAAAGAAGATAATCTTTTGAAAGAAAATGTTTTCTTAAAAACGGACTTATCAAATATTTCAAAGAAATTTTCGATAGGATCCGAAAAGCTTGAAAAAGTTCTTTCAGTTCAAAGACCTTACTTCAATAAGTCTGGTCTAGGCATGACAGCAGAAACAATTCCCTTGATTGATTTTCCTAAAGTAAAAGAAAGGATTAAGAAAAGACCGTCGAGAGAGGCTTACAAAAATCATTTCAAGAAAGTTTTTGTAAAGTCTGTAGGTCGAAATGCTCTAAAGTGTTCAAAGTGTAACAGTAAGGATCACTTTGAAAAAGAGTGTCCTATGGTTTGGAAACATGTTAAGAAAGTATGGCCTAATAATGTTTATCCTACTAACACCAAAGGACCCAAGAAAATTTGGGTACCAAAGAAAACTTGAGACTCTCTTTTAAATGCAGGTCTCCGTCAAGAAAAAGGTAAAGTGGTATCTTGACAGCGAATGTTCAAGACACATGACAGGAGACTCAAAGTGCTTCATAAAGCTTGTTCAAGTAAACGGTGGAAATGTTTCATTTGGAGGAAACGGCAAAGGAAGCATTATGGGATTTGGAACTGTGAAAATTGGAAATCTCACAATACGCAATGTTTCCCTAGTGGAAGGACTCAACTATAACCTCCTCAGCATTAGCCAATTGTGTGATACAGGTTTCAAGATCTCCTTTCAGGAAGGAATATGCTCTAGAATCAGTAAAGACTCTACTCAGTCTTTCATGGGTCGAAGGCATGGAAATATCTACCTCTTAGACATGAAATTAAATGAATCACAATGCCTAATCTCAATTCAAGATGAAGCAAGCTTATGGCACAGAAAGCTTGGTCATGTCAATATGAAGCAATTAGCCAAAATTTCATCAAAGCAGCTTGTTCGAGGTCTACCCAAATTACCCTATCAAAAGATCGATCCATGCACACCATGTATTCGGGAAAGCGAGGTAAGAAATTCATTTAAGCCAATAAATCATGTCTCTACTAATCATGTACTACGGTTGCTTTGCATATGGATCTCTTCGGACCAACCGAGAACTCGAGTATTGGAGGTAAGAAATATTGCCTAGTAATTGTGGATGATTACTCCCGCTTTACTTGGGTATATTTCCTTGCAAGTAAGTCAGAAACCTTTTCGTATTTTGAAAAATTTGCTAAAAATGTTCAAAATGAAAAAGGATGTGTTATCTCAAGTATAAGAACAGATCATGGAGGTGAATTTGAAAATCAAGATTTCACAAAATTGTGTGATGAATCTGGATTTAAGCATGTGTTCTCCTCTCCATACACTCCTCAGCAAAATGGAGTTGTGGAAAGGAAGAATAGATCTCTTCAAGAAATGGCTAGAACTCTTTTAATTGAAAGTAAAATTTCTTCACGATTTTGGGCTGAAACTGTTTCAACAGCATGCTATATCATCAATAGAGTCTTCCTAAGACCTATTCTTGAGAAGACTCCTTATGAATTATTCAAAGGTAAGAAGCCCATTGTTTCATACTTTCATGTGTTCGGTTGCAAATGCTTTATATTGAAAAATGCAAAAGATCAAGTTGGTAAGTTTGAAGAAAGATCAGATGAAGGCATCTTCCTTGGATATTCTACATCAAGCAAAGCCTACAGAGTCTACAACAAGAAGAGCCAGTCGGTGGAGGAGTCAATGAATGTCAAATTTCAAGACTCTACCCAAGATGAATCCAGTCAGACTCAGTATGAAGAGTCTGAATTTGCTCCAGACTTTCCAAAGCTGACAACTCAAGAAATGTCTCAGACTCTGGAAGACCAGCATCAAGATGTTCATAAAGATTCAAATAAAGAAAGAGATCATCATCCAGACAAATCAACCAGTAACTGGAAGCATAAGTCCAGTCATCCCAAAGATCTCATAATCGGCGAAATTAATGAAGGAATTCGAACCAGATCCAAAAGACGTGAAGAGTCTAGTGCTGTGGCTCTCATTTCTGAAATTGAACCAAAAAGCATAGAAGAAGCTTTATCTGATGAAAGCTGGATCGAAGCTATGCAAGAGGAGCTCAGACAGTTCAACATTAATGATGTCGGGAATTGACATCTAAACCAAAAGGTAAAACTGTTATTGGAGCCAAATGGGTGTTCGAAACAAGATGAATGAAAAAGGAAAAGTCGTACGAAATAAAGCAAGACTCGTGGCCAAAGGATACACGCAAGAAGAAGGAATAGACTATGATGAGACTTACGCTCTGTAGCAAGGTTAGAAGCTATTCGTCTATTACTTGCGTTTGTTTGTTACAAAAATTTCAGGTTATTCCAAATGGACGTCAAAAGTGCTTTCCTAAATGGATTTATCCAAGAGGAAGTTTATGTGGAACAACCACCTGGGTTTGAAGACCCAAAGAAGCCGACTCGGTCTTGATCGAAAAAGGCCTTGTATGGTTTAAAGCAAACACCTCGAGCTTGGTACGACATACTAAGTAAGTTCTTATTACAGAATGGTTTTGTCAAAGGTAAAGTAAACACTACTCTATTTATCAAAAAGGAAAACAAAAGCTTTTTACTTGTTCAAATATATGTGGATGACATTATTTTTGGATCCTCTAATGAAAGTCTATGCAAGAAATTTTCTAAGTCTATGCAGGATGAGTTTGAAATGAGTATGATGGGAGAATTAACATTCTTGCTTGGTCTTCAAGTAAAGCAATTGAAGGAAGGAACTTTCATTTACCAAGAAAGATATGCTAATGATCTTGTCAAAAGGTTTGGATTGGAAAATTGCAAGAAGACTGATATACTAATGTCAAGTTCTTTGAAGATAGACAAAGATGAAGAAGGGAAGAAAGTTGATCAAAAGTTGTACAAGAGCATCATCGGTTCACTTCTTTATCTAACCGCTTCTAGACCGACATTTTGTTGAGTGTTTGCATCTGTGCTAGGTTTCAATCAGATCCTAGAGAATCCCATCTCAGTGCTGCAAAACGTATCATTAAATACGTTGCTTCATCTTCAAGCATCGGTCTTTGATATCCTAAGAAGGGAGACTTTAACCTTCAGGGATATTCAGACGTAGATCTGGCCGGCTACAAAATCGATAGAAAGAGTACCTCAGGAACTTGCCAGTTGCTTGGAAGCAAGACAGTGTCTTGGTTTTCAAGGAAACAAAGCGCTGTAGCTCTCTCAACAACAGAAGCAGAGTATGTAGCCCTTGGAAGCTGCTGTTCGCAAATTCTATGGATAAAACAACAGCTACAAGACTTTGGGATTGAAGACTCATGCACAGAAATCAAATGTGACAACACCAGCGCAATCAATCTCACCAAAAATCCAATTCTTCATTCAAGAGCAAAGCATATAGAGATTCGACATCACTTCATTAGAGATCATATTCAAAATGGAGAAATCTCGATTCAATTTGTTGATTCAAAAAGTCAACTAGCGGATATATTCACAAAGCCTTTGGAGAAAAATCAATTTGACTTTATCCGTTCCAGACTCAACATTTTGAAGCTCGAAGAAGTTAAAGTCTAGAGACTCACCAACCTTCAGACTCAGAAAGTTGATGACCGTCAGACTCAAATCTCTCAGACTCAGACGTTGATGACTATAGACTGTAAGTTGTTATTTTATCTAAACTCGAAAAGGTATGATATTTCGTTCAGTTATTTTGTAGTCTCCGTGAAAATCGAAAAACTTGTCTTTTCAAAAGGATTAATTTTTGCAGTTATTGATTTCGAAAAGAGGTATTCGTACATTTTCCTTGTACCGATTGAACTTCCCTTTTCAAAACTGAGTTATATATACACAGTTTTCATTTTCAATCTTCAAAACCCTAAAAAGCGTTCTCCTCTCAATCCGATTTCTACTTCGTGTTCATCTTCGAGAAAGTTGTCATCTTTTCTTGGGAAAGCAAGCAAAGGAATCTTTCAGCGACAAGAAGGATGTCTTCTTCGAGGAAGTCTTCAAGAATCGCAAACAGGGGACCACAGAGGATGAAGGAGGGACCTACCCATTTCGATCTCACAGAAGAGGAAGAATTATCGAGTCAACAACAGAACTCGACTCATTCTCCACCACGTCACTCAACGCCATCTACCCCACATGATGCGGGTCAACAACCAGAGGAAGAGATAATCGAGGACGCGAGACCCTGTAAGAGTCCAAAAACCCTCTTTATTTACAAACTTTACCGTGCATTGAAAAGTGCGGGACTCCGTTGAAATACGTGGATGATTTTTCAAAGATAAGCATTATGGGAATGAGTATATCTTTCGAAGAAAATGGAGGATTTGGGAATTGCTCCCAAAGGGTAAAGCAGAGGAAGCGCTTGCGAATATTCAAGTGATCCTCGTATGTGGGACCAAATTTGACTGATGGGAACGACGATGACAAAATGTTCAGTGATTTTCAACCGAGAATGGGTGTTGCTGCGAAGGTGAAGGGAAAGAGGATGGAGTTATTTAAATCGAAGGAACAGGAAAATTTGTTCTTTAAACTGCTAAAACGAGGGGTGATAAACCCTAGGAGTGTCAATTTCGATTTCTTGGATGTTGTAAATGTGAACTTAAGGGAGAAGTTCAGTCTGCTTCAACTGGAACGTTTTTGCACTGATACCACGGACGGTTATGCACAACTAACTGCATATTTTTATTCGAATCTCAGCTTTATAGATGCGAATAGAATATCATTCAGTGTTCGAGATCAGGATTATGTGGTAGACGTGGACATGTTGGCGGATATAATTGGAGTTGAACGAGGACGTTATCAACCAGTCAAAGTCTCAGTTGCTCGTGCCACAATGGACCTTGTCGAAGATAGAGATATTGAGGGAAAAATCATCTACTCAAGGATGCGTGCCATCAATATTGTGTTGCACAAAATTGTTATCAATTGCATTAGGCCGAAGTCTACATCAAAGACTGATGTATCTAATTCCGAAGCAAAATTGATGTACGCAATCAACTCAAGGAAGAAGTTCTCTCTCCCTCACACTATTCTCTTTCACATGTATAGAGCAATGTCGAAAGACAAGGGACAATTGTCTTATCCAGGTCTGGTGACCAAGATCTTCAAACACATTAATATTGAACCTCCACACACACTTTGTGTTCGACCGTGCGATAAGATGGTGGTAGGTTTGAAGATGTTAACAAAGATGCATTTGAAAGAACTTTCCAAGGCAATGGAGAAATTCAGAGTGAAGACTCCGGTTAAAGCCTGCGCTTCAAAGAGAAAAGGAAAGGAGGCCATTGGTGCCCCATCCAAAAAGAAGAGAACTCTCATCTTGGAGGATGAAGATGAGGAGGAAGATCTCACAATCACTGCCTTGATAAGGACCGGACGTTCGTTCCCCAATCAACGAGAACATCGGAAGAAACGAGAGAGAAGAAGAAGAGAAAGACAAGAACGAGAGAGAAGAAGAAGAGCAGCGAGAGAAGGAAAAAGAAGCTGAAGAAGAAGGAGAAGAAGAGCAAGAAAAGTCTGCAGCTGAATCTGGAGAAAGGGGGAATCAAGATACAGAAGAGCATGATCATCACTCTTCCCCTCTTGATGTCCTAGAGACAGGGGGAGTTGGCGAGCAAGAAAGGTCCACACCTCATGCTGCCAATAGTGAAGGTCTAAGACAATCTCCAGCAGACCCAGAAGAATTTCAGGCTTCTCAATTGCCTGAAGAAGGACACGATATGACAACACCAAGTCTGCAAGACTATATAGAAGCACCATCGTCTGCATTCACTCCATCTGAGAAAGCAAATGCAATTACACAGACGGACAATTCTGCAGATTTTTGTCGTATTATGGATATTCTTCTGGAAATGCGTGGCCAAATCTATGCTCTGGACTGTGAAATTCAAGCCATGAAGAATGCTGGACAAGCATCTTCAGTTACCTTGGAGGATAAAATGAAAGACCTCGCTCTACAACTTCAAGCCAATGCCAAAGGAGAGGAGGTAGCTCAACTAAGGGAGGACTTGAAGAGGCTAGAAGGCGTAGTCCAATCCATGGGAGATTTCCAGATCGTGCGCATTCCCAAGCAGACCTGACTCCTTTCTCACCTTTTTTAATGATGACAAAAAGGGGGAGAAGCAATTTGAACCAACCAACCAACCAACTTTCTTTGACTTTAAATTTATTTTTGTGGTTGAATGTGTTTGTTTTTGAGTATGACTTGAGTGAACTTGGGTGTGAACTTGAATTTGACTGAATTGGCTGTGGATTTAGATGCTTGATTGTTTGCATTTATATCAAGTGTTGTTATATGGTATTACTCATGAAAGACTAACCAATTTTCTGTGGATGCAGAGTTTGGTTGTTTTGTTAAATCTTTATGAGATAGCCATATTGCTTGAGAAATGTTTTTGCAGGTCAAAGTGGTTCAAATCTACAGGAAAGTTTTGTCACCATCAAAAAGGGGGAGATTGTTGGAGAAATCTTTCCAAAATATTTTGAAGCTGACAAAACGTTTCTATCAGTCTAGTCTGGATATCTGCAGATCGTCTAGTTTAAAGTCTGAAGACTTTTACGATCACCGAGACTCAAGATTCAAGACTCAAGACTCAAGACTCAAAGCTATTCTCATTGAGTCTTTCGATCCAAGTGATGAAGGAAATCAGAGCCGAAGTATATGGTTGAGGATTTAATCCTATCCTACGGAGAAGATCTTTTTGGTTGGATAAAGATAACGGATTCTTTTGTTCGTATCTAGATCAATTGAAGATCCGATGGTCGACGAAGTATTCTTGGAATGTTCTATTCTTGGAAACCAAGATTCGATTGTATGGGCGAACATGATTGATGGGCTATCGTCGGAGTTCCTTTAATAGCTCGAATGATCTTCTTGATTGATTCCGACCAACGGGTAGATTGGAGGAATTCCTTTGGAAAGTGCCAACGGGTATGATGGCATAAAGGAGTATAAAAAGGAAGACGTTCTAGTTGTTTGAGTACGTGATCGATAGAGAAATTCAGTACGAAGCACCTTGATTATTAGTCGATACGGTCGAGTGAAATTGTATACACAGAGAGTGTCTATACTTGGTGATACCTTGAGCGAGTGTGGTAGATCATCTACACCTAGAAATCAAGGAAGATCAACACTGTAACATCTCTTTGTTCATAGTGGAATCCAGCCAAATTGGCTGTCAGTGCAGAAGAGTGGACGTAGGCTTGGATCAAGCCGAACCACTATAAACCGCGTGTTTAATTCTCTCTTTCCTTTACTTAGTCTTACGTTGATTATTACTTATCGCAAATCCTTCAACTGTCTAAGTATTGCGCAATTATCAAGAAATTATCAAGAAAAATCTTTTATATACCTATTCACCCCCCTCTAGGTACTCGTACTAGCTATATCGCATTTAAGTTCTCCAGAATGATGCCACAGACGCAAACGATTTTGGCAATCCATAGGAGCATGAAGTAACGTTAATCTGAATACATTTCTTCTGTCATTTTTGTCTACCAGCACATATATGCACTAATTATCAAAAGACCAGCTTAAGACTTATCAGGGTTTAGGACGAGGACTAGCCTTGTTACGAGCACTATCCGATGCCAGGACTTGCACTTCCACATCCACATTTCCACTCCACAACACGCATTATCCTTCAAGGCTCTTAGCTATTTTTAGGATGCTTTGGTTCTGTTTGATTTGCTTTCAAAGTGCTTTCATCCTAAATCGAATTATTATAAATTTTGAAAAAATTCTGAACCCAAGTCAAGTCACGATCCAAACCAAACCTATAACTTCGGTTCATGATCAATTTGGCTTTAAATTTTTCCATTTTTATTTTTTTTTTTTTTCTTTTCTTTTTTCATTGGGGCTGCCAAGGCCTCAACGAGAAAAAAAAAATTATTTAAAAAATAGGAATTTTTTTTTAAAAAAAATTTAAGAAATTAAAAAATCATCTACATTAACGCCGACATGTAGGTGCCGACATTGTTGGATCGCCATGTTAGCAATTTCCTACCAAAATTAGCCATATGAATTATATTGAAAAACTCTCAAAAAGTTTAAGACTAAATAGACCAAATTACAAACATAATGATTGAATAGATCACTGTACAATAAATTTAATACTTTTTGGATAACTATCCCCTTATGCTATTTCTTGCATTCTTTCTTGAATTCCTCTTTTTCCAAATCTTCCTCTTTCTTTCCTGGTTCATTAGACGGTCCAACCATCGAAATCTCTGTATGCCCCTCCTTCAAGAAGAAGAAGAAGAAGAGGAGTAGGTGAGTCTACGTGCATATGTCACTAGATTCGCGCCTCCGGGAATTAGAGTAGGTGAGTCAAGGTGAGTCTACGGGCATGTCATTAGATTTGCGCCTACAGGACCTTTATTTGGGCCAGACATGGCAATACTAGCAGAAGAAGAAGATGATGGTAGGGTTTATAAAGTCAAAAGCCCAAAACATAGGGGTTTTAACGGGTTTGTTATAATCCCACTTTCAATTCATTTAATAAATAGGCTAGACTTAGCCTACTTTAATCTTTCTTCACCATTCTCTTCTCTCTCCCCGTTTGATTTCATGACTCGCGCTCTACTTTCATCATCATCAGGTCTTGCGGATTCACTCTATTGTCGCAAATTGTACTTCAAGGAAACCCAACCTTTCACCACCACCTTCATGCCCCTTCCATAACCTGACCTCCAAGCTCCCTCACTAACTCGACAAATCAATCCATAAAGCACCTTCTTCAAAGTTGATAATTTAAAGAGAAATGTTGCTAAAGTTGAATTTTGAGTCGAGCTCGGTCGGATTTAAATCAAATAGGGATTAAGTATGGATTACTAAATTGCATTGAATATAAAATGGGTCAAATAGCTTAATTTGATCGATTTAGGTCGAATCATTTTCGACCTGGCACAATTCAACCCGACCCATTCTTTTGACGGGTCTAGTATCTACAAAAGATCATAATTCTTCCTTGCGGGGATTGTAGGAAAGGGTGCCTCAAATGACAGCAATTGGGCTCCACGATGTTTGGAAGCATAAATGTGAGATGTGATGGAGAATTTGAGCTTTTGAGCTTTAGAATTTGTGCTTCTATTTGTACGAAATTGATCGCAATTAAACATTGATGTCTTTTTTATTAGTGATTATCCAATCGATTATGGATGTTTAAATTTTCTCAAAGGGCATAAAAAATCAATATTTGTGTAGAAGTTACTTTACATCAATCTAGTCGACGAGAGAGCTAAAGAAAAACATCATGTTACATGTTGATATAGAAAATCACATATGTAGAATACAAGAATAAAGATTTAGCGCATTTAATTAGAGTGCTAACAATTTTTAGTTCGAGAACCATATATGACCATTCAAATCCTGTCAATTACGTGCAAACCGTTTCGGATCAAGATTGTCTACGCATAACAATGACTCTGGCTTATTTTAGTATTGCCAGGTCTTTGGGTCCGCGTCATTAGGGAAAAGATGCTAGAGAATAAGAGCAAAAGACAAAGCGGATGGTGAGGCTGCTAACACATGATTTATTCGAAAGGGTAGACGGCATCATTTCTTTCGTTGCTTTTTTGGCAGGGCTAATCTAATATTGTGACAGGCGCAGCAAGCATGTGACACGAGAGAGATCACCCAAAGATTCGTGTCTTTCGAAGATAATTGTTGCATATACCGTTGCCAGCTAATTGATCTTGCTGCATGGAATTGATCTTTATGTTGATCTTAATTGATGCTGATTAGTTTATTGTTAGAATATTAGAATATTATGTATTAGGAAATTATTTTCATATATTCTGTAGGTTTTTCTTCCTTACATAGTTTTGATCCTATGTATTATAAATAGGACTCATGTTGTACATCATTGATCATTGAAAAGTAATACACGATACACTTATCCCCCAATGTTTTTCACTCAAAATTCTGACAATAATCAATCATCGGCGCTATGCAGACGACTCTCGACACCGCACACTTGTCGATGCTGTCATTTGCAGAATCCTTCCGCCAATTCTCAGCAGGGGTCATTTTGTAAAGACGCTTTCATTACCGCAATCCACTCGGCATAATAAGTACCATTATTCTCGGGCCCAGGGGAAGGTAACAAGGGACACGTGTACGGCAATGGGGATGGCGATGGCTTCATCCTATGATTGACTCTCTCTCTCTTATTCATTATGACACATGAAACTTAACGGTGACACCTTCCTACGTAATCTAAAGTTACATTAGGTGTAATTAAATAGTTGTTATGCATTTGAAATAGAACATAAAAATTAGTGTCCTGAGCTTACCTGTCAAGCATATCGTTGAATAAATGGTCAAGTTTCAAAGATTTGGTTAATTTTCATTTAAATGAAAATGATCGTGATTGAGAAAAAGTGATTGTCATCTTATGAGAAGGCGAAGTCATTTTTCCCTTAATCTAAACTTGTCGTTTTCAAATCCTATACAAACTTTTTTTTTTTTTTTTTTTATATATTGATTAGTTTCCATTTATTAAATACTGAAAAGCTAAAAATAATTTTTCAAAAATAGTTTTCTCTTTCAAACAAAGGGATCCTAACACAGAAGTGAAGACTAAAGTCATATGATATCGTGAAGGACCCAAATGAAAGACTAGATGAAAACTCAGATAAGAGTTTAGCAAGGTTGAGCATTCCTTCATCCTCCTTTTAGTTCTAGTATTTATAGGTCTTGAACTTCTAATTGATGGTTTCTTGTTCTTCCTCATCTTCTTGCATGATCATACCTTCTATTTATATGGCAGATGTTGACATCAGGGATGGGACTTTGGTTTCGAGGTTAACTTCATGAAATTTGCTAATCGTTTCATTTAACGAGGTTCTTGGACCCTTTATCATTGAACACACTTCTTTGTGGTCCATTATATTTATTAAAACTCTGAACGTGTATTATCAACAGGAAAATGAAATCCCAACTTCATTCAAGAGACTCGACTTGCTCTGCAGGGTTTCATGCTTTTAAGTCATCTTCAGCACAGAGGAGCGATTCATCTTCATGTACTACTGTAATGGAACTATCCCCCATAAAGTGAGATTACTCCGGCATAAGCTATATAGATTAGTACAATCTATACATTCATTGACACAGCTAAACGCGAGTGTCGAAGATGTTCTCAAAGAATAGTTCGCAATTAAATGAATCTACTGCTAATAAGGTTTTACTAATGTAGTTTATTTCGACCGTGTGGAGCTTTTATGCACATATTCGTCACTCTGAGCAAAGGCCAAACTATAGTCGCTCAGAAAATTTCGTGGAGTTTGCGTGGCTAGAGGCTGTCATGACAGACGGTGTTCTTGACGTCTAAAGGCTATTTGCTTGAAGGGAATGCGGAAATTTTTAAGGCGTCCACGTGACCAGAGTCTTTGACAACAAAGGTAATTCAAGATGCTCCAATATTTCTCATGAAACAGTAAATATCCATAGTTGAAATCCATATTGCTAACATATTCTAAAGCATAACCTGAAAGCACTCTGCGTGTCCTCCCTTCGACAAGAAGAATTTCCATGTCTTTTCACTTTCTCTATTTGGAGAATCTGCAGAGCCTAAGATTTAAGGAGATTTAGTTCTTTAGATTACCTATGGATCAACCAATTTATAATAATAATACTTACCAAAAAAAAACCAATTTATAATAATAGGGAACAACGTTCCAGGACTAATCTCTTTAAATGCATTGAAGTATGGAGGTCTGGAGATGTATGCTAGTGAGCTATGTTAGGGAAATCCCTTATGATATTTTGAAGATGATAAAATAAATCAAAGGCTACTAACGTGTTTAATGGTTAAGTAATAGACCATGTAGATAATAAAACATGTAAAGGATATTGTAAAAGTTTGAAGACAGCCAAAAGACTAAACGTAACACATGTCCAAAGTATATTCTGAAGATTTCTAGATTTCTGTGTCAAAATCTGAAAACTACCAGACTTTAGTGTCAAAGTCTGTTCTATATTAGAAGTCTGTTCACTCTGACAAATTCCAAACTGAACGTGAATGAAGAATCAGAAGACAGACTCTATGCTGAAACTGAACTAGAAAACAGACTCTATGTTGAAACTGAACTTATTTCGATTATGTTCAAACCTTAAAGATAAATATGTTCAAAAGCAGAATATGCTCAAACTCAAATTGTAAAGTCTAATTATAAAGTCTATTGCTCTCAGACTTTACATTCAGAATGAGACAATTCGACAGAATGTAATACAAGCCATAAACATATAACGGCTAGTGATTTGGTTTGGATTCCACATCAAGATTGATTTGATTGACTCAATCTAATTGATTAGCAATTAGATTTTGAAGACAAGAACTTTCTATATGAAGAAACTTTACTTATGAAAACCAAGATTCTATTTGTATGGGCAATCGAAATCAATTTGAGATTCTACATTTGTTACTTAACGGTTATCAAATCTTCTAGAATGGGTAAATTGGAAGACGATCCTCGAGATACTGTCTAACGGCTAGTTTGGAAGTAGATGAGTATTTAAGAAAATCAAGGACTGATGAGCAAGTAAGAGACAGAGCGTAGAATTTATAATTCCAAAGTTTGAGCGACCTTCGATCATACACTTGTTTTTTTGTGAGTTTAAACGTTTGTAATCGTGAGAGAAATACTAAAAGAGTGACTTAGTGAGATAGTGTAATCTACTACTAAGTAATCTCTTGTTGATTACATAGTGGAATCCAGCCAAAAAGGCTATTAGCGTGGGAGAGTGGACGTAGGCTTGATCTAAGCCAAATCACTATAAACCTTGTGTTCTTATTCTCTTCCCTGAATCTTTTTATTTTGTTCGTAATTTTATTTAATTGCAAAAATCTGATCTCGCTCAAAGTTTGCTGCTCTTTAGATTCAGTTTCAAAAATATGTTATTATTCAGAGTTAAAAGTAAAGATTTTCACTGCAATTTGCAGAATCTGTTTCTACACATATTCACCCCCTCTAGGTATTCATATTAGCACTTTCAAGCTACTGAGATTCAAAACTTTCAATTCCCTTGCCTTCTGCAAGAAATGAGGAGAGAAAAGGCTCAGGTGGCGCTAGCTATTCTAATACTCCCAGGCTAATGTACACTTTACCTTCAGGATTTGACCCCATAGTTGAGAATCTCCTGTGACTAAACTGCAAGATAGATCAAGAATGACTAGTTCTCCAAATACAAAAAAAGTAGTTTAGATTTGGCTACATCCTTGCCAATCAAACCACCTTAATTTTGATAGAGTATTCGGAGAACTCCCTCCAATAGTAGCCTATTCCAATCTCAAGAACCTCAAGCTCAAAATTTGTTTGCAAGGTCAGAGGCTGTCATCACAAACAGTGTTCTTGGCAGCTAAAGGCTGTTGCTTGAAGGGAACATGGAAATATTTAAGGCGTCTGCATAGCCAAAGTCTCTCACAACATACAAATGGTAATATTCAAGATGCTCCTATATTTCTCATGACACAGTAAATATCCATACTTGAAATCCATATCAAACAACATATTCTAAAGGATATCCGAAAGCACTCTGCATTTCCTCTCTCCTACAAGATGATTAAAATGTTTTTTTTCACTTCTATATATAGTCTGGATGTACTGTCCTCATTAGAGCATAAGTTTAAGATGACAAGTTGACCCTTCATATATTCTAGTTTCGGTTACATCTTGGAGGCTTCCTCAGGAAAATCACCCACAAATCACCATTCTCAATAGCAATTTACAAGAAAATTAGAAAAAACGAAAGAGAATGAAAACGATCATCATAGAACAAAAGCATGTGGGTTCTTCTCCTTATCACATGGCCATAAGTAGTATAATAAGCTTTCACGGTGGAGAATCCTTTTTATAAAACGCAAACGAATTATTTTGGCTTGTCGAAGTGCTAAATAACATGACTATCGCATAATGAACCTTCATAAGGGAGAGCTCGAAGCACAGCAGATAATAATGCACAACAATGTTTGATGGAAAAATGCAGTGCCTGATGGAAGTTGCAGAATACGGACGCGGGATCAGTGTATTGATTAAAACAGATATGAGACAATGATTACCCATTTGACGCTCGTTGCAACACTGATATGGGTACCGGAAAGGCTTTGTTCTTACTACTTTTAAGTTACCACCCAGATTGAGAGTCAAAACTCTGCAACACTGCAGCTGCGACTCCCCTGTTAATCTTTTAAGCCTCAGCCCAAAAAGGAACGAGCAGCATGCGACGCCACGTGTTGCACTCGAGTCCCATCAGCTTATCTTTTCAACGTACATCCACCGGACTTCCAAGGCTACAAATCTCCAATCCAAACAAAAGAGCCAGCCATCTCTCCTCCTCCACCAAGGAGAGTCTTTGCCCAATCATCACTCTGACATTGAGGATCCATCCCAACCCACCCAGTATATTGCTACTAAATCTGTCCCCACCGTCTTCTGAATGACAAAAACGAGCGAAAAATGAAGAAATTAAAATGCCAAGAATGTTCCATGATTTCATGCACAAAGCACTGGCAAATTGAATTATCTAATATCAAATTTTCTGTTGTTAGTTTTATTTTAGGTTGGATTCTGTGCTCCAGTTACCATTTATGCATCTTCACTAGAAGAATAGAAAATAAATGAAAGAATTGAGAAATTAAAATCGAAAGCTGGCAAAAGATTTCAAAGCACAAACTTGCCTGTCCAAGCCCCCAAGGTCGGGCCTACCAAGAAGGAAGTTCCAAGCCCACGAGGTGGAGAGGACACTGCTCGGAAATTTGACTGCAGTACCAAAAGAGAAAAGGACCATGTGGTGCGCATCATGGAGCTGTACAGATGTTCAAGTCAAAGAAAGCAAAAAGTAGCAATATTTACCTTTCAAAGAGCCTCCAACTTCTTATCGAAGATAGACCGAAAATCCACTGCAGCAAGATCTTCACTCATAAGTCGGAATCATTCTTGAAGCATTTCCCCAATATTCTAACCATCGGTGCGAGCACCATAACCGCCGACTATTTGTTTTTCTGGAAAATTGTACCCATCGATTTCGAATGTACGATTTGTTCGATCTGGCAATCCGATCAATGAATGGCAGTCCATTAAAGTGAGCCTTCTAAAATGAGGCAAATTTTCCAACCCATCAAGTTTTCGCACATTGCAGTCAGATATTTTCAGTAGTTTCAATCGCCTCAAACCTTTAAGACTGATAGTCTCTGCCAAGTGACAGCGTTTGAGTTCTAATTCAGACAGACCTCTCACCGTAGAAAATAATGAATATTGAATCATGCAGCTGTGAAGGCACAATACCGATAAGCTAGAGGGTAGCTCCCCAAGGTCACACAAGCATGTATAGTGCAAAACAAGTTTTCTAAGTTGAAGTTTACTAAAATGTTTAGGTAGCTTGTTAATCTTTGAGTGGCACAACTCCAAGATTTCTAGACTCGCTAGTCTTGCTAACCATCCAATTTGTGGTGGCTCAGGGGAAGAATTCTGCATTGGATCAGTAGGATTAAAGTTATCACCCAAGTACAGCTCTTTCAAGTTTCTCAAGAAAGAAAGGTCTGGCACAGCCCACATTGTCTTGGATCCCCAGCGAAGAATGCTTAAACTAGATGGAAGTCTTTGCAAATCCCAAAGTTGGTCACATTTACTTAAATCGAGTTGTTGGAGATCAGAGAGCAAAGGAAGGGTCCAGGGTAGGCCAGAAATACTGGTAGATGATAGCCTCAAGATTTTCAATGAGGATAATCCTCTGACATCACAGAGAATCCACCCCTTCAGATTCCAGCATTTTGATAGATCTATCTCTTCCAGCTTTTTTAGATTTTTTATCTCTTTGGGGAATTTTTCTAAGTGAGTTTCCTCCATCTTCAACACTTTCAAATTTTTCAAATGCTTGATGGACCTAGGTAAACTAACAATCTGGGTGTTTGATAGATCCATGACTTCCAGTGACTCAAGATTCCCAATGGAAGGAGGAAGCTCACATAGTTTCTCACAATTTCCTAGAAGCAGGCTCCGAAGTTTCTTTAAGGACTTAATAGAATGTGGTAGCTGTTCAATATCAGCACCATCCAGTCGAAGATGCACAAGAGATTCCAAGTGACCAATAGAGTCTGATATATGAGCCAATTTTTTGCATTGGCAAGCGCTCAGAATCTTAAGTTTCTCCATGGAGGCTGGCTTGAAATCAATATTCTTAACGGCAGTTCCATCTATCAGAAGTTCTTCTAAATCTTTCATATCACACAGTTCTTGTGGCAATTTGCTGACGGATTTGCAGAATTTAAGATTTAAGGAGACTAAGTTCTTCAGATTACCTATCAATGGATCAATTTGGGATAGTGCGGAACAATGTTCCAGGACCAATATCTCTAAGTACATCAAAGCATGGAAGTCTGGAAAAGCATTCAGGTTACTACAGCTACTTAGGTTCAAAACCTTCAATTCCTTTGCCTTCTGCAAGAAAAGAGGACAGAAAAGGTTCAGTTGGTGCTAGCTATTCTAATAATCCTAGGATACATAGACAAAATTGCACTTTACCTTCAAGACTTGTCCCCATACTTGTGAATCTCCAATGACCAAACTGCGAGATAGATCAAGAATGACTAGTTTCTCCAAATGAAAAATAAGTAGTTCAGAGATCTGGCTGCACCCTTGCCAATCAAGCCACCTTAAATTTGAAAGAACATTCTGAGAACTCCCTCCAACAGAATCCTTGTCCAATCTCCAAAACCTCAAGTGCCCTAGGTAGCTAGATACATCGTGAGAACTCCCTCCAACAATAGCCCGGTCCAATCTCAAGAACCTCAAGCGCCCTAGATGGCTAAATCTTTCACATCTTAAACTTTCACTTGTCCCTCATCAAATGTGAGACCAAGGGCTTCCACCTTGCTAGGACTCTGCAAATCGAAGGAACAAAATAAGTAGAAAGGGAAATGAAATATAGCCATTCACACTTCATTTTGGGAAAGAAAAATCAGGAAAGGAAGTATCTTCAAAGATTGTTGACTGTGTTTAATATCTTAAAAGGTATACCTGCTTTCCATTAAGCATGGAAAGTGCATCAATGTGATTCCATAACCTACTTCGGTTTCGAGGCTCGTGGGGATCTTGCATTCTAACAGTTTCCCGGCCAAATTCCCTTAGTTGATTATGCATCCATATTTCATTGTTTTCTCCAATTTTGACCAAACCTAGGTCATGGAGAAATTTGACTCCTCTTGGATCATATTTACATGCACGCCACATGTATAAGGGAATTCTCTCATCTGTTCCAATGAAAAAACATGCTATGTCGAGAAATATCTCTTTTGTCTCTTCATGCAAGGAGTCATAGCTTAACTGGATCACTTGTTGGACTTTATTCTCCGGCTTCCTTTTTAAGCTATCCAACGTATCTTTCCATGTTTGTCTTTTCCCCTTATTCTTATGCAAGAAAGAAGCTGTTACTTCTATTGCCAAAGGAAGCCCTCCAATAGTATTAACAATATCTCTGGATAGAGAATCATACTCATCCTCCTCTTCACAAGTACACCCACTAAAAGCATGCTTGCGGAAAAGTTGAAGAGCTTGACAAGGCCCCATTTCTCCAACCTCATACTTATCAGCCACTCCATCTCCATAACCATCAAGAACATCGATTTTTCCAACTGTCATGAGAATCTTGCTTCCCGGGCCAAACCAACTGAGTTTCCTAACTAAATGTTTGATTTGTTCAAAAGCATGCACATCATCAAGAAGAATGAGAACTTTCATTTCGCTAAATGAACTTTCTATGACATTAGTCATTTGATCAAGAGTTCCTAGCCTTCTACGTTCTTTCCTTCGGAGGTCTGAGATTAACTGTTCTTGTAGGCCCATGATGAGTCCATCGGATGCACCATTTTCTCGAATATTGGAAAGAAAACTACAACGTTCAAAGAGACGATGAATTTTGTTGTACACAACCTTTGCAAGGGTAGTCTTGCCAATCCCCGGCATGCCCCATATTCCAAGTATGCGTACATCTTTGTCATGTACTCCGGTTGCCTGCTGATTGACATAGATGACACCAAGCTTTTTCATAACCTCCCGTACGTGGGGTTCCATGCCCACCAAACCGTCAATCACATCTAAATCATTCTTCTTCAGCCACTCTAGAATATCTGAAACAACTGTCTCTATGATTGCACCATGACTGCCAAATGTGAAGATGAAAATAAGGAATCGTGATGAGATTACAACATAATTAACAACAGTCCATGAAAATTACGAAGGAAATTATCCAGTTTTTTTTTTTTTTTGGTCGAAAGGAAATAATCCAGTTAAACCGTACTAAATTGACCAATTAAGGACGATGCAGTGGGCAACAATAAGGGCACGGAAAGTACATTTGCCTCATTATCAAATCTAGCCCCATCCAGTTAATGATTTCAAAAACATTCTGCTTGGCAAAATTCTCATATAGCTAAAGCTAATATCATTAAAAGGACAGTAAAAAGTTGATTACCCCTCGTTTGTCTTCCGCAGATCATATCCCATCATCTCAGTAATCTTTCCGAGAGCCTGCTTCCATTTATAAATGACCTTGCGGTCAATTCTACGGCGCTCGTGCTTACTGAAGGATTCCTCAACACATCCACGTTGGTATTTTAAATCAGCGGGGTCGATATCATAGAAAATGGGCACGATCAATTGAGCGTCTGCTTCTTTGCATTCCACCATTTGTGCCAATTCCATGAGACAACTCCTACTGGATGCATAATCCTTGGAGATAATGGGTATTGATATCTTGGATTGCTTTATGGATTGAACCAATGCATCAGGGATATTTTCTCCAAGATCAAGATCATTATTGTCTCTAAAGACCCTGATCCTTGCATTAATCAGGCTGGTGTAGAGGCAATCTGCAAATCCATTGCGAGTATCGGGACCTCTAAAACTCAAGAACACTTCATAATTGGTTCTTGATGAGGTAGAGATGGATGATAAAAACGATGAGGACTGCAATGATGATGGAGGTGGTGGCGGCAGCAGCAGCGACCAAGGCAGAGGCAGGGGCAGCGGTGGAGGAGGAGGTGGCGGTGGCAGCGACTGAGGCAGAGGCAGGGGTGGTGGTGGTGGTGGAGGAGGTGGCGGTGGCGGTGGCGGCGGCGGCAGCGGCGACTGAGGGGGAGGCGGGGGTGGCGGCAGCGGAGGAGGTGGCAGCGGCGGAGGAGGTGGCGGCGACGGAGAGACCAGCCTCTGTAAAATGAAAAAGGCGAACTCTATCACAAAGTTGCCACTCCGATTAACATAATTCCCGCAGAGCAGCGAAAGCACAAAGTGGAGGCATAAGGCCTTGACTAGGATGTTCTGATCCGAGACGATGGAGCTGCTTAGAAAGGAAAGAAAAAATGAAAACGGAAACGAAAGGACAGAAAATGAGTTGACCCCATCCGATCTAGGCTCATTGATGATGTTCTTAAAAGGATATGATATCTAAGCCGATTTGAAGACCAAGTTAAGATAAAAAAATGTTCCAGTGTTGTCCAAAGAAAATATTTGCGCCGAAGATGCAGATCTGAGCATACGCCAGCTGAAATCAACAGCCCTCATCCTCACGCAGACATAACCCACAAAAGAAATGAACAAGAAAGCGGAACTAACCGGATTTCTCCTCTTGCGTCTATAAGACAGGCAACACAAAGGAGGCGACAGAAACGAGTCGGGGGCCATCACCTCCCTCTCTCGCTCACTGTCGATGCTACACGAAGAGATCTTTCCTCCCGGAGCTGGACCTTAGGATATCAGACCAAAGATTGATTAAAAGTGAATGCCGGTGGAAGATGCCAGACTTGAGCTGCATAAGTCAACGCAACTTTTTGTGGCAACCAAAAAAGAGAATATTTTAGTATTATTATCAAAATTTCATTAACGGGTGCCGGAAAAAGGGCCCCAACTTTTTGTGGCACGTGTTAATTTTTTATTTGTCCTAACATCGCTAGAAATATATGCATTAATTTTTGGGTTAGTACCCTAAAAAATCCCAAGCTGATACACTTGTGACAAATGTATCACAAACTATTTTTTTTACCACCAAAAACCCAAAACTGGTATACCATTGACAAATTTACCCCAAACCGGTACACTTGTGATAAATTTACCTTCTATTAGTTTTCGTTAATTTTTATTATCAAATTATTAAGTTAAATTACACGTGACAATTGACTAGATATCGATTTAGGATTTTATGTATCGTTTGTCACCATTTACAATTTTTGTGATTTTTTTATGGTATTAATATAATTTAACGGATAGTATATTTGTCACAAATTTATCAGTTTGGGGTTTTTTTTGGTCGAATAAATTAGTTTAGGGTAAAATTGTCGTAAATGTACTAGTTTAGGGTTATTTATAGTCAGTCGGGGTAAATTTGTCACAAATGTACCAGTTTGGGGTTTTTCATAGTAAAAAATAATAATTTTGAGTAAATTTGTCACAAGTGTACCAGTTTGTGGTTTTTTTAGAGTATTAACCCTTAATTTTTTACCCCTCATTTTTCTTTTTCTTTTTTTTTTTTGAATAACACGGGATATTCAAATATTGTGGTTGGACTGGTCCTTACGGATACAAATAATACATACCGTCATCTCTCTTTATTGTTTTACCATTTAATTCTAACTCATTTGTACTTCAAATATATATATTTTTATTTAGTATGATAGCGTAGTTCACAATTTTTCTTATTATAAGTAGACAAAAGTTTCTATATAATCATATATATTCATTTCAAACATGGTACAATATCGCACCATCCTGGCGAGGTCAAATGGGTGAAGTCAATCTCAAAGACAGACTCGGAAGCCAGAAGTATAATATCAAACGGCAGAGTCAGATTGGGGTCATAAATGATTCGACCTAAATTGACCCTTTTATTATAATGCAAATTTCTTGACTCATACCCTAATCATCTACTCTATTCATATCGTTAAAATCCTTCAATATTTACTCAAATTCATGAAAAATTGTTTCTGATAATTTATTTTAAAAATATATATTACCAAAAAAATTTCATGTAATATAAATTTAGTTGACAATTTTTATCATTTTTTTTCAAAAATTTGAAATTTTTTTATATTTTTTTATTTTCTTTCTTTCTTTTTCTTCTTAAGGGCGGCAAGGTTGTTAGCCCTCACCAGACTTATAAGGAAAAAAAAGATAGAAAGAAAAATAAAAGAAAAAATTAAATTAAAAATTAAAAATTAAAAATTGGCCTGATGTCTCCAACTCCACTTGATATGAATTAAATATAGTTTGTTCTTTTCTTTTTTTCATATAGGTTAGAAATGGGCTAGTCATCAACTAATTTATGACTCATTTAGATTGTTAAGCAACCCATTTATGACTCATTTAGATTGTTAAGCAATCCATTTATGATCTATTTAAACATGATTTTTAAAACTCAGGACAATCAATTTATGATTCGCATCATCAAATATGGGTTTTAGACACACTTTGCCACCTTCAGCCAAAAGTGACTTCGTGGTGTTGTCGCTCATACAAAGCTTTCGTCGATTGGGAGGAGACTCTTAACTATGCATGTGTTCAAAGCCGACGTTCTTGGATAGAGCAAAGAGTAGGTGAAGGTTGAGCAAAGAACGATATTTCATATCAATGGAAAGAGAGTCGAGAGAGACACAATAGAGTGGTTCTGGAAGACGCACATGTGACCTAGGTTGCACTAACATAGACACGCAACACGCGATATGACATGACACGACACGCCGATACGTCATTTCTCAAAAGTAGAAAATTTTGACATGTTCAGATACGTTATATATTAAATAAATATTTTAATATATAAATACATAAATAACTAAATAATAATAATGAAAAGAGCCTATAATTTTTTTTTTATACCCAGGGAACCTCGTACAGCCAGCAGCTGATGGGTAAACCCTGAAGCGACGCTAGCGGATGACCCACCACCCCGACGTTATGCTTAAGATCCCGTGCGTCCTGTGGGATTTGAACCCCTCCATCCTGGGTAGATGTCATGGGGGCTCTTATCTAGCTAGGCCACCACAGGCGGTGGTAAGAGCCTATAATTAATCTATACTAAAAACATTAATCCTGTATTTGTTAATATCATTCATTATTTTAATTTAACAAATTCAACTACATTTCAATGTAATAATCCATAAAACTTGGAGGAAAAAACAAGTAATCCATGTTCCATTATTAAATTTAAAATTTAATAATAAGAAAAAAAATCAACATTCCATCATCAAATATAACAAAAAGTCATCCATCAAAAAAAGAATTGGGTTGCGCCATACATATGAAAGAGTATACAATAATGATGTATTTGGCAAATCAATCGGATCCATCTATATTGATTGACTGCCTCCATTATGTTGTTGCTAGCAAATACCACTATTTTTGGTTTTGGATCTTCCAAATCATTCCCGCAGGAGATCCGGACCCATTTTTTTCTGATCCTTCGATAAAAAGATTCATTCTCTTCATAAAAAATCGATATAGATGCTACATAGTTGGTTCTCATCCTTCAGAGACTACGAGTGTAATAGGAGCATCCGTCGACAAAAGGATCACCCTAAGATGATCATCTCATGGCTATTGAGAACGAATCAAGTTTGATTGGAGTAGATACACGAATCACTTTAAATACAAGAAGCCGAGTGGGCGGATTAGTCCGAGTGGAGAGAAAAAAAAAAGGATTGTCCGTGTCAACAAACAATTCGAAATGCCTCGACTTTTTTAGAACAGGTCCAAGTCAAATAGCAATGATTCGAAGCACTTCTTTTTTTTTTACACTATTTCGAAAACCCAAGGACTCAATCGTATGGACATGTAAAATACAGGATTTCCAATCCTAGCAAGAAAGGAAGAAGTCGAGCTACAAGAAAAATGCCCGTGCTACCATAGTAGCGGCATGTATAAGGGGCTATTTTTCATTAGAGATTACAATCCGGAACAGAATGAGGATAATGTATTGGCAAGAATGTTAGACCATAAAGAAGCTATCATATCCCATTTAAGTTGGGCCAGCCTCTTTCTGGGGTTCCACACTTTGGGGCTTTATGTTCATAATGATGTCATGCTTGCTTTTGGTACTCCGGAGAAACAAATCTTAATCGAACCTATATTTGCCCAATGGATACAATCTGCTCATGGTAAAACTTCATATGGGTTCGATGTGCTTTTATCTTCAACGAATAGCCTAGCATTTAATGCAGGTCAAAGCATATGGTTGCCCGGCTAGTTAAATGCTATTAATGAGAATAGTAATGGAAAAGTTGACAGATAAGTCACCCTTACTGCCACTCTACAGAACCGTACATGAGATTTTCACCTCATACGGCTCCTCGTTCAATTCTTTCGAAGTCATTGGGTCCTTTTCCTCGTTCGAGAATCTCCTCCCTTCTTCCACTCCGTCCCGAAGAGTAACTAGGACCAATTCAGTTACGTTTTCATGTTCCAATTGAACACTTTCCATTTTGGATTATTCTCAAAGGAGAAGATTCTTCTTTTTACCAAACATATGTGGATCCAATCACAGTCTTATAATAAGAACAAGAGATCTTTCTCGATCAATCTCCTTGCCCCTCATTCTTCGAGAATTAGAAAGATCATTTTCAAGTTTGAATTTGTTTATTTGAAATCTGGGTTCTTCTACTTCATTTTTATTTACTTATTTTTTTCCCTCTCTTTTTTATTTGATTTCTTTTCTTTTTTGATTTCTTTTTTTATTCCCTTCCATCATTCCTTATTAAGTTGCCAAACGTATGATTGAGTATAATTATAGGTTTAGAAAAGATCTTAATGTGGGTCAAGTATCATTTCCTATTTGATCCCTTTGAATTCCATATTCGAAGTTGCGATCAGATCTATTCATTAACAATAATCGATTCCATACATTTCTTATGTACCCATAGGGATGAAAAAAAAAAGACTCAATCTCCGGCTCATCAAGTAAACAAATTGCAACTTCAAGCACCCCAACATCTTCAAACAAGTATTGAAAATTTGTTTTATTTTTTATTTTTTATTTTTTTCATATATTTATATTTAGACTCCAAAAGTTTTCGAAATTTGTAAAAATAACCCCGTGCGTGTCAGAGTCATGTGTCGGAATTTTCCAACTCGCGTGTCGGAACGTGTCGAAAGCAGTTGACCGTGTGTTGGACACGTATTAAAGTGTCAGACACGACATGAAGGGTCCCAGAGAGTGCCCGTGCAACCTAGCATATAACTTCTACTCGTTAAATTCTAGTAATTAGCGGTTCTAGACTCCACACAAGCTCTACGTGGAATCTACCTTTTAGAACATGTTCATCATTTTTTTGGAATAGAACCTACGTTGTATATACAGATTCTATCTATATTATTAATTAAATAATTACAATGAATCATCTCATTTAATAACCACCAGTTGTTGCTGTAATTCACTGACTATAATTTATATTTAGACACAAAAAATATAAAATATCGAAAAGGTAAAAGTTTCAATCATAAAATGAAAGCTTAAATTAGTGGTTCTAGATCATATAATTATCATCGGACGCCATGAAATACTACAAAACCGCATGAAGACATAGATAAAGACAAACACAAAAACTTATTTTAGGTTCTCCAGGTTTCACTTATGTAGAATATGAAACTTACCCATTGAAATAATTTCCTCAATTTTTGAAATCTATAACCTACTTTATATATCTTAGAACTTGAAACTGGACAGATTTCTACTAGTCCGGTTCTTTAATTTTAAGTTTTATCATGAAATCATGCTTACCCCTATTAGATGCCAAAGGAGGAGGAGGTACGGAGGGCTTAGTGTGGCCATCCACCGCTTGATGAACAAGAAAAAAGGCGGTGGTTTCTATGGGTATTTCGTCTGATCCCCATTAAATGCTATGTATTTAGACATTCAAGCTGTGGAAATGGTGTCAGCCATGTTCTATTTGATTCTGGGTTGATTTGAATTTGATCTTTTCAAATATCTAAAGATATAAGCAAATGAGCTAAGTGTGCTTACCAATTTACATTTGTTCATTTAAAAGTTACCGAACCAATGACTTAGCTACTGATCCATTATGCACTTGTTTTTTTTTTTTTTTTTAACCTGTACTTTGTTCTTGTTCTTACTTAGTCCCACCTTCCTCCACAACCTTCCTTCATAGTAATGAAAATGCAATAATGCAACGATTTTTTTTTCTCAAGTTTTTTTCATTCAGATTTCGTTCGTTTTACTAAAAATAACTTCTAGGATAACTTTTTCCAAATTTTCTGACGTTTGTTTCATAGAAAATCAACTAATCAAGGAAAACGTTTTTTGCTATTGAAAAAAAAACACCTTCAAAAGTGGGGAAAATACTTTTCACTTTTCAAAAGTAGAAAATATTTTCCATAATTTCTTCCACTTTACTTTCTTTCACCAAACATATTTTCATTTCATTTTTATGTTTTCTTTTTATTTTTTTTTTTTTCTTTCTTTCCTTCTCTTCTTCTTCAACCTTGGCTAATTGCTGCCCGCTGCCATGGGCAGTGACCGGCCAAGCCAAAGAAGAAGAAGAGAAGGAAAGAAGGAAAAGAAAAAGGAAAGGAAATATATTAAAAATTAAAAAATAGATTTTAAAAAAATAAAATTATAAAAAAACATTGAAATAAAAGTGCATGCAGGAAATTTTTTTTTTACTGAACAATAAAAAATATTTAAAATGATTATTTTTTAGGAAACCATTCTTGAAAAATAACTTTCAGAAATATTATATTTTCCGCAACGAATGGAGCCTCATTCTAATTTACCAGACATTGGCAAGAAAGAGAATGTTGGACAACTTTTACGGACAACCCTAGCCCATTCAACATCGGAGATCAAAAATGAAAAAAAAATAAAGGAACAAAAAAATTCCACCTCTCCAGCACTATGGACGCTAAAGACAAGAAATAAAAAGTACTAAAAGTTAACAAAATTCAGGAGCCATCAAGTGGTCAAAAATCGGAATCGGCCCCCGCATTTCTCAGGCATGAGTAGAGTGCGTTTGGGAAGATTTTTGGGAAAGTTCTTGAGAAAATGTAAAGGCCTTTAAGCTAAATGAGTTTTTAGAAATACAAATTGTATTTGGTAAATCGTATTTGTGAAAGTCCATTGTAAAGTATCTTGAGCAAAATAGCGTTTGGACAAGTTAACTTTGCAAAAGACTTTTGTCATTAAAAAAAAGGAAAAAAAATGAGAATTGGCTGGTACTACTGGTGAGGGACAAGTGGTCCGACTAGGGGCAAGCATCCGGCGAGGGTTGTTGTGCGGAGGACACGACGGCGAGGCTCGTCGCAACTGGATCGTCACGACCAGATCGTGCAATCTCGATCGCTCGATATGGGTCGCTGGAGGTCACGCGGCCCAGATCTGGTTTGCGCGACCTCCGATGACCTAGATCTGTGCGCGATTTTGGTCACCGGAGGTCGCCGCAACCCAAATTTGGGCCGTGCAACCTCTGACGACCCAGATCTGCCGGGAAACGTAGCGTCGCTAGGGTTGCAATGGTCGCGGTGATGCGACTCGCAAGGGGTCGCTAAGGTCATGCGACTAGCCGCCGACAGTCACCGTAACACACTGGCCTCATGCCGACCTTTGTCTAGCTCGTCGCCGGCCCCTCGTAGCTTCGCACAACTTCGCCCGCCAATCTCAACAAAAAAGAAGGTGAATAGTCACACAAGGACAAAACCGGAAAAAACGAAATGTTAGTGAGGACATTTGTGGAAGAAATTTTTTTGCCTTACTCTCCTTTCAGCCTTCTGAGAATGCCAAATGCCCAAGGCAACCCCCAACCTGCCTTAGGCTTTTAGCCTTGGGAAGGCTTGCCTTTAGCAAAGACAAGTCAAAAAAAATTTCCCAAACACTGAATATTTGGCCCAAAGGCCTTTAGATGAGGCCAGTCCCTGGGTGTATTTAAGTGATTTTGATTTCAGGCTTGTTCAAGCTACAAGCCTAAGGGACTCGAGAAGGCATTAGTAAAAATAAGTGAAGTAGCAATAATAGTTGAATGTAATGAAACATAAAGGAGATACAATGATGCGCAAATGAGAATGAAGGCTAATCAGAGTCAATGAAAGCACATTATAAAATATATTTCAAATTTAGCAACTGTATTCACTCTATGTGATGCTTTGAAACGGTCATGTGGATAAAATATCGTTTAATCATCCTATATCTTGCTATATACTTTTATTAGAAAATGGAATTTGATAGGCTATGAAAGCAAATTTCCACATAGGACCAATCTAATGCTCACTGGTCCAGAAACTACCATCTGGGATTTGGGAACAGATAAGAATAAATTGATTAGGAATAATATAATGAAAGATGTCAAGTTTGGAAGCTTAGTGTCAAAGATTTGCACAAACACAAAGGAAGCTGAGAGGAGTGAAGGGGTTGATAGTGTGTTAACATGGAGATACGTGGGAGTTGCAGATTCTTCACATTAGAAAGTCATTGACATCAACCGATGTCTTTAAGATGATTAAATACAATTTGTGAGTGGTATTTATCAACAAATATAGACCTTGAAGGAAATTAGATGTAAAATTACAAAAATAAGAATTATAAGGAAAAAGAACTTCCATCAACATCAACTCAGTTCAAAAATAAAAATGGAAGGAAAGAAACTTACAATTTAGCGACTATTAATAGATTAATTACTAAATTATGAAAATTTAATTATATATATTAAGTTAATCTATGATATTTTGAACGAAATTTCTCAAATGACTTGAGCATTTTGGTCTGGTGATTAACATTATTAAATAAAGTTACTCCCGATTTTAGGAAAATTCTAATCCATTTTTTCAAATCTGCATAAGGATAATGGTCTAGCTGCCCTTGCTTGACCAATTTTTTGATGTATTGGCCGAATGTTTTATGAGAAAAATAATTAATTAGTCTAGTGTTTTGTCAATGTAAAGAGGCACAATCTTATCCAAAATTAGACCGAGATGAAAAGAGAAATTGAGTGACTTGATTGACTCTCTTTTTCATCATGCTCATATTGCTAGCTTTTGGAATAAAGAAACATTAATTTAGTCAAGGTGGTCTTGCCAGTTACTTTATGTAATGGACATCCTGTCATAAAGGTAAAGCATTTCCCAGCTTGTGTTGTAGGCAGCCAAGACGACTGGGGAGAAATTTGCGTCAAGCTATAATGGACATTCCTATTCAAAAGGCAAAGCATTTCACAGCTTTTATCGCAAGTGACCAAGATGATTTGCTCAAATTATACATGAGTCCCTACAAGATAAAACAGGCATTTAAATATTCAAATTGCCTATTAAACCTTAAATCTCTTTTGGCAATTTCAGTCTCATTCTAATTTACCAGACATTGGCAAGAAAGAGAATCATGATCCAAATTTCACTCGGCAAGTTTAGCTCCTGATAACCAAACAAGCCCTTATGGTATGAAACTCTCCGCATCAGTATGGATTTTGAAATGGCAAACAAATTAATACCATATTTTTCAAAGATATCCAAGATTTATGTTTTTCTACGATAATTTCAAAGGCTTGGGAGGAATTTCAAGAACCAAATTTCTCATTAAATTAGCCTTTATGCAACTCTCTCTCTCTCTCTCTCTCTCTCTCTCTCTCTCTCTCTCTCTCTCTCTCTCTGCCCACTAGCCAGTGAAGACCTACCCAACCAAGTTCCATCTCTATCCAATATTACATAAATGGGATATGTGCAATAGAAGTCATAAAATTTATCATGAAAGTACAATTGAATCTTACATTACAAAAAGTGCAATTAAGTCCTAAAATGTATCATATCGGTACAATTCAGTTCTTCACTTTATCCAATTCAATTAACGGAAAATATTGACATTATTTTTTTTAATATTTTCTCTCTCCTACATGTAATGACGTGGGTAAAACAAGATCATTTTGGTCCAAATTTGATTTTTGAAATAATTTTATTTAAATTAAAGGGTTAATATTATGAAATATTCCAAATTGGTACGGTTGTAATAAATTTACTCCAAACTAATTTTTTTACCACAAAAAATCTTGATTGATGCATTTGAGATAAAATTACCTTCTGTTAGTTTTTGTTAAATTTTACCTTTAAATTGCTGAGATAGATGAAATATGTCAATTGATGAGTGTAACGATTTGGGGATTTATTTTCCGTTTATCACAGATATACTAATTTGTGATTTTTCGTAATATTAATCAAATTTAACGTAAATTAACAAAAGGTAAATTTGTCACAAATGTATCAATTTAAGGTTTTTTGTTAATCAAAAAATTAGTTTGGGATAAATTTATCATAAGCGTACTAATTTAAAATTTTAGTAATCAAAAAAATAGTTTGGGTAAATTTTTCATAAATATACTAGTTCGAGGTTTGTTGTCATATTAAACCTAAATTAAATTAAAAAAATCTAAAACTTATAAGGAAAAAAAAAAAAAAAAGAGCAAGCGGCAAGGCTGCCCTCACCATTAGGGGTGAGCGTGGTTCCGGTTCCTTTTTCCTAGGAACCGGAACCGGTCAAATTCAAAAAAAAAAACCCTAAATCTCCCCTTCCCCCTTCCCCCGTGATTTCCCTCTCGATTTTCCCTCCTTCCCCTTTCTTTTTTTTTTCTCTCTCTTTCTTTTCTCTTCTTTTTCCTTCTCACACGTCACTTCCTGCCCCCCTACCCCTACTTTTTCTTTTCTTCTCTCTCTCCTCTTACCCCCTCTCTCGGCCGAAACCCCCCATTCTTCTTCTTCTTCTTCTTCTTCTTCTTCTTCTTCCTCTTTCTGGTTGCTGCTTCACCCACGAGTCTGTTCTCTCTTCGCCCTCTGCTCGACGCCACCAAATAGCATCCCCCGCGCCTCACAGCCCGCACCGACGTCGCTCTGCTCCGCCCGCCTTTGCTGCCTTCGCCGTACCTCGCCCGCAGCCCGCGACGCCGTTGCTCTACCGTGCCTTCGCCATGCCCCAACGTCGCTCTGCTCGGCCCCGCTGCCTTCGCCGCACTCGCGCCGCAGCCCGCGACGCCACCGTTTCCGCCTTCGCCGTGACTCGAAGTCACGCCCAAAGCCGTGCCCCAAAGCCCGCGATGCCGCAACAACGGCGAGAGAATGGATCGGGAGTGAGGTTCGAAGCCCGAGAGCGGGCGGCGCCTCCGCCTAGAACGAAGCCATTGATCGCCGCGAGCGCCTCCGCCGCCGCGCCCTCGAGACCATCGATCTCGCCAAGGACCCTACTTCATGCACAACCACCTCGGCGGGTTCGACTTCCCCCTTCCTTTCTCCCCCAATCGATCCCCGTAACCGGGCTTTCGCGTCAATTTGATGTTTTTACGGGCCGACGGCGACACCGGCTTGTTTCGGTGGTTGCGATTCGAGTGTAAGCTTTGCTTGATGCTGCACAACAACGAGGGGAACTACTTGGCGCACACGCAGGGGAAGAGGCATCAGACCAACTTGGCGAAGAGAGCGGCTCGCGAGGCGAATGATGCGCCTGCTCAGCCTCAACCCAATAAGCGGAAGGTTAATGTTCGCAAGATGGGTGAGTTTTATGTTCTTCCGGCTTCTCCTTGGGAATTGGGATTTATGTGGAATCCGCTTTAGGCTCTAGATTGGTTATGTTGCGTGGAGATTGATATTGTTCGTGCTGCTTAGTGAGAGCTGTGGTTGACTTATGGGAAGTGTTGCACAACTGTTGACGAATTGTTGGGCACCTTCTCTCTATTGTGGCTGATGTTGGGCTGTGGAGAGAATCTTTTGTGCTGATATTTGGGGGGACTTTTGAATGAGGATTTGACTGTACTGCCGGGATAATGTAGTTTCTTCATGCTGTTTGATATTGATCACATTGGCGGCTATCTATAAGCACAACATGAAAATTTTGCTTGTTTTTTTGTTGGCTCTACTTGTTTCTTTGAAAATGATTGTTAAAAAAGTGTGTTCATCTTATTATGATTTTTAAGGAAACTAATTGTTCGATTACTCTTTATTTAGATTGAAACATATAACATTAATTTGGTGAGGTGGAGATGCTTTAGGACTTTTTTTTGGGTAGAAAAATAGAAGTAATGCTTTAGGACTTTAGATTCCATAGAAAGGACGTAAGTTTGTTGTAATGCTTTATGAGTTATTTGAGATGTTTCATGATTAAGCCTACGTATGGGCCTTGGAGACTGCTGTTTAAATAAGATATTGCGTTAAGAAGAATTTTCTCCTAGCACGAGATATATTTCACCATTTTTATTTTCTTGTTTTAAAGAAGCAATTGGAGGGACTTTTGCATTGCACTAGAACAAAATTGAGATCCGCATGTATGGTGCTGATTTTGATGAATCATTCTGCGCATAAAGGAGTTCTGTTCTTTCATGTTGTAACATGTCTAATGCTATAAGGTTGCTGGAGATTTACCTTTCTGTTTCGGTATGAATTTCCCGTGCCTGGTGAGAGGGATTTGCTTTTTCAGGTTCTTTACGGGCACTCGTGCACACGTGAGAGAGAGAGAGAGAGAGAGAGAGAGGACTTCGGCTTCCGTTATCTTATCGATTTGATTAGGATACTCAGGTTTACACTGTGGTTTCGTGGCATGGGACATGCATTTTCTGGTGGATTAATTTGCTGTTAATTACTCTCTTGTACTACCGTAGGTATTGATCTTAAGTGAGAAGCTTCATTGTTAATGCAGTTTGATCGGCTAAGAGCCATACCTTCCAGGATGCCATCAATACTCTCTTGTACTACTATGGGCGCTATTTAACCTCGCTGTCCCGAACTACTGGGTGTCGACGGAGAGGATCGCGTATCATAAGGTGAGCTTGTGTTGTCTAATATATTTATATGGGAGAGTGCTTTTACTTAATTCTGAATCATGTGCATCTTACGTTACCAAATTGATACCTTGTCAAGTGGCTTCTTTTGGTTGTTTAATTTCTCTTCCGAAGGTTCAGTGAGAGGATCTCATCAAGCAAGATCTTCGAAATGTTGCCGAGGGTGTAGTCGCTATCTGTTCTTCAGCCGGCTCTTCCTTCTAATCCGATTTAACAGTTTATGAAGGAAATGAGTCCACTCATGAAGCATACCAGGATAAAAATGTGCAGCAAGAAGCTGACACGAGGTGATTAAGCTCTTTTGTGTAAAAACAGTTTGTTTATGAGTGTAAAAACAGTTTGTTTATTACTTCTAAAATGCTGTTTCCTGTTTATGTTATATTATCTTCGATGAATGACAAGTTTGTGTATTATTGCTACATTTATTTTCATTTTTTTTAACTAAAAATTTTTAAAAAAAAACTTGTTTAACTTTTAATCCAACACCGGAACCTTGTGACGGGGAGGTTCGGGTTTCCTGATTCGATTTTATGGTTCAGGTTGCTCCGAAAAATGAGGAACGCATGGCTTAGAGGGTAGGCCGGGTTAAAGCGGAACTTGTAAGGAACCGGGAACCGCTCACCCCTACTCACCATCACTGTTGCCCCACCATTGCTTTGAAGGGTTGGCAATCCTCACCAACCATAGGCAAGGACCTACAAGTCCTCCCCAAATAAGGCAAGGGTCTGCAAGCTCTTAGCTAGGGCCCACCCTCGCCAACCGTTCCCCCTCTATTGCTTTCACCATCGTTGGCCCTTCCCAGCAATGGTGGGGTAGTGGCAACGACCTCACCACCTAGGTTGTCTTCTTCTTCTTAAATTTTAGCTTATTTTTCATTTACTTTAAATAAAAATTGTAATAAAAATCATATTTAAAAAATCATTTTAGCCACGTCATCGGCACATAGTAGAGATTAATTATTCTAAAAGGTTACGTTAACATTTTCCATTAGCCGAATTGGATGGAATTATTGAAAGGACTCAATTACATCAATTAGACAAATTTTAAATTTTGATTGCACTTTTTTTAAAATTTTACGACTCAATAAGCCATTGACCTAAAACAACAATTCTAGTATGTGCTCCCGGGCTGCTACATAATGCCGAAAGTTCTTCCCTGATAACAGGCGAGAAGCTGCTGCTGATGACATCTTTACTGTTTTCCGCCCAGTACAAACCAATGAGATCTTCCAGTCACAAATTCATTCAGATTTCATCCGTTCTGAATTCCCCGCAGGCACAAGCCAAACTTAAACCCGGCAAGCTCTTCCTTTCATCGAACACCTTTCCCTGACAGGCTCAACACACGCTTCCCGCTCTGAACCTGGATATTAGAATTCCCTGCTCTCCATTCACATTTACTCACGGAATCAAATGACAAAAGATTCTGCTAAAAACAGCGGGCACTCAGAAATGATCGGATTGGAATAAGCCATATTAGGTTAAAGGTGAGAAGCTGACCTAGGATCAACAGGATAGGGCACCGATGTCCCATACCCATGCAAAAAGCTCAAGCTGAACAAAATTTACCTAAGACAACCTATTTGTGATCTTAAACCAAGATTAAGTAAGATGGCAAAATCAATAACCACTTACAATCATTACTAAATTCTTTCTAACCAGCTCTTCCTCTCTGCCATCAGTGTTTTACTATAAATGTCACTCTTGGCAGTTATTGTGCGGATGCTTTCATTTTAGTAGAGGAGCATCCATGTCATCCAGGTGTGTCGTACACATTACATCAGCAAGAAAACAATTGAAATGTTCTCAAGACATATGTGAGTCCCAGGACAACGGAACTGATAATTTGGAGTTCTCCAACTGTAATAAACTGATGCATTATGGGCCAGTTTAAAGACTAAAATCTGTCTAGTGTTGCCTCTCAGACTAATTTGAACAAGAGAAACAACATCATTCCATGAAGAAGAGACTGCATGAAATATACAAGGCTCATAAGTCTTTCTCCACAGGTGATGAGTAAAAGATCATTGGAAAATAGGTGCATTTCTTACCTACCCGCTGAGCTTGAGCAAAAGAGGTGCACATTTTACAGTCAAATGAATTGTAGATTTGGGTGCTATAGACACTGTTTATGATGATAAATCTCAGAAGAAAATCGTCTGGTATCATTACCTCGCCCAAGCATGTCTTGCACTAAATGCAATATATGTATCTACATCTCCTGCATGCAATGCCAGACAACCAACCGTATGGTTTGGTTCTTTCACATGTGAGAACTACCAAATGTGTCCCTTAATTGTGCTTATGCACATCGTCTAAGAATTGGATATGCCTTTGGGACAAGAAAATTCCTTGCAATGCCTCCAGATTTTCCAGATATCTTTGGAGTTAGATCGTTCCAAATTTACAGGAAACGACTAAGTTGGCAGTTGAATAAGAGAGACTGGACAGAAAGATGGATTGGTGAGGGAGAGAGGAATATGAAGGATCTGATGACCAGTGAGTTGTGCAAGGGTGCTTGTTTATGGCATTTGGTTCCACTTTTGATAGATGAAGGACTCAAAAAACTTTTTGTGCCAAATTTCAAATTGTGCCGGTTTGCAAACTTGATTTCACAGTGGATTTCAATGATGTTGCCCCCCCATAGCCATATGGTTTTGATTGTGTCCGAAGAGGCATGTGAATAACTAAATGTCCACTCCAGGAGCACAGGACATCAACTGTTTATTGAACATTCCATTGCAAGCTTTAATGCATCCTGAACTTGCTCTGTGCTTTCTCCCTTGCTTTCACTAACATGCTGCATCTTTGGACTACTAGGACATTCAACATCTTCAAGTTTGATATATCGGGCAATCCACCAAGTGAATTACAGTCTGACAAAATCAAACTTCGTAAATCTGTTAATTGGCCAAGCCCATTGAGATTACATATTTCACAGTGCGAAATATTCAAGATTTCCAGAGCAATTAGTCCTTGAAGTCCCTTAATCTCTTCTACTGCAGATTGGATGAGATGTAGTTCTGATAGTTTGCTCAGATGGTGAACTGCTGGCAATTGTCTCAACGAAGAACAACATCGAATAGATAAAACGGACAATGATGAGGGAAGGTCCAGCACATTCTCAAGATTCACGCCAGATAGAACTAGCTTCTTAAGATGTGAACATGAGAGTGAACCATGCCCAAGTTGCAGTTCACTGACTTGAGAATGAGACAACTCTAACATCTTCAGTTTTGGAAGTACTATGTGCGCAACTAAGAGATCACTTGATCTGGATTTTGGCTCCATCCGTGTTGAGGGACATATGAGCTCCTTAGGATCTTTATCACCCAGACATATCTTCTCCAACTTCACTAAATCCTTAAGATCTGGCAAGGCCTCCATCCTTTTAGAACTCACATGTAGACAAGTTAATCTGGAGGGAAGCTCTGGCAGCACTTGAATCTCGTTGCACTGAAGTAAATCAAGAGTCTGAAGACAAGAAAGACTTCCAATTTCCAAAGGAATGGCAGAAATACTGGAATGTCCCAATCTCAGTATCCTCAGACGATCTAGACTCTTAATAGCAGTTGGAATGGCTCCCTTCAAACTCCTACAATGAGAAGCATGTAACTCTTCAAGGTTGACCAAATTTCCAATTTCTCTAGGCAATTCTCTAATGAAGCAAGAATCCATTTTTAACACTTTTAAATGCCCCGAGCAAGTAATTGAATTGGGCAATTCAGATATGCCTGTCCCTGTTATATCCAACTCCTCTAATGAGTTTCCCAAATTGCAAATTGAATCTGGAAGTCTCCCTACCCAACGACAACCCTTTAGAGACAGGATCCGAAGTTTCACCAGCTTTTCGAATGAGGCAGAAATTTGAGTAATTTTTGCATTTTCCAGTGAGAGAACGGAAAGAGATGTCAAGCCACAGACTGAATCAGGCAGGTGATTTAATTGGAGACATTTGGAGGCACTAAAAATCTCAAGTTTCTCCAAGTAACCCATTGAGACAGGAATTTCTTGTATGGAAGTCCCATCAATAAGGAGCTCCTTAAGAGCTTCCATGTGACCCAGTTCAATTGGCAACATATTGAGTTCATCACAGAACCTCAAATTTAAGGTATTTAAGCGTTTTAAATGACGGATGGAAGGATCTAACTTCATTAATCGAGGACACCGTTCAAGAATCAATATCTCCAAGTCTGGGAAAGAGGACAGGTCGGGGCTCATCAATAGGTCAGCACAACTCGTAAGATTCAAGACTTTCAACTGTGGCATCTGCAAAAATAGCACAGAAACATTAATTCATACACTGACAAATCTTTAGAGGAAATAAAGTCTAAGGCTCTGACAAATTCTGAAAATATGTTTTCCAATCTTATAATCCTAGCATAATTTAGAAAGATTTCTGATGGAAAATGTTTTCATAGTCAAAGAAGATGCTTATTTAGATTCTGAAGAATGACTTACCATCTTGACAGCCAGAAAATCATTCCCCTTAATTCACTCAATCTAAGATTCCACCACCACCATCATCCACACACCCTCTTATTGTTGTTGGCAGGCAACCAATTATTTCTTTAAGTATTTCAAGAGTAACATTCAGTTGTACATGCCATATGCCAAAAAATGTCATGTCTTAAATCAGCCTTCATAAAAAGCTGACTGGTGAAAACTTATTCATCAGGGGAACAGTTTAATGAAATAAACAAGCTTAATCTACCTTGATTTTTCTCCAACCTCCCCAGTCTTCAGTGACTTTGCTCCATGAAAGATCAAGAATGACTAATTTCTCCACATGAAAATTAGTAGCTGCAAAATCTCTAGTGCATCCTCGCCATTGGAGCCACTTTAAATTTGGAAAAACATCGGCAAAATCACCAACAACTTTTGCACAATCCAAGATAAGAAACCTTATGTTTGGCATGCTCTTAAAATCTCTTGCATCAAAGTTGAGGTGGTCTGTCCCCTATAATGGAAAAAGTATTAAGTGGAGAAAAATGAGAGAGCTAAATAAGTCAACATTAAAGAGAAAGAACAATTTCTCAACACTCCAAGGCTCGAGAACAGGGTAAGGCACGCATTCCGCCATAGAATTACACAAGACACTACCTCCATCTTCTTTGTTCTCCAGGCCAAATCCAAATTGCATAACCTGCCTCGCGTTCCTGGATATAGATCTTCCTCTTTTCGTATGATTTGTTGGCCAAACTCCCTTAATAGCCTGTGCATCACTAATTCATTATCATTGCCAATTTTTACCAGAGACATGGCATGGAGCGCATCAACTCCATCTGAGGGGGTGATATTGAGATCATGCCACATAAATGAAGCAATTCGACAATCCACATCACCAGGGAGGCCTGCAATATCAAGAAATATCTCTCTTTGCTCTTTGGTCAATTCTTTATAACTAGCCATCAAAATCATTTCAATATGCGGGCCAGATTGCAAAATTAGCTCCTTAAGTGCAGTCCATTCTTCTACTACTTTTCTGGACAAGAGTGAACCGATTACTTCAACAAGTAATGGGATCCCATTCACAGAGTTGATTATACCTATTGCAATTTCATCAAAATCTGGAATTGGAAGATTTTTTCGCAGTGCATGCTTTCTGAAAAGCTCAAGAGCTTGATCATTATTCATCACGTTGATACCATACACATGAGCTAACCCTTGAGATATGAACTCTGGAAGAACAGATTTGACACTAGTGGTGACAATTATCCTAGATCCATCACCAAACCAATCAAGCTTCTCTCCAACAATTTCGTGGAGATGCGACTGTACCTCCACAGCATCAAGAACGATTAGAACTTTCATATTCCGTAATATTCCTTTAAAAAAATCAACTCCTTTCGCAACTTGATCAACCTCGTATTCTCTGTTTAGGATATCACACATCAACTTGCTTTGTAAAAGCTGAAAACCTCCAAGTTGTTTCACTGTTGTCTCAATATCTGCAAGGAAACTACAACTGTCGAACTGAGAGGAAATTTGCTCATAAATGACCTTGGCAAGAGTCGTCTTGCCAACCCCACCCTTACCCCAGATTCCAACTATTCGTACATCACTGACTTCTAAATCAAGTAAGTCCATCATGTCCTCCACTTGTTTGTCAATTCCCTCTTTTGCTTCATCTTTCTTTAGGAACTCCTACGCAAGAAAATAAACTGTAAACAAGAAAGCTGCTGCAGGAAATGAAAAGGCGTAAAAATTGAATTTAATTTTCCTTTTATTTCTTGCTGCACTTCAGAAACAACACAGAAAACCCACCAGTCAAATCCTAGTAAATGATTCCACCTATGTTGATACAACACTTCAACCGTACAACAAGTTAGGATATAGAATTAACGGAAATGTAATCAACCTTCAGATAATTATACTCCATTTGCAATGTTATCCCTATCTCTCTAGAGATACAAAAATCATCAAAAATCATGACTGATTACTTCCATAACTGGACTTCTAAGGTAAAGTTGTTTGCCATGCCATGCATACTCCTATATATAAGACTTGTGTGAATAGTCTTACATCTCATAAGGTGAACAGTCCACCAAGGAAATATATTCAAGCAGTTTCTGTTATCGACTACTGATAATTAGAAACGGGAGTCAAATATGAGTTTATTCACATGCACATGGTTTACCTTCAGCTTGACCACAATTCCTGTGACTTCTCTGAATATGTGAGACATACTGCAACAGAAGTAAGCCGTTTCAGTTAGAAGAGAAAGGGCACGAGTTTAACATTTGGGCTGATACTATCTGACAAAGCATTAAACACTCCTATTGCACTGCAGATCAACTAATTAAAATTTCTTTCTACTTAAAGCTCAACATCAAAAGCAAAGTAATCAGTTTGTTCTATTGGAGTTTAGCATTGCTATTCTAGAAAATAATCATGAGTTGCAAACCCTCCTGTAATGACATCTGGCCCTTTTACCTGCTAGATCTTGTGTCCCATCCACGTAATGAACCAACCTTTTTGAGAGCATGTCTCCATGCTCTTACTTCCTCAAACATATATATCTCCTCATGTTGCAATAGGGCTTTGCCGTACTGAGAGGTTATAAGCCAAACATCCCGAGGTTCCACGTCGTAGAATATGGGGATGATCGTTTTCCCATCATCCGACTTTTCATTGTTCTCCACCATTGCCGCAAGCTCCCGGAGACACCGCGCACTGTAAGCATAGCTCCTGGAGAAGATGGGGATGTAGATCCTGGCTCTGTTGATTGCTCTCAGCAGCTCCTGGCCAATTTCTCCACCGGGTGGAAGGTCTCCGTTGTCTTTGAAGAAGCAGATTCCAGCATCAGACAAGCTATGGCAAAGGACGTCAACAAATACAGAGCAAGTGTCGGTTCCTCTGAAACTCAAGTACACATCAGCGTAGTTGGTACCCAAGGCCATGTCTCTGCCCTTTTCTGTTGCATCTATTGAGTCTTTCAAGTACACATCAGCGTAGTTGGTACCCGAGGCCATGTCTCTGCCCTTTTCTGTTGCATCTATTGAGTCTTTCCCTTTCTTCCTTGCGATATTATCCCAATCTCTCTAGAGATACAAAAACCATTAAAAAATCATGACTGATTCCTTCCATAACCAGATTTGTTTCACATGACATGAATCTCCTATATATAGGACTAGTGGGAATAGTCGTACATCTCATACATAAGGTGAACATTCTACCAGGGAAATATATCCAAGCGATTCCCATGATTAACTACTGATAATTGGAAATGAGAGCTATGCTAGAGTACTCACATGTACATGGTTTACCTTCAGCTTGACCACCATTTCTGTGACTTCTCTGACTATGTGAGACGGCCTGTCACGGAAGTAAGCCATTTCAGTTAGAAAAGAAAGGGTGTGAGTTTAACATTTGGGCTGATACTATATGTGACAAAGCAATAACCACTCCTATTGAATTGCGGAGCAACTACTTGAAGTTTATTTCTAAGTTCATTTCTACCGAAAGCGCAACATCATAAACGAAGAAATCAGTTTGTTCTATTGGAGTTTAGCATTGCTATTCTAGAAAACGATTTATATGTTGCAAACCTCTGTAACAAAGTCCGGGCCTCTACCTTCCAGATCCCCTGACCCATCCACGCAATGATGCAACCTCTGCAAGAGCATATTCCCACGCTTCTACTCTGTCAGACCCTAAATTCTCCTTGTGTATTGATAGTGCATCGCGGTACAGAGAGGTTAAAAGCCTAACATCACGTGGTTCCACGTCGTAGAATATGGGGATGATCGTTTTCCCACCGCCCGATTTCGCCTTGCTCTCCACCATTGCCGCAAGCTCCCGGAGACACAACTTGCTGGAAGCGTAATTCTTGGAGAAGATGGGGATGCAGATCTTGGCCCTATCGATCGCTCTCGGAATCTGCTGGCCAAACCCTTCACCAGGTGGGAAGACCCGGATTCCGGCATCGACCAAGCTCTGGTACAGGAAGTCGACGAATACATAGCTAGTGTCGGCTCCCATGAAACTCAGGTACACATCGGAGGCGTCGACGAATAGAGAATCCGATTGACTTTTACCCCGAAGAGCAGATTGACTTTTACTCTGAAGAATAGCTCCGCAGCCACCGCACCGATAAACAGGGTGACCGGCGGGCTCCGGCAACAGCTGCCTGCACCTGGGACACCGGACCAGCCGGCTTTTCGGCACTTTCTCCATTGAAAGGCAACACCTCTGGGAACCGGAGCGACAAGTCTCGGCAGAAACTTAAAAAAAGCTTCTCCTCTGGGGGGTTATCTCTGATGAGTTGGCTTATTATAAAGGAGAGATTAAAAAGCTTCTCCTCCGGATCTTCACTCTAAATCCTCCCACTTTTTCAAGTCAAAATATACCGTAAAACCTCGGTCTATCGCTCTGACCAGTCATCACGAACCATAAAATTTATACCCAAAAAATTGCATCCGCAAATAGACAGTGCTGAAGAACGAAAGCCTGCTGTAACGTTAGACGGACAAGTTTCCAATCCGCGTGGATGTGCACGGCGAACGGTCGAGCGGTGAGCTTCGCGAGAATGGAGGTAATCGAAGTGGGGGTTGAGCGACGGTCCTCACGAAAATGGAGGTCTTTGAAGCGGCGGTCTTTGCTGTAGAGAAAATATCATTATTGTGTAGAGAAAATATCATTATGGAATTTTGAAGATTTCAAAACTATTTTTGATACTTATATTTATAATAATATATGCAAATGATAGCGTTTGTGTATATTATCAATGTTCTTCTTGAATTAGCAAGGACAAGACACTAGATTATGACGTTTAAGTGAACAAGTACCAATATAAGTGTTATCTCATGGTAGTTTGGAAGGACTATTCGAACGAGTGTTCTTGAAAGTCTTTGGTATTGCTAAAGGTGGCAAGATCATCAATTCTATCATCACATGTCAATTGGTGGTATTGTCATTGAAAATCGTTAGCAAGGTCACTCATTATTTGTACTGGTGATGGTGTGCATTGGATTGTGGTGGTGATGCAATAGCTCTGATCATGGTGAGATATGCACCAGAAGATAACCGTTGATTGTATAGACTATAGTCGTTGTAGGATTGGACTCCGTTTTGAAAATTTGGGAAAGAAATCGGAAAAGTAGCTAACAATCTTTCTACTTAAGGTTAGCGTAGCAAACTCCATTTTAGGAAACTTGCGACAATCAGAGGAAGCGACTGCAAGAGCAGTTTCAATACTGTCAAAGGTCTTCATCAACTCTCAAACGGCAAGCTTAGCATCCTGGAAGGTCTCCAAGTGATAGATTGAACACTTCAGTATATAAAGAGCAACAAAGTTGTGTAGAGAGAGATGTATTGACTATTGCTAGTACGAATCGAGTTAGAAATCATCTCTAATCTTGTTCAATGATTCTTTCGATATCGGTTTAGCATTGTAATAGTTGATAATCAAGTGTGCAAGTATAAGTGTGATGCGTGTGTCCCAATGGTGTGATCTATCAAGTGAAAAAAAAAAACACTACTAGCTTGTTGTAATTGGCACCGCTAATTACTAGTGGAATTCAGCCATTATTAAGGCTATTAGTTGGAAAGTAGACATACTCTTAAATATAAAACTGAATCACTCTAAATTGTTTTATGACTCTATTTAATTACTAGCATCACACACATTGTCTTATATTTATCACTATCTTGATTGGTGATTGTTTGGTTTTCCCTGCGATTATATCGTCACGCAACCTATTTAACCCCCTTTCTAGATTGTATTGTTAGCCTCAACAATTGGTATCAAAGCCGAATTACTTGGTTATTGAAGTGTTTTACTTTTGAGCACAAAAATCTGTTTAGATAGCTAACCTCGGTAGCTTCTTTGCTTCCGATGCTCTTGCACCTAAGCGTTTGTTTGTGTTTGTTTAAAAATTGTTCCAGGCGAAATAGAAAAAAGTATTTCTTAGGGAACAATTTTTGAACAAAAATACGCGTTTGTAAACTTGTTCCGGAATAAAAAGAAACAGAAACATGTTTGGTAAATTTGGATAGTTTTTTTATTTCTTTTATTTTTTCTATTTTTTCTTTTTTTTTCCTTTTTTTCTTTTTCTTTTTCATTTTTTTTTTCTTCTTTTGGCCGGTCGCCGGCCAAGGCCTTGGCCGGCGACCCGGCGAGGGCCGAGCGCTCGCCCGGCCGGCGCGCGGCGCGGCCTCGCCGGCCACCGCCAGCGAGGCCGAGGCTCGATCGGCCGGGCGAGCTCGGCTCGCCGGCCGGCGAGCTCGAGGCCGGATCCGGGCGAGATCGAGCTCGCCCAGCCGGCGCGAGGTCGGCCTCGCCTTGATCCGGCGAGGCCGAGCTCGCCCGGCCGGCGGCGAGGCGCGGCCTCGCCGAGCCACCGCCGGGCGAGGCCGAGGCTCGCCGGCCACCGCCGCGGCGAGGCCGAGGCTCGCGGCCGGCCGGGCGAGCTCGGCCTGCCGGATCGGGGCGAGATCGAGCTCGCCTGTGCCGGCGCGAGCTCGGCCTCGCCATGGCGGGCGAGCTCGAGCTCGCCCAGATCGGGCGAGGCCGACCTCGCCGGCCGGCCGGCGAGCCTCGGCCTCGCGGGGACGGCGAGCGTCGGCCTCGCCGGGGACGGCGAGCCTCGCCGTGGCCGGGTGAGGCCGCCGGCCCTCGTCGGCCGGCCGCCGGCCTTGGCCATGGCCGCGACCGGCCAAAAGAAAGAAGAACAAGAAAATAAGAGAAAAAAGAAAAAAAAAAAAAGCGTTTCGATTTGTGTTCCGAAACAAAAACACAAAATTTGTGTTTCTTGTTTGCATTTCTTTTGTTCCTGGGAACAAAAGAACAAAAAGGAACGTAAACGCACCTAAACGCGTTGCGTTTGTTCCTTTTTTTGTTCCCAGAACAAAAAAACAGAAAAACTGTTTAAAAACAAAAAAAGAAATACAAACAAACGGGCCCTAACAAGCCTCCATACTTTGATGGAACCAACCATGATTACTGGAAGCAGTGCATGCAAACTTACATTGAAGCACTGACCCACAGATGTGGGAAGTCACTGAGAATGGAATTGTTGATCCAGTTGGGCCAACTACTCTACCTGCTCAATCTCATCAATAGGAAGGTGAAAACCAACCCACCATTGTCCGCCACTAACTAACTAAAGGAAATTCAATGAAAACTAGCTCTTACTAAAGCAAAGCCTTTGCTTTACTGTTCTCTTTCGTTATAGCGAAAGAAATATGGGATTGGCTACTAGGAAGGAACTAATTGCATTCAAGAAACAAAGATGAATATTCTTCTCGGGAACTATGAGACATTCAAGATAAAATCCGACAAGACTGTCAGCCCAAATGTTTATTAGGTTTATTGAAATCATGAATGGTCTTGCCAACCAAGGAAGAGTGCTCACTGATACTAAAAAGGTGAACAAGCTCCTAAGATCATTGCCCAAGGAGTGGAGTCAAGTGAAGACTTTAGTTCGAGGCCAAGCATCTCAATAAAGATTCCGATAGATAAAGATAAGAAAGTCATTTGCATTAAATGTTGACGACACTGATGCAAGTGATAACTCGATAACCAATGATGATGATAATGAAGACATGGCGCTCTTCACTAGAAAATTCCAGCAAATGATGAGAAAAGGAAGCAAATAGACAAACAAGATATTCAGACGATAAGAAACCTTTCAAGATAAAGGATGACGTCAAAGAAAAAGAAGTGGTTTGCTACGAATGCCAGAAGTCTAGACATATAAAACCCGATTATCCTCTCCAGAAGGAAAGGAAAAGAAAGCTAGGGGTGTACTCAAAGTTAAAACTTAGAGTGATACAGATTGTGTAAGCAACAATGAAGATAGTGATCAAGCCAACATTTGTCTCATGGCTAACACTGAAATTGACAAAGAAATTGAGATAGATTCTCCTGAACTTACTTACAAAGAAAGGCAAAATTTCTTGAAAGAAATTTTTGAAAAGCACAGAAAAGCTTTGAAAAGGACTTCTGATTTGAAGAAAGAAGTTTCAATACTTTCTTATGAAAACCTTTCTCAAAGAGTAGCTCTTGAAAAATTAAGAGACAAATCGATTGCTCTTATGAAGGAACATCAACTCTCTTAAGATGAGAACTACTCTATGAAATAAGAGATTACGAAAATCACTAAAAAGTTTTCTCTTGGGTCAAAAACACTTGAGCACATTCTTTCTATTTGAATTCCTTACTACAACAAATTTGGTTTGGGTTGTGAAGAAGATGAAGAAGAAAAGAATCCTTCTCCAAAAACAAAAGAAAGGCTTAAAAAAGAACCACCTCTTCTTGCCTATCAGATTCATTTTACTGGAAATTTCGTTAGACCTTCTGGCGGAAAGTTTTACGACTGTTCCATTTGCAATGAAGATGGCCATTCCAAATATAAATGTCCAAAAGAGTGAAGAAAGCCAAAAAGGATCAACTGAAAATTCCCTTCTACTAACAACACACAACTTAAAATGACGTGAGTACCAAAGAAATGAATTTCTTATCTGTTGTAAGTAAAGAAGTCCACCAGCAAATAGTATCTAGATAGTAGATGTTCACGTCACATGATAGGCAATGCTAACAAATTCCTATCCTTAACTAAAATTGATAGTGGAACTATTTCCTTTTGAGGAAAAGACAAATGAAAGATAGTTGGCGCAAGTAATATCAAACTTGGAGAACTGATTATTAAAGATGTAGCATTAGTCGATGGACTTAGGCACAACTTGATAAGCATTAGTTAACTTTGTGAAAAAGGATATAAAATCAGCTTTGAGAATGACCAATGCATTGGTAAAGGAAAAAACCCTTCACAGGCATTTACTGGTAAGAGATATGGCAATAACTATTTACATGATATCAACTGTGATACTACCTGTTGCTTACTTTCTATCAAAGAAAAGCAAGAGCTTCTACATTGGAAGCTAGGTCACATCAGTTTGAAGTAAATTTTCAAACTAGCTGGAAATGACCTCCTACGTGGTCTTCCAAAGACGACGTGTGAGAAGAATGAGACATGCAATGCATGGTCATTAGGTAAGCAAGTGAGAAGTACATTCAAATCCATAAACACTATTTCTACTAAGCGAGTACCGTAGCTACTTCACATGAATCTCTTTGGACCTATAAGAAGTACAAATCTTGAAGGAAGTAGATACTGTCAAATTACTGTGGATGATTACTCAAGATTCACCTTGGTAATGTTCCTATCTCACAAAGACAAAGCATTCAAATATTTTGTGAAAATTGCACGAACAATGTAGAACAAGAAAGGATATAGGATTGCAAGTATTAGGACTAATGATGTCAGTGAATTTGAAAACAAGAACTTTGCTGATTGCAGAGAAGAAAATGGGATTGAACACAACTTTCAACTCCATACACTCTCTAGCAACATGGTGCAACAACATGGTGCAGTGGAAAGAAAGAAAAAAACTAGACAGGATAGACCAAAACAATGATCATTTAAAGTGGCACTCTAGCTTAATTCTGACCGAAGCAGTTGCAACATCCTACTACATAATCAATAGAGTATTTCTATGACCCTTGTTGGAGAAAACACCCTATGAATTGTTCAAAGGGAGAAAATCCAACATATTGTATTCTCATCTTTGGTTGCAAATCTTTCATATTGAAGAATGTAAACGGCCATGTTACACCCTATGAGTTGTTCAAAGGGAGAAAACCCAGCAAATCTTATTCTCATCTTTGGTTGCAAATGTTACATATTGAAGAATGTAAACGGCAATATTGGTAAATTTGATTCAAGATCAAATCAAGGTATATTTCTTGGCTACTACATGACTAGCAAAGTGCACCAAGTTTTTAATAAGATTCCGTAGAAAGCAAAAAAACTCTATCAATGCCAGGTTCAACAATAATTTGATGGGATTTCAAAATGGAAATAATGGACCAGCACCACTGCAAATTGCCGACATTACTCAAAATCAACAATTTAAACTTCAAGCAGAAGTCAAGGTTGAATCCTAAAGACAGGAAGTTCAAAACTAACATCCAAAAGAACAAATCATCAGTGATGCCGACGAAGGTGTAAGAATGAGATCATCTTTTAAAGAACTCATGAACTCACTAGCATTGATATCAGAAGTTGAGCCAAAAGAAATTGATGAGAACTAGATAATGATGAATACGAATTGGGTATTTAGAAACAAGATGGATGACAAAGGTAATGTTATGGAAACAAAGCCAAACTTGTTTAAAAGGAATATTCTCAACAAGAATAGATTGACTATGATGAGACCTATGCACCGGTAGCAAAATTAGAAGGTATTCATTTATTGCTTGTTTATGTTTGCTATCATGATTTCAAGTTAAATCAAATGGACGTGAAAAGTGCATTTTGAAATGGACATATTGGAGAAAGTCTTTGTAGAGCAACCTTCAGGATATGAAGATTCATAGAAAGGAAATCATGTGTATCAACTGAAGAAAGGAATTTACGAACTAAAGCAAGCACCAAGAGCTTGGTATAAAATGCTTAGCGCCTTTTTAGAGAAAATGAGTTTGAAAAAGGAAAGATGATACTATTTTATTCACCAAGAGGAATGGTAATGATATCATATGCTTATTTAAATTTATGTTTATGATATCATTTTTCATTAAACTAACCATGATATGTACAAGGAATTCGCAAGCATTATGAAGAGCGAATTTGAAATGAGTTTGATAGGGAACTGAACTTCTTCCTTGGACTTCAAGTCAAGTAATTGAAGGAAGGAACGTTCATATTTCAAGAAAAATATGTAAAGGAATATGTGAAGAAATTTGGGATGGAAGCAATAAAAAGGTAGATACTCATACGGCATCCTCAGTGAAACTGAACAAGGATGAAACAAGTTTGTTGATGTCAAACTTCACATAAACTAGATAGGTTCATTTCTTTATCTAAGTGCATCAAGATGGATTCATTGCTTTATATGACTGGAAGGAAGAAAGTTTACCTCAAAGCTGTTTTGTTAGCATCTAAAATATTATGCCTACGCCTCTTTTGTCTACTTCTTTGTCACCTACTTCAATTATATGTACCTCAATTTAACTATCAAGTCTTGGTTTGCATATACATACCTAATTTAATGTAAAATAAATGGTTTTGTTCAACATCTTCTGGTTTTTTCTTTAACTCTCTCTCACTCTCTCTCTTTGTAGCCCCTAAGCAACCCCAACCTAGAAAAGAAAAATCTAGACTTCTACCTAACCCGAGAAATGGGGTATTTTTTTTGGGGGGAGGGGGCTTTAGGAGACTTCACGATGTCCATTTGGGACATGCGACTGGTTAGCAAGATCTTTAAGTGTACTTTTGTTGGGAAAATCACCAATGTGGTGATTGTTGGAAGATCTCCTGTGTTGTTTTGATAATGACAAAGGCAATCAAAGGCTAATTATCTGCATGTTGGTTGAATATTACTAGGTGATATGCACAAGCTACAATGCAAATGATGTCATAAACAACACCAGGAGATCTTATATAAGAAGTGCTTTCCCATTGTCAAGATTGCTTCATCAATATATTGAGCATCGAAATGTCTACAAGCTAGAAGGATCTTTAGACAAGGAGAACATTTGGAAGGACCTTAATTGAGGGTAAACAAGCCAAGAAGAATAGAGATGTTCATGAGGGCTTGGAGGTACAAAAATTGGGTGAGCTGTTGAATGAACCCGGTAATGGTGAACAAGCCTAGAATAAAGATGTTTAGGAAAACTTGGAAGGAACATGAAAATGAATAGCTTGGTAGAGTTAAAATTGCCAGCATACTTGGAAGGACAAAAAGATCAACATCATTATTGGGTGTAGTAGATTATTGGCAAAGAGCAGCTACCTTATATAGATTGGATGAAAGAATGTGATGACATCAATGACCTATGTGAATTCAGTGAAGACTAAATACAAAAATGAAGATCTCGACATGGAAGACAACAGGTCCAAGATGACGAGATATTCAAGATGACTTGGAGGTACTATGGTCAATCTTTCATCAAAGTTACATCTTTGGCAATTGAGATACTCAAAAGAATCATTAAATGATTGATTGTAAGTCATTTCACATGATTTGTCAGTGGACAACATTAGTAGACTAATAAAAATCTCCATGTCCTGATTAGGGGTAAAAGGATCTTGTTGATATTTAGTGTTGAAAAGTGCCTGTCACTTGATCGACATATTGAAACTTTAGAGAAGAACAAAATAACCATTACAAATGCTTGGAATCCGAAAAAAAGATCACCAAAACTGATTAGAAGCAGATATGGTATTAATGAGCAAGTTTGACAAAAGTACATAGGCACTGTTTAGGAAATTACCACTATCAAAGAGACTTTTTTGATGTCAGAGAGCTATTCTAATGATTTGTTGCAATGTCCTATTCCTGGCAATTATGAACCAATGGCTACTTGAGGATTTCGATGTGCAACGATCGTATGAGGATGGATGACTATATATTGTCCAAGAGAAGTAATTAGGTTGGGTGGGAACGTACAAAATAGGTCATGTGTTTTGAGTCTTCTTCTTTGCTTTATTTATATTAATATTTGTTGCGTATTCCTAATGTCAATGTTTGTGTCATGCTAATGTTTGTAATTAGTGACGAGCAAGTGTACAAGAGTGATAGTAGTACCTAAGCCTTGATAGCGTGATTTATTGGAAAAGCAATACTTGCTAATTGTGAGTTATCTTGAAGTTTACTAATGGATTCCAACTTTGTTGTAACTGCCAGTGTTAAGAGTGGATGTAGGATTGAGGATAAAGCCGAACCACTATATATTTGCATGCAATTTCTTCTATCTCTTCACTTTTGATGTTACATGTTTGTAATCATCATAATATGTTAAAAAGCAGCACAAGCACTCAAATTCTACAATATATTTATGCTGATGTTTATATTTAAATTTGGGCTAAAAGCCACCAAAAACTCTAAATTTTACCCACTGTGACATATTTATCTACAAACTTTTTTTTGTGACACAAAAAGCCCTAAATTTGTACAATGTGACACATTTATCTAAAAATTATTTTTTGTGATACCAAAAATTCAAAAAAAAAAATTCAGTGACACCAAAAAAATCATAAATTTATATTTGTGTGACATATTTACTCTAAAAAGTTGGTGTTATAGAGAAAAGTTTGGGGTTTTTTGTGTCACAAAAAAAAGTGTGAGATAAATATGCCGTAGAGATAAAAAAAAAAAATTGGGGTTTTTGGTGTCATAGAAAAAGGTCTAGGGGTAAATGTGTCACAATGAGTAAAGTCTAGGATTTTTGATAATTTAGGGTAAATGTGTAAGTCTGGGTAAAGTTTAAAGTTTTTCTTGTGGCCTTTCCCCTTAAATTTGTTATATTCCGCAAATCTTTTTCGTAGTTCTTAAACAATATATTCACCCATTAGGTTGTATTTAACCCCAACGACTTTCACTCTGCAGTAATGTTTTGGCTAGTTTCAGCTGGAAGGTTATAAAAATTGTTTTCTCTCAATGGGCTGGTCTCGAATATTTTGGGTTAAAGTTGCTATTTTGGTATGGTTTGTCCTTGCTTCACTCTCTACACTAGGCCACAGTTTTCCCTCACTCTGCTCTCTAACTATCACCTTCAAGCTCCCAAGGTTTTTTTTAAGAAGAGAATGGCCTCCAAAAACCCAATACTCACGCCCACGACCCTCTAAATTCAGTCCAATTACTGATCTTTTTTGTCCAGCAGGTTTTCCTCTTTGTCCAATGAGTTTTCTATTGAACTTGTCATTTCAATCAACCTTGGATGGTCACCAACTCAAGCTGCAGCACTCTGCCACCGCCTCCTTCCCACATTTCAGCTTGATTGCAACTGCAATTGCGGCAAAGTAGGGCAAAGCAGCCTCTAGTAGAATCAACTGGTCTTTGGACTCCAATTCCAGTTCATTACTTATTCTTTTCTTGTCCAACCTGGACTACAAGTGAGCGGTTCTAAGGGTGTAATGATGTGAAGAAAATGCAAGATTAAGTGGATGGTTAGAGGACTGAAAGTGGGAATGCGCAATTTGGGTATGTTGCGCATAAAAAGTGAGTACCGCTCGTCGTTCGTCCTATTAGGCTACAATTTTTATGAGAGTTAGTCAACGTGTTGATGTAACTTGTGTAAACCTTTGAGACCAAAAAAATATCAAGAAGTCCACTTTCAAATCCCATACATCACCGGTGTTCGCCCATGGGCTTGGAGTTAGCGCATAAGCCATATACCCTTGGAAAATTCGCTCGAAGATGCTCGTTGCGACACCTATTATGCAATTTTCCGAGTCCGTTTGCACCTTCAGAAGATTAGGAAAAGATGAGTCAAAATTGCCTGGGAGAAGATTGAGTCCAAATGTGGATTGGGGCGTTCAAGGCTCTCCGAGATTGTTATTGGCCAAAACTTCAGCTGTCGGGCCCGAGGCCGCAGTACTTCAATGTCCCAGGCTTAAAAATGCAAAAGAAACACAATGGGGAAAAAAGAAAAAAAGGACGCAAATGATGCAACACTGACGTTTTCGATTAAGGGTCGAATTGAATAATTTGATCACTAAACTTCACGAGATGTATAGATGACCTACACAAAAGGAACCCTAGTTATTAATGAACTGTCATGCTTATAGTATATACTGGCATAAGGGAGACGGCGAGAGTAAGGAATGCATGGTCATATAAACTGACTTTTGTTTCTTTTCACATGATTCAACTTCCGCCGCTTCAGGCAAACTTAATTTCTAAATGATTTTCTTTGAAAGACGTACGATGAATTCGTTGGCAAAATTCAGGTATCAACATTATCCATATAAGATTTTAGCTCAAATGAGGATATAATAATCTACATCATCAAATCGAACAAATTAAACATATAAAAAATTAAAAGGATTACTATATTCTAAATTGAGTTGATTATCTTATATAAATAATTCATGTGTAACGTTTTTATAGTTCAAACGTACCAGATTGCAAGCTAGATTCATAAATTCTATGAAGTTGAATTGATAGAAAGACAAATTTGGATTTATTCATATAGTTTAAGAAATATATTGAACATTTACAAAAAATTAGGGACCGAATTGAATAAATTAAAGTTCTTGGACGACATTGCATAATGAGTTAAAGTAATAAAAAAAAATATACATTGAATAAATTAAAAGTTCAGCGATGAAATTGCACATTAGGTCAAAGTTCATTTATCATTTATATCATTTTCCCCACTTTTTACATTGAATTATCCTATTCGATTCAAGGGCCAAATTTGGCTATCTTCAATTGCATTCGAACTTTAGGAATTGCCAAAGTCTTGTGGGCAGTGTGTCTAGGAAAATGCTCAGAGCATCTGAACCTTCTAATGGACTCCAGTTATGTTTTCTGCGAAGGATCACAGGTGATTCGGAATTTTTTTTATATCATTCCACAGACAGATATTGGTATCTTGAAACATAAATAGCATAACTTGGTATTCTTGCATCACTACTTTTATGAGCAATTCCCTCCTGCTCACAATCATATACTTTTATGAGCACTTCCCTCCTGCTCACAATCATGATTTTTCTAGGGTATAACCAAGTCAAGTCATATTGTTCGAGCTTGAGCTTGACTGGACTGACATATTGATGATCGAAACTCGACTCAATTTGATTACAATCGACATGAAATGAATGAGCTCAGCTCAAAAAAGCTTGAGTAACATTTGTTTATTATGCAATTTTGATTATGTCAATGTCTATTTTTAACTAGTAATCAACTCTCATACCAGAAACTCGATTAGTTCCTGAACTCATCAAGTTGTGCTCACAAGCTGAGAATCGGCAAGCTTGCTTGAGTTTGATTCAACAAGATCTTCGAGCAGACGATCAACAGAGAACGCTACGCATCTGGGTTCTATTCCTTATCACATGGCCAAATGTAGTTTCTTGGATAACACGCATTGTAGACCTTAACTAGCTCTGCAGTCTGATATTCCATCTTCTTTTTGTCATATATCCTCTTTCTTGCCTTCTTTCTTGGACTCTTCTTTTCAGAGGTCTTCCTCCTCCTTTCCCGGTTCGATAGCCGGTCCAACCATCAGTATCTCCAGATGCCCTTACTTCAAGTACTTCACCCCTTCAACAGGACCAACACATCCAATAGCTGTTAGTTTCTTATCCTTCATGCTGTAATTAGATTGAGCTAACTGACCAATTAGAAGCGTAGGGGAGTCTTCCGTGCATATGTCACTAGGTTTGCGCCTACGAAACATTTGTTTGGGCCAGACATGGTAGTACTAGACATGATGATGCTTCCAACTCATAATAGCAAATCTTCAGCCCGAGAGACAAAGTCCAAAATTAAGACATGTTGCGTATTCACTGTCCAAACAGACGAGTCCAGTCAGATCCACATCATGCAAACAGGTCTGAGATTATTTCAGGAAGTAGAGTGACTGCATAAAAAGTTGAGTCACGTCAAGTTGAACTCGACGAGTTCGACTTCGAACCAGAGATCATCCGGTCTATAAAGCTTGCTTCGCTTCGCTTTGACGTGAAGTGTATTAATAGCTATCTTGCTCAAGGAGAGAGAGATGACCTTCGATCTGTTTGAACTAAGAGCGGGCACGGTAATGAAGTCAAATGGGCTCCTCTAGGAGAGACGATTGTCACAAAATACACGATGGCCATGAGAATTGAGTTACCAAAAGGGTGGAATGGAGAAAACCGTGGAAATGCACGAGAATTTCATTATCGTCAAAGAAAACCTAAGGAGCATATATATGAAAAACATGGAGGGAGAAGAGACGCTTGAGTTATGCCAAAACTCTGCCAACTTTGCTATGTAGCATTTTCCTACTGAAGCAACGTATTTCAATTTCAGTATTACTTTAGGGTTGAGATTGTCAATCATGTGCATTGTAATATAACAATATAGTAGTGCTCGTTTTCATGTTCTCGTTTGAGCATCAACGCTTTCATGACATTCAAGTTATTTGAAGGTAATTTCATTTTCAATGTCTGTACTTTAATTTCAATTTTCATCGCTCTAGTTACGATTCCTTGAATTTCAATCTTTACGGCTTCAATTTTGAAGCACTTTGATTTCCTTATCCACGAAGCATTTTTTGCATCATATTTTGATTTGAAGAGCTCGCACGCCCTTTACACATACATTCACACCCAATCCATTTTCGAAGAACCTTTTCTTGTTGTAGTTTGATCGCTGTGTTCTGGAGTTGGAACCGGGGAACAAACTTTCGTATGTTTTCCCAGAGTGAGATGCATACATACAAATCACCAAGTGGGTGAACTCTTGGCACATGGGTAAAGGTTACTCATACGCTATATCACATCACACTATCACGTCGTGTATTCGAACGTAAAAGTACTTTGTCATTAACAGTCTAAAAGGGATTGATCGAAGCAAGATGACATTTTTTCCTCCTTATAACTTTTCCAGCTTCTCCAGTGGACTCCAGTTTTGCCTTCTGCGGAGGACCGAACGGTACTTAGCAATATTCTTTTCAATCATTCCACACACAGATATTGGTATTTGGGAAACTAACATATACCATAACTAAGGATGGTATTTGCAAAGGAGGGTTTTGTTTTGCCGTTTGAGCTTTTGGGGGTGTCGTTCCGGAAGTGGTGTAGGCTAGGGCAATGGAGGACGAGGACGCGCCGTTTCGCTCCAAAACGACACGCAGGTTTGGGCCTTTTTGGGTTTTGAGACGAGGTTTCATTTTAAGCTGGACTTTAAGCAGATCCTTCTTTTTCTTTTTCGGATTGGATAGCAAATTGGTTCTTCTGTTGTTGAAAAAAACTGCGCGAGCTTTTCTTTTTCATATAAAATTAAATTAAATGCTAAGAACAGGCAACTAGTGTCATCAATTATTGATTTTCACACCCATGGAATAATATTAATTTGAGTCAAAATTACGGTCATTTTGAATGACATCGTCACCGTCTCATCACGGTAATAATAAAAATGTAAGATTATTCCACACTAGTGCACAACTAAAACAAAAGACACGGAGGAACCAAAACAGTAACATTTGTTGAAGATCAAGGCATTGCAAGCATTCATAATTTTACTCGATCAAATTTTCATTTACAAACACAATGTGGCAAATTATATAACAAGTAATAAAAGCTTTGTTTGATTTTACACCAAATACGTTAAATATATTCAACAAAGCAACAATAACTTATGACTAATGTCCATCAAGGCCAAATAAGCCAAACCAGGATATAAAGAGGTTGGTCCCAAGTCGTTTAAGGCCGAACTTAAAACTCCAGTGTCCATGCCCAAGTCACTGGCTACAATGCCTGAATACTCAGCTCCTGCAATCAAGTCAACAATGTTTAAGATCAATCTATCGAGATTGGGCCCCGATCTCCAGTGCCCATGCTCGAGTTCCGAATGGCTAGGCCCAAGAAAATCGAAACCTCAGTAGCAAGCTCGAGTCCCCTAAGGTCAAGGCCTAACCTTCGACCAAGGCGGGGTCCTCAACACCCAGGTTCGGGATCATAGCGACTGGGCCTTAGTCCCTCGAGACTTGACCCAAGACCTTAATGCCTCATGCTCAAAATTTCAACAGTCATGTCCAAGTCTTCGGGACCTCGACGGCCGGGCCCAGGTCTAATAAAATGAGATGAGCCTTAGCTTTGTCAACTCAAAATCAACATATTCAATTATTTTAAACGTCTAGTTAATGAATGATACTATTTAAATTTTTTACAAATTCTATTTTTAGACTGCCAAAACAATGCAATCTTTTTTTATCCATGTACACACGTAATGTGAATAGTGCATGTTTCTTCAGAAAAAAAAGTTAAGTTTTCATTTCAAGCGACCAAAAAATAATCAACGGTCCATTTTCAACCTTCAGCAAAGCTTCGGAAAATATTACTATTTTCCTAGAAAATGACTTTTTAAAAATATTTTTCAAAAAGCCAAAATTCCTGCAGGAGCATATAATTTCGACCAAAAAAAAAAACGGAGCATATAATTAAAAGCTAAAGGCCTCCTTGCTATGGTAGAGAGCAAGTGGCTTCATGGACCAGCTTTTGAGAAGAGAGTAAGCCCTGGGCTCTTGTTCGATCCAATGCAGGTCATCTACCGCTTGGACCGGCTTGGACCGGGGGATCACATGGGATCAATCATGTACAAGCTTTTCATCTCATTCAACCTTCGGCTGCAAATTCGTAGAAATAGAAGTACCCGAGAGAAACGTAAGGACTTGGAAGTCCAAGTAGCTAATCTCTTTGCTAAGAGTGATTTGCACTCAGTAGTCATCGACAAGTATTTTGGATGAATTTCAAAGTCAAATATCTCCTCAATGCTCCCTATTTAGAATATCAAATTCATTCCATCACATAGCTCTCGAACCGCAAGTGCAAGCCTCCCAATCACCCTGCTGAAATTAAAGAATACCCTAGAATCTCCATTAGCGTACATAGCTTTTGTTAGCTTCAAAATGAGTAACAAGTCACGATAATCCCCCAAAATCAATACACAAAATCACAGCCATCTTCCACTAAGATTCTGTGAGATGAGTCCTCCTCTGCAACAAGGAGTAGTAATGAGATTTGAGCTCTTTGAGACTGGCAGCTGCCTCCTCCGCAATTCTAGACAACGTATGAATCCGATTTTTCAGCTTGCTGGTTGAACTCGACGATTCTCTGTTCAACATAGTCGTTCAGAGATGCGAATCTTGAAAATATGGCAGTCTGTTTCAGCTCCGATACCAATTTCAGCAGTGACTCAGCCGCTTGAACCTTTTTCAGGTACCTGAATCAAATGACAGAGGAGACAAATACATGAGCACAGAGAAGCTGCTTCTTTGATAAGCTTCGGAAAGTAAAGAAGCAGATGAATCCAGGGTTAATCTTTCTGAAGCATTACAAGTGGATGCTCCAACCACTTAATAATATTCCTAGAAAAGTTTTTAGTCCTTAACCACACACATCACCTATTCAAGTAACTAATCTCGAATGCCCTCATTTTCCCTCAAGTTCATTTAGACTTATAGAAAGATGCTCTTGCCACTTCATCATATTCCTTGAAAAGTTAATAATGCTTAGCCACCTGCATTTTGCAGATTCGAGTAGCTAATTTTGAAGTAAACCTTTGTGTTCACTCAAATTCATTTAAACTATACTGAAAATCCAGATTGTGAGGGTCATTTCGCATTATGGTTATTGCTATTGCTAAATGCTTATACATGTGTGGCAAACGCAATCTCTGAGATTATGAAATTCCCATTATCATGAAAAAGAAATTCTACATCCATTTTCTAGAAGTCTCATAGCCCTGCAATTTTGAGTCTCTCATGGATTCGGCAGGGGATTACCAAACTGACATATGGTAAACATATATGCCAAACACGCACTGCTTTTTGGGTTAATGAGCAGAATTAACTATCCTTTGTAGGTTACAATAATTAAATGGCCAAACCTCACTTCAGATTAAAGTCCAAATCTTACCATTCTTGCTGTGCGCATCTCCATCATGAAAGCTTCTTGTGAGTTTCTGACTGGAGGATCATTCACCTGCCATAAGTGAGAAGACTAAGTCAATACCACGATGGATGCTCTTCATATGTCAAATTCCCAGTTTGGAAATTTCAAAATGAAGATGAAAATATAGAACAAATATTCTTTTATTTTTCAATAAGAGTAATATCTCTTCGCATGTTACGTAAAGAAAAATCTCTCGGAGTGTACATGCTACATGAATCATTAGAATGGCAAAGAAAAACTTGAATTTTACCATATAGGTGTTTTCCACCAAAGAAAAAGAGAAAAGGATCATGAGACATTTGCCACCCCACGTCAAATTGTTCTGTCAAATTTGCGAGCAACGGGCAAACAATGTCAACAACTGTAAAAATTGTCCATCCAATTAATCTACCTAAAACAAGAAGCAATCCAATTTAGAAACCAACGGAAATGCCAACATCAAGTCATGGGAATTACTGAAAAAACAAAGGGCAAGAGAAAGCAAGATAGAGAACTTCGAGCATGTCCATAGACTGAAAAAACTATATCAAATTCTTAGATAAACGACATTGCTTTCCAAATTACACCTCATCAAAACAGAGGACATCAGCCATACTATTCAAACTAGGTTAATAAACAAGTAGAACCATTGCAAACTAAAAGTAATTCTGAACTTCCAAGATGAATATAATCACGAAAGCCACAGATATTGAAGCTAAAGCCAGATGGCTAGCCGCCTTGGCAAAGCAATTAACGGACGACATGCTGTGAAACAACACAAAAGAAAATCAACATATCATGAGGAAAGGCCAAAAAAACTAATTATCCAATTCAATGAAGATAGCGGCAACAGCAAACGAACCAACTCTCCCCCTACACAGCTCTCGACGAAAATTCAGCATTCACGACGCAAAAGCCCTCCGGTTAAACACCCCCACACTCTCGGACAAATGCTTCCGCAACCTTCTCTTCGTTTGTTCGCTCGCTCGCTCGCTCGCACATCGCAACCGAACTACCAATTCTTGCCGAGCCGCCTCCAAACGAAAGCATCCCACGCATCAAAATCCATTCTTCCCGATCTCAATACTCGCTCGCTTGCTCATCAGTTCGAAAATACCACGACACGAACGTCGTCACGGTTCGATGCCTTCTTGACCCCGCAGCATCTCCACTACACATTGGCACTTCGCTATACCTTCTTCCGCAGCGCAATCTCGACAGTCCCCCTCGATACTCCGCCTGAAAACCCTAACAAAAGACGAAGCTGGAAACCGAAACGAAAGCAAGCTCGCCACTCCATTTCTCAACCGCGCGCGCGTCACTGGCTGTACGAGATTTCGACCGGGTTTATCAGGTGATTGGAGCCCCTGAACTGCGACAGGCTGAGCTCGGTGTAGAGAGAGAGAGAGAGAGAGAACGGACCTGTCGTCGGCGGCGGCGGCGGCGATTGCGGTGACTCCGGAGGCGAGAAACGGAGGGCGACGGTTTCGCAGGGAGGTTGGACAGCTGCGATGCGAATGAGCCAAATCGCTGAGGTCGTTCTGAACGACTATAAAATCTTTTTATTGGGCAAAGTAATCTAAAAAATCTCCCCGCTGAAGGTAAAAAAAAATTTGACACGAACGGAACAACCACATTTTTTTTCCGAGTACAGTACAACCATATTTACAACCATTGAAAATTTCCTGATAAAGACTTTCAAGCAAAACAGTTCGTTTTCTTTTATTTTTGTGATTATTGTGATTTAGGGAAAGTGACTTGTCAAAAGGTGAACTTTTTTTTTTTTTTTTGGGTAAGAAAAGGTGAAGTTGTTTTTCTCCCTATCTAAGTTTGAAATCTTGTACAATGTTTTATGTGAATTGATTAATTTTTTGTTTATTAAATATTGAGAAGTTAAAAAATAATTTTTCGAAAACAATTTCTCTTTCAAACGGAGGGATCCTGATCTTGACACAACAATGGAGACTAAAGTTGAGAAGTATTACCAAAGACCCTAAGAACAGACCGGACGAAAAGTCAATAAGGCTTTGGCGCAATTGAGCATTCCTTCATCTTCCTCCTTAGTTCCTGTAATTTATAGGTCTCAAACTTCTGATTGATGGTTTCTTGATCTTCCTCATCTTTTTACACGATCACACCTTCTATTTATATGGCAGAGGTCGACACCAGGGGATGGGACAAACTTCGGTTTCAAGGTTAACTTCATGAAATTTTGCTAATCAATTCGTTTAAGAAGGTTTTTCGGCCCTTCATTGTCAAACCAGCTTCCACGCAGTCCATTATGTTTATTAGAACTCCCAACGTGTATTATCAGCAGGAAAATGAAATCCCAAATTCATTCAAGAGACTCGACTCATTCTGCAAGGTTCATTGCTCAAGTCATCATTGACATGGAGGAGCGATTCATTTTCATGTACTCTTGTAATGGAACATGTACTCTTGTAATGGAACAGTCTATGATAAAGTGAGGTTGCTCCAGCATAAGCTACATAGATTGCTACAATCAGTACATTCATTAAATCAGCTAAATGCGAGTGCTAAAGATCTTCTCAACAAGTTGTTCGCAATTAAATGAATCCACTGCTAGTAAGGTTATACGTATGTACTTATTTCGATTGTGTAGCGCATATTTATTGCTCTGAGTAGAGCCAAAAGCCAAACTATAGTCACTCAGAAAATTTGGAGGAGATGGCACGGCCAAAGGCTGTTTGCTTGGAGGGAACGCGAAAATATATAAGGCGTTTGCATGGACAAAGTTACTTAAAACAGACAAAGTAATATTCAAGATGCTCCAATACTTTCTCGTTGCACGATACATATCCGCACTTCAAATCCATATTGGACAACATATTGTAAAGGATAACCTAAAAGCACTCTGCATTTCCTTTCTCCTACGAGAAGAGTTTCATGTTCTTTCACTTTCTTCATATCTAGTTATGGTCCACATGTACTGTCCTCATTAGAGCAGAAGTTTAAGGTGACATGATGACCCTATGGTGCCTTCTAGTTCCAGTTAAATATTGGAGGCTTCCTCAGGAAAAATCACCAACGAATGACCATTCTCAGTAGCAAAGAAGAAAGCAAGAGAAAGAAAATGATCACACAGAACAGAAGCATGGAAGCGCTAACTTCATATGGCTGTCGCATAATGAGCCTTAAATGATAGAGCTCAAGCAGAGCGGATAAGGAAGCACAAAAATGTTTGTTGGAAATGGAAGCTGCATAATACATACTCTGGATAGGTGTACTGATTAGAACAGACATGAGACGGTGATTACCCATTTGCCGCTAGTTGCAACACAAGAGAAGGGTAGGGGAAATGCTTAGTTCTTGCCACTTTTAAGTTACCGTCATTGACCCAGATTGAGAATTAGACCCTGCAACACTGCAGCTGCTACTCCCCTGTCAATCTTTTAAGCCTCAGCCCGAAAAGAAAGGAGCAGCATGCAACTCCATGCGTCCGCACTTGAGTCACATCGGGTTATCTTCTCAACATGCATCCACCGGACTTCAAGGCTACAAATCTCCCTTTCAAACAGAAAGAGCCAGCCAGCTCTCCTCCTTCACCAAGTAGAGTCTTTGCCCAATCATCATTCTGATATTGAGTATCCATCCCAGCCCACCCGGTATCTAGTAAGTCTGTCCCCAACTTCTTCTGTATGACAACAAGAAGAAGCAAACAATGAAGAAATTAAAATGCCAAGAATGTTTCGTGATTTCATGCACAAACCACTGGCAAATTGAATTATCTAATATCAATCTGTCTGTTGTTAGTTTTATAATGCTGGGTTCTGTGCTCCAGTTACCGTTTATGCATCTTCACTAGAAGAATAGAAAATAAATGAAAGAATTGAGAAATTAGAATCGAAAATTGGTAAAAGATTTCAAAGCACAAACTTGCCTGTCCAAGACCCCAATGCCAGGCCTACCAACCAACATAACGAGATGGAGAGAACACTGCTCGGAAATTTGACTGCAGGACCAAAAGAGAAAAGGACCGTCTGGTGTGCATCATGGAGTTGTACAGTAGTTCGAATCAAGGAAAGCAAAACGTAGCAATATTTACCTTTCAGACAAGGCTCCAACTTTTATTGAAGATAGACCAAATATCCGTCGTGCAGCAAGATCTTCACTCATAAGTTGGAATCATTTTTGAAGCATTTCCACAATATTCTAACCATTGGCGCGAGCATCATAACTGCCAAATAGATTTGCTTCTGGGAAATTGTATCCATCAATTTCGAATGTACGGTTTGTTCGATCTGGTAATCCAGTCAATAAAGGGCAGTCCATTAAAGTGAGCCTTCTAAAATGATGTAAATTTTGCAGCCCACCAAGTTTTCGCAGATTACAGTCTGATATTTTCAGAAGTAGCAATCGTCTCAAATCTCCAAGACCGACAGTTTCTGCCAAGTGACAGCGTTTGAGTTCTAATTCAGTCAGACCTCTCACCGTAGAAAATTGTGAATCTTGAATCATGCAGTTGTGAAGGCACAATACCGATAAGCTAGAGGGTAGCTCTCTGAGGTCACGCAACTTTGCGTGGTGCAAAACAAGTTTTCTAAGTTGGAGTTCACTAAAATGTTCAGGTAGCTCGGTAATCTTTGAGAGGCACAACTCCAAGATTTCTAGATTCTCTAGTCTTGTTAACCAATCAATTTGTGGTGGCTTAGATGAAGAATTCTGTATTGGATCAGTAGGACTAAAGTTATCACCCAGGTATAGCTCTTTCAAGTTTCTCAAGTAAGAAAGGTCTGGCACAGTCCCCATTGTTTTGGATCCCCAGCGAAGAATGATTAAACTAGATGGAAGTCTTTGCAAATTCCAAAGTTGGTCACATTCACTTAAATCTAGTTGTTGGAGATCATAGAGCAATGGAAGGGTCCAGGGTAGGCCAGTAATCTCGGTAGATGATAACCTCAAGATTTTCAAAGAGGATAATCCTCTGATATCACAGATGATCCGCCCCTCCAGATTCCCGCATTGTGAAAGATCTATCTCTTCCAGCTTTTCTAGATTTTTTATATCTTTGGGGAATTTTTCTAAGTGAGTATTCTCCATCTTCAGCACTTTCAAATTTTTCAAATGCTTGACGGACCTAGGTAAACTAGCAATCTTGGTGCTTGATAGATCCATGACTTCCAGCGACTCAAGATTCCCAATGGAAGGAGGAAGCTCGAGTAAATTCTGACAGTTTCTTAGAAGCAGGCTCCGAAGTTTCTTTAAGGACTTAATAGAATCTGGTAGTCGAACAATAGTGGCACCATCCAGTCGAAGATGCTCAAGAGATTCCAAGTGACCGATAGAGTTTGAGATATGAGCCAAACTTTCACATTGGCAAGCGCTCAGAGTCTTAAGTTTCTTCATGGAGGTAGGTTTGAAATTAATCTCCCTAATGGCAGTTCCATCAACCAGAAGTTCTTCCAAATCTGTCATATGATACAGCTCTTTGCGGCAAGTCTCTGACGAATCTGCAGAACTTAAGATTTAAGGAGACTAAGTTCTTTAGATTACCTATCAACAGACCAATTTGGGATAGTACAGAACAACGTTCCAGGACTAATCTCTGTATGTCCAAACTTTGTAAGTCCACCGAGGCAGGGAAGTGTAAAAAAGCATTCAGGTTACGACAGTTACTTAGGTTCAAAACTTTCAATTCCTTTGCCTTCTGCAAGAAAAGAGGACAGAAAAGGCTCAGTTGATGCTGCCTATTCTAAAATCCCAGGATACATAAACAAAACTGCACTTTACCTTCAGGATTTGTCCCCACACTTGAGAATCTCCAGTGACCAAACTGCGAGAAAGATCAAGAATGACCAGTTTCTCCAAATCGAAAATAAGCAATTCAGAGATCTGGCTGCAACCTTGCCAATCAAGCCACGTTAAATTTGAAAGAACATTCTGAGAACTCTCTCCAACAGTAGCCTGGTCAATTCCCAAAAACTTTAAGCGCCGTAGATGGGTAAGCCCCCTTAATTTTAAAAGAACATTCTGAGAACTCCCTCCAATAGTAGCCTGGTTCAATCTCAAAACCTCAAGCACGGTAAATGGCCAAATCCTTCACATCTAATACATTCACTTTGTCCCTTATCAAACGCAAGACCAAGGGCTTCCACCTTTTCAGCAATCTGCAAATCAAGGGAACTGAATAAATAGGATTGGAAATGAAATATAGCCATTCACACTTCATTTTGGGAAGAAAAAAATTAAGGAAATGAAGTATCTTCAAAGATTGTTGACTGTGTTTACACTAAAAGTTTTATGCTTTAAAGTATACCTTCTTTCCATTAAGTGTGGAAAGTGCTTCAAGGTGATTCCATAACCTAGAGCGCTCTCGAGGCTCCTTGAGATTTTCCATCACAACAATTTCTCTGCCAAACTCTCTTAATTGATTATGCATCAATAATTCATTATTTTCTCCTATTTTAACCAGACCCATGTCACAGAGAAACTTGATTCCTCTTGAAGGATAATAGCCACATGCACGCCACATGTATGAGGGAATTCTCTCATCTGTTCCAATGAAAAAACACGCTATATCAAGAAATATCTTTCTCGTCTCTTCATCCAGAGAGTCATAGCTTATCCTAAATGCTTCTTGGACTTTATCTTCTGGCTTCCTTTCTAATCTTTTCAATGTATCTTGCCATATTTTTATTTCCCCCTTTTTCCCATGCAAGTATGAAGCAGTTACTCTAATTGCCAAAGGAAGTCCTCCAATGACGTCAACAATCTTTTTGGACAGAGAATCATACTCATCCTCTTCTTTGCAAGGACATCCACTAAAAGCATGCCTGTGGAAAAGTTGAAGAGCTTGATCACGTCCCATTTCTTTAACCTCATACTCATCAGCCACTCCATCCTTGTAACCCTCAAGAACATCAAGTCTTCCAACTGTCATGAGAATCCTGCTACCTGGGCCAAACCAGCCGAATTTCCCAACTAAATGCTCGATTTGGCCAAAATCATGCACATCATCAAGGAGAATGAGAACTTTCATATTGCTAAATGAATTTTCTATGACTTTGGCACCTTCGTCACAACTACTTAGGCTTCTGCGTTCTTTTCTTTGGAGGTCTGAGATTAACTGTTCTTGCAGGCTCACTAGTCCATTGGATTTAACATTTTCTCGAATACTAGAAAGAAAACTACAACGTTGAAAGAGATGACAGATTTTGCTGTACACAACCTTTGCAACGGTAGTCTTGCCAATCCCTGGCATGCCCCATATTCCAAGTACACGTACATCTTTGTCACATAATTGCGTTGCTTGCTCATTGGCATAGATGACACCAAGCTTTTTCATAACCTCCCGTACGCGGGGTTCAATGTCCACTAAACCGTCGGTTACATTTAAATCGTTCTTCTTCAACAACTTTAGAATATATGAAACGACTCTCTCTATAAGTGCACCTTCATGCCTGCCAAATAGGAATGATGAAAATGGGGAATCATGCTATGATTAGAAACAATTAACAACAGCCTATGAAAATTACAAAAGAAATCATTTAGGTAAATCATACAAAATTGACCAATTAAGGACGATGCAGTGGGCAACAACAAGGGCACGGGAATACATTTACTTCACTGTCAAATCCAGTTCCATCCAATTAATGATTTCAAAAACATCGTGCTCGGCAAAATTCTCATAAATTTAAAGTAAATCACATTAAAAGGACAGTAAAAAGATGATTACCCATTGTTTGTATTCCGGAGATCATATCCCTTCATCTCAGTAACATCTCGGATAGCCTGCTTCCATTTAGCAATGACCTCGCAGTCAATTCCACGGTCCTCGTGCTTACGGAAGGACTCCCCAACACGTCCAAGTTGGTGTTTTAAATCAGCGGGGTTAACATCATAGAAAATGGGCACTATCAGTTGAGTGTCTGCTTTTTGGCATTCCATCATTTCTGCCAATTCCATGAGACAACTGCGACTGGATGCATAATCGTTGGAGATAATAGGTATTGATATCTTGGATTGCTTTATGGATTGAACCAAGGCATCACGGATATTTTCTCCAGGATCAAGATCATTATTGTCTCTAAAGACTGTAATCCTTGCATTAATCAGGCTGGTGTAGAGGTAATCTGCGAATCCCTTGCGAGTATCGGGACCCCTAAAACTCAAGAACACTTTGTAATTGGTTCTTGATGAGGTAGAGATGGGTGAGAAAGACGACGACAACAACCGCAGTGATGACGGATGCAGTGGAGGAGGCCGGGGTGGCGGTGGGGGAGGCGGAGGTGGTGGCAACGGAGGCGGTGAAGAGACCAACCCCTGTAAAATTAAAAAGGCAAACTCTATCATAAGTTGCCACTTCGTTTTATATAAGTTCCGCAGAGTAGCAAAAGCAAAAGGTGGAGGCATAAGGCCTTGAGTAGGTTCTGATCTGAGATAATAAAGTTGCAGTCCATCCGATCTATGCTCATTGATGATGTTCCTAAAAGGATACGAGATCTAAGCAGATTTGATGACCAAACCAAGATCAAGAAAATGTTCCAGTGCAGTCCAAAGAAAAAAATTAGCACTGAAGAAACAGATCCAAGAACATACCAGCTGAAATCAACAGTCCTCACACAGACATAACCCAAAAAAAAACAAAAAAGAAAGAAGCGCACAAACACGGGAAGCGGAGCTAACCGGCTCTCTCCTCTTGCACGTATGATCCAGGCTACACAAACGACGAGACACAAACGAGTTGGGGGCCGTCACCTCCCTCTCTCGCTCACTGTCGATGCTACACGAAGAGAATTTTCGCTTCATCTGATCGCCTCCCAGAGTTGGATCATAGGATATCTCAGATCAAAAGTTGATCAGGAGTGAATGCCAGTGGAAGATGCAAGACTTGCCAAGTCAATGCCAGCGGAAGACGCAGGAGCTGAAAAGTTAAGTCAAGTGAGCGGGGATTAAAAAATGACCAGAATGACCAATTCCCTAAAAAGACCCCAAATTTTAGGTTTTATTTGAATTCTGTCCCGAAATTTTTTTGTTAAAATAATTTTTATAACTTTTACTCTAATCTCAAATATGTCTCTTCAACACTATCAACATTACGAGATTATTATTATTCTAATGTATCGATGAAGATATAGCTTCTAATAATAAATCTTTAATTGACTAAATATACAAATTTTGAAAAAAGATAGTGATTTTTGGACATATTGATAGATTTCAGATTAGAGTGAAATTTTGAATTTTTTAAAAATCAGTATAGAATTAAAATTTGACCTAAAGTTAAGGTTTTTAGGGAATCCCTCTTCGGTTAAGAATTATATCGGGGGAGAGACAAACGGCAGAGTTGGTGGAGAAAGTGGGTGCGGGAAGTATAGAAAATGAGGCAATCGAAATTACCACACTAACCTCTATGATATGTAATATAACTGAGGGTGGGGCTAAAGTCCCACGTCCGGTCCAATTTTAAATGTATTGCCCGTCCTTTTAAAGGATCGAAATGATATTTTGATCGTCACTTTCTCAATCGCGTTCGGCTCCGTTACCGGGTATTTTGACTGAAAAAAGAAGAAGAAAAAAATAGAGAACTGCAGATAAACGTAGGAACTAAATAAAAGCATCATTTTCCTTTTACCTTAAAAACTTAATATGGTATACCAAGGTAGAAAGGCCCTTAGCTTGCATGACGATTCACCGGCTATCAAAAACTATGATTTTGCTCTGTTGATAGACAAAGTCAAATATGAAATAATTTATTTGTTTTTTTCTTGAATCTAGTTATTATGTGAAAATTAAATCCAAGGGCAACGACAAGAAAAAGAATACTTCAGTATTATTATCACAATTTCACTAACAGGAGTTGAAAAAGCAGCTGTAACTTTTTGCAGCACAATTTATTTATTTATTTTTGTGGTAACATCGCTAGTAATAAATTTTATGTATATTTTTCTCTTTTCTTCTGTCTTACTATGAAAGTAAGGCTCATATTTCTGTAGAAATTAGTTTTATTTTCGTAGAATTATTTTTTTATCATCCAATTAGTTTTTTTTTTTAATTAAAGCAAAGGAAGAATTAGCTTGATAATGAGTATCAATGTCAAAACAATACATTAGTTTATTGTTCATACAGTTGTTTCCTTTACCAAGTTGGTTCATTTCATTTTTTATTATCGATTCATCAAAATTATAATTCTATTCTAATATTTCTTTTACTTTAATTTGTTTGTAGCCACTAGTCTTTTATCATAGTCATCAAACTACGGGGAAATTATTGTATTTCATTAGCGCGTCTAACAGAATAAGGAAAATAAAAGTTTCTGTAGATATATTATGACAAAATCTTTTGAAGTGTTGCCTCCAGATGTGTCACCTCCTATAGTAGCTTGCCAGAATTGGCGTCCTCTCACTGCAAAAAAATGGTTTTCATTATCTCTGCAAAAATAGCAAAATATATATGCACTAATTTGTTGCCCCTTTTTTTAAATAACACGAGGTATTCAAATATTGCTGTTTAACTAGTTCCTACGGGTACAAACAATTCATACCCCTCTCTCTTCATTATTTTAAATATTTAATTGTAACTCATTACTTTAAAAATATTTTTTATTTTCGTTAAAATAACACAATTTAAATTTTTTCTTATATTAATAAGAAGAAAAAGTTTCTATACATTATATTTATTCATTTCAGAAATAGAATAATATTGCACTTTCTCGGGAGGTCAGATGGGAGAAGTCGATCTAAAAGACAGACTAGGGAGCCAAAAGTGACTCCGCGGTTATGTCGTTCATGCAAGTTTTCATAGATTGGGAGGAGACTCCGACCTTACATGTGTTCAAAGCCGACATTCTAGGATTGAGCGAAGAGAAGGTGAAGGTCCAGCAGAGAAGGATCCTTCAGATCAATGGAAAGAGAGACAGGAGAGACACGACAGTGGTTCCGGAAGACGCACATTTAACTTCTGCTCGTTACGGTGCCAGAGGGGGTAGGGAGAGCTACATGCGGTCATCCATGGCGTGTCGAACAAGAAAAAAGCCCGTGGTTTCAAGTGGTATTTTCATGTGATCACCATTAGATGCTGTGTATTTTGACATTCAAGCTGTGGAAATGATGCCGGCCACGTTATTCGACTTTAGATTATTTTGGAAAAGGAAGGAGACAATCCAAATAAGATTTTTAGGATGATTTGAAGTTTTTCGCATTCACTGATGCATTGCGATTGGAATGTAGCCATTTATGATATCAGTTTTGACTGTTTCAAATTTCCAAAGATATAAGAAAATGAGCCAAGTGTTCTTACCAAGTTACATTTGTTCATTTGAAAGTTACCAAACCAATGACTTAGCTTATGATCCATTATCTGCTCGTCTTTTTTATTGACTTGTCCTTGTCCTTGTTCTGGCTCATTCCACCTTCCTCCACGACCTTCCTCCATAGTAATAAAAATGCAAAAAATGCAACAATTTTCTTTCTCAAGTTCCATTTCCATTCAGTCTCATTCTAATTCACTAAAGATTGGCAAGAAAGAGAATCATGATCCTAATTTCACTCGGCTTGTTTTACTTCCGACAACCAAACAAGCCCTTAATGTTACGAAACCCTCCGCATCAGTATTGATTTTGAAATGGCAAACAAACTGATACCATATTTGTCAAAGGTTTCCAAAATTTGTGTATTTGTACCATAATTTGAAAGCTTGGGAGGAACTTCAAGGACTAAATTTTACATTAAATTAGCCATATTTTATCGTGTCTCAACTCTCCCTCCACTGGTCAGTGAAAACCTATCCGAAAGTTCCATCGACATATGGTATTACATAAACCATTGACCTAAAATGCCAATTCCACCATGTGCTCCTAGGCTGCTACAAAATGCCGAATCTTCTTCCCTAATAACAGGCGAGAAGCTGCTGAAGATGGCATATTTATTCTTGTCCCCCCAGCACAAACAAATGAGATCTTATAGTCAACAACTTTCATTCAGATTTCATCTGTTCTGAATTCCCCGTAGTCGCAAGCCAAACTTAACCTGGCAAGCTCTTCCTTACGTATAACACCTTTCCCTCACAGGCTCAGTGCACGCTTCCCGCTCTGAACCTGGATACTAGAATTCCCTGCTCTCCATTCACATTAACTCACGGAGTCGAATTACAAACGATTCCGCCAAAAACAGCAGGTACTCAGAAATGATTGGATTGGGATATCCCATATCAGGTTAAAAGTGAGAAGCTGACCTCAAATCAGTAGAATTATGCACCAATATCCCATACCAACGCAAAAAGCTCAAGCTGAACAAATGTTACCTAAAACAACCTATTTGTGATCTTAAACCAAGATGAAGTATGATGCCAAAATCTATAACCACTTGCAATCATTACTAGATCCTTTCTAACCAGCTCGCCCTCTCTGCCCTCCGAGTTTTGATATAAATGTCCCTCTTGGCAGCTATTGTGAGGACTGAGGATACTTTCATTTGAGTAGAGGGGCATCCAAGTCATCCCGGGTGTATCATACACATTACATCAGCCAGAAAACAATTGAAATGTTCTCAATACAAATGTGAGTCCCAGGATGATGTTACTAATAATTTTGAGTTTTCCTACTGTAATAAACTCATGCATTCTGGGCTAGTTGAAAGACTAAAATCTGTACAGTGTTGCCTCTCAGTTTAGTGTGAACCCAAGAAGAACATTCCAGGGATAAGTACACCGGTGCCATAAGTTGTGTACGGCGCTCACTTTGGTGCCAAAAGTTTCCACCGGATCACTTAAGTGCCAAATCGGAAGAAAAACGATCACTTTGGTGCCACCGACGACAGATTCCGGCCAAAATGATTACGTGGCTTTTATATTTTAAAAAAAAAAATCGAGAAGCCTTTAAAACGACGTCGTTTTCCGTCTTTATTAAGAAAACGACGTCGTTTTGCTATCCTACGTGGATAACCTTACAAAAACGACGCCGTTTTTTATTTTATTTTATTTGGAGAATGAAATTAGGGTTTTTTTGTCCACCATTGCTCATCCACCGTTGCTTGGCCGCCGTCCCTCAGCCACCGTCACTTGGCCGCCGTCCCTCTGCCACCGTCGCTCAGCCGCCATCCCTCGACCTCCATTGTAATTGCTTGCCACAGCAAGACAAAAGAACAAAAAAAAAAAAAAACGAACAGAAAATCCCGAGAGAGAGGGAGGTGTCGACGATGAGGGCGAAGGAGAGGATGGCGGGGCCACGGCTGCCGCCTTCGTAGTAGCTGGCTTCGCTGACAACCTCCGTGGCGTTCCAGATCTTCACGGCTACCATTGGCCAGATCGCTCATACTTCTGGAGATTCTTCAAGGTCGCGTTTCCTCTGCACCCAACGATATTTCTTGGGAAAAGGCGGTGGTGAGGCGGAGATTCGGGGATTTGAAAAGTTGATAAGGTGATTGAAAATGGGGGAAAACTCGCGAAGATGAATGTGTGGTTTCTTTTCTAGAAAATTACTAGTGTTGATGATTCTGCGCTGCTAGTGTTGTTGATTCAGTGCTGTTGATGTTGCTAGATCTGTTCAGGGAAGAAGACGAATTTGCTCAGGGAAGAAGACGGCACAAAACGGTGTCGTTTGGAGATTTAGGGTTTTGAATTTGGGGGAAAGACACAAAACGGCGTCGTTTTGGTGTTAGGATGCTAAAACGACGTCGTTTGAAGTTCCGGCGAGCCACATCAGCATAAGAAATTAATAAAAAAAAGGCCACGTCAAATTTCCGGCCGATCGGATCGGCGTTGGCACCAAAGTAAGCATTTTTCAAATTTTTTGGCACTTAAATGATCCGACGGAAACTTTTGGCACCGAAGTGAGCGCCGTACACAACTTATGGCACCATTAGTGTACTTATCCCAAAATTCGATGGAGGAGTCTACATGAAACATACAAAGGCTCATAAGTCTTTCTCCGCAGGTGATGAGTAAAAGATAATTGGAAAATAGGTGCATTTCTTAACTACCCACTGAGCTTGAGCAAAAGAGGTGCACTTCTTACCGTCAAATGAATTGTAACTTTGGGTCCTATAGACACCTGTTCATGATGATAAATCTCAGGAGAAGATCATTTGGTATTATTACCTCCCCCGAGCATGTCTTGCACTAAATGCAATATTTGTATCTACATCTCCTGCATGACATGCCAGACAACCAGCTGTCTAGGGGGTTTGTTCATATGTGAGAGCGACCAATTGGAGATGCCTTTGAGGCAAGAAAATTCCTTGCAGTGCCTCCAGATTTTCCAAATATCTTTGGAGTTGGATCATTCCAAATTTACGGGTAACAACTAAGTCGCCAGTTGAATGAGAGACTGGACAGAATGATGGATTGGTGAGGTAATGAGGAATATGAAGTATCTGATGACCTGTGAGGTCATGCAAGGCTGCTTGTTTATGGCACTTGGTTCCACTTTTGATAGATGAAGGACTCGAAAAACTTTTGGTGCCAAATTTCAAATTGCTCCTCCAGCTATTTTGGCGCCAGTTAGCCAACTCAATTTCGCAGTGGACTTCAATGATGTCACCTCCACAGCTGTATGTTTTTGATTGTGTCCAAAGAGCCCTGTAAATAACAGAATGTCCACTCCAGAAGCACAGGACATCAACTGTTTATTGAACGTTCTATCACGAGCTTTAATGCACCCTGTACTTGCTGTGTGTTTTCTGCCTCGCATTCACTAACATGCAGCACTTCCAAGGAGGTTAACTCCATAAGGCCTTCAATATCAGGGATCATCCTGCATCTTTGGACTGATAGGACATTCAACATCTTCAAGTTAGATATATCGGGCAATCCACCTAGTGAATCACAGTCTGACAAAATCAAACTTCGTAAATCTGTTAATTGGCCAAGCCCATTGAGATTACGTAATTCACAGTGCGTTATATTCAAGATTTCCAGAGCAGTTAGTCCTTGAAGCCCCTTAATCTCTTCAATCGCAGATTGAATGAGATTTAGTTCTGATAGTTTGCTCAGATGGTGAACTGTTGCCAATTGTCTCAAAGATGAACAATGTCGAATATATAAAACAGACAACGATAGGGGAAGTTCCGGCATCTTCTCAAGATTCACACCAGATAGAACTAGCTTCTTAAGATGTGTACATGAGAGGGAATCATGCCCAAGTTTCAGTTCCCTGATTCGAGAATGAGACAACTCTAACATCTTCAGTTTTGGAAGTACTACGGGCACTACTAAGAGATCTCTCGATCTGGATTTTGGCTCCTTCAATGTTGAGGGGCATATGAGCTCCTTAGGATCTTTATCACCCAGGCATATCTCCTCCAACTTCACTAAATCCTTAAGAGCTGGCAAGGTCTCCATCCTTTCAGAACTCACACGTAGACAAGTTAAACTGGAGGGAAGCTCTGGCAGCACTTGAATCTTGTTGCAACAAAGTAAATCAAGAGTCTGAAGACAAGAAAGACTTCCAATTTCTGCAGGAATGCCAGAAATACTAGAATGTCCCAATCTCAGTATCCTGAGACGATCTAGACTCTTAATAGCAGTTGGAACGGCTCCCTTCAAACTCCTACAATGGGAAGCATGTAACTCTTCAAGGTTGACCAAATTTCCAATTTCTCTAGGCAATTCTTTAATGAAGCAAGAATCCATTTTTAACACTTTTAAGCGCCCCAAGAAAGTAATTGAATTGGACAATTCAGATATGCGTGTCCCTGTTATATCCAACTGCTCTAATGAGTTTCCCAAATTGCAAATTGAATTCGGAAGTCTTCCTATCCAATGACAATCCTTCAGAGACAGGATTCGAAGTTTAACCAGCTTTTCAACTGAGTCAGGGATTTGAGTAATTTTTGCATTTTCCAGTGAGAGTACTGAAAGAGCTGTCAAGCCACGAACTGAATCGGGCAGGTGACTTAATTGGAGACAGTTGGAGGCACTAAAAATCTCAAGTTTCTCCATGTAGCCCATCGACACAGGAATTTCTTGTACTGAAGTCCCATCAATAAAGAGCTCCTTAAGAGTTTTCACGTGACCCAGTTCAATTGGCAACATATTGAGTTCATTGCAGAACCTCAAATTTAAGGAAGTTAAACGTTTTAGATGACGGATGGAAGGATCTAACTTCATTAGCCGAGAACATCCTACGAGAATCAATATCTCCAAATCTGGAAAAGAGGAGAAGTCCGGGCTTATCAATAGGTCAGCACAACCAGTAAGATTCAAGACTTTCAACTGTGGCATCTGCAAAAATAACACAGAAACATTAATTCGTACGCTAAACAAATCTTCAGAGGAAATAATTTTTGAAAATATGTTTTCCAATCTTACAATCCTGGCATAGTTTAGGAGGATTTCTGGAAAATGTTCTCATAGTCAAAGAAGATGCTTATTTAGATTCTGAAGAATGACTAACCCTTTCAACAACCAGAAAATCATTTCCCTTAGCTCACTCAACCTAAGATTCCACTACCACCATCATCCACACACCCTCTAATTGTTGTCGGCAGGCAACCAATAATTTCCTTAAGTATTTCAAGAGTAATATTCAATTCTGTACATGCCATATGCCTGAAAGTGTCGTATCTTAAATAAGTCTCCATAAAAAGCTTTCTGGTGAAAACTTATTCATCAGGGAAACAGTTTAATGAAATAAACAAAGCTTAATCTACCTTGATTTCTCTCCAACCTCCCCAGTCTTCAGTGACTTTGCTCCTTGAAAGATCAAGAATGACTAATTTCTCAACATGAAAATTAGTAGCTTCAAAAACTCTGGTGCATCCTTGCCATTGAAGCCACTTCAAATTTGGAAAAACATTGGCGAAATCACCAACAACTTTGGCACAATCCAAGATAAGAAACCTTACGTTTGGCATGCTCTTAAAATCTTCCGCGACAAAGTTGAGGTGGTCTGTCCCCTATAACAGAAAAAGTATTTAAGTGGAGAAAAAAAATGAGAAAGAGCTAAATAAGTCAACATTAAAGAGAACGGCCAATTTATCAACATTCCCAGGCTCCAGAGCAGGGCAAGGCCCGCAACCTGCTACAGAATTACACAAGATACTGTACCTCCATTTTCTCTGTATTCCAGGCCAATTCCAAATTGCATAACCTGCCTCGCGTTCCTGGATTTAGATCATCCTCTTTTTGTATGATTTGTTGGCCAAACTCCCTTAACAGCCTGTGCATCCCTAGTTCATTATTTTTTCCAATTTTCACCAAGGACAGGACATGGAGTGCATCAACTCCATCAGACGGGGGGAAATTGGGATTATGCCACATAAATGAAGCAATTCTACCATCCACATCAGCAGGGAGGCATGCGATATCAAGAAATATCTCTCTTTGCTCTTTGCTCAATTCTTCATAACTAACCATAAAAATCTTTTCAATATCCAGGCCAGATTGCAATATTAGCTCCTTAAGTGGAGTCCATTCTTCTACTACTTTTCTAGACAAGAGTGAACCAATTACTTTGATAAGTAATGGGAACCCATTCACAGAGTTGATTATACCTGTTACAATTTCATCAAAATCTGAAATTGGAAGATTTCTTCGCAGTGCATGTTTTCTGAAAAGTTCAAGAGCTTGATCATTATTCATCACGTTGATACCAAAAACATGAGCCAACCCTCGAGATATGAACTCTGGAAGAACAGATTTGATACTAGTGGTGACAATTATCCTAGATCCATAACCAAACCAATCAAGCTTCTCTCCAACAATTTCGTGGAGATGCGACCGTACCTCCACATCATCAAGAACAATTAGGACTTTGATATTCCGTAATATTCCTTTAAAAAAATCAACTCCTTTCCCAACTTGATCAACCTTGTATTCTCGGTTTAGGATATCAGACATCAACTTGCTTTGCAAAAGCTGAACACCTCCAAGTTGTTTCATTGTTGCCCCAATATCTGCAAGGAAACTACAACTGTCGAACTGAGAGGAAATTTGCTCATAAATAACCTTTGCAAGAGTCGTCTTGCCGATCCCACCCTTCCCCAAGATTCCAACAATTCGTACATCACTGACTTCTAAATCAAGTAAGTCCATCATGTCCTCCACTTGCTTGCCAATAGGTACCATTGGTTCTTTTGCTTCATCGTTCTTTCGAACCACCTACAAGAGCAAATAAATTGTAAACACAAAAGCTGCTGCCGGAAATGAGAAAGTGTAACAATTGGATTCAATTTTCTTTTTATTTCTTGCTGCACTTTAGAAACAACACAGAAAAGCCACCAATCATATCCAAGTAAATGATCCCACCTTTGTCGATACAACACTTCGACCATTCAACAATTATCCCAATCACTCTACAGATACAAAAATCATCAAAAATCACAACTGATTACTTCCATCACTAGACCTCTAAGGTAAGGTTGTTTGCCATGCCATGCATACTCCTATAAATAGGACTAGTGCAAATAGACTTACACCACTCAAGTCTGAATCAAGTAAGTCCCCCATGTCCTCCACTTGTTTGTTTGCTTCATTGTCCTCTGGAACCTCCTACAAGAGCAAATAAATTGTAAACAAGAAAGCTGCTGCGGGAGATGAAAAAAGTGTAAATATGAAATTTAATTTTCCTTTTATTTCTTGCCGCACTTCAGAAACAACACAGAAAAGTCACCAGTCATATCCAAGAAAATGATCCCACCTATGTTGATACAACACTTCGTCTATTCAACAAGTTAGGACATAGCATTAAATGGAATGTAATCAACCTTTTAAGGATTATACTCCATTTGCAATATTATCCCAATCGCTCTACAGATACAAAAATCATCAAAAATCACGACTGATTACTTTCATGACTGGACCTCTAAGGTAAGGCTGTTTGACACGCCATGCATACTCCTTTATATAAGACTTGTGTGAATAGTCTTACATCACTGAAATAATTAAGTAAGTCCCCTTTGTCCTCCACTTGTTTGTTTGCTTCATCATCCTTTCGAACCCCCTACAAGAGCAAAACAAATTGTAAACACGAAAGTTGCTCCGGGAAAAGAGAAAGTGTAACAATTGGATTTAATTTTCCTTTTTTTCTTGCTGCGCTTCAGAAACAACACAGAAAAGCCACCAGTCATATCCAAGTAAATGATCCCACCGATGTCGATACAACACTTCGACCGTTCAACAAGTTCAGGATATAGCATTAAATGGAATGTAAACAACCTTCGGATGATTATACTCCATTTGCAATATTATCCCAGTCACTCTACAGATACAAAAATCATCAAAAATCACGATTGATTACTTCCATAATAAGGTTGTTTGCCATGCCATGCATACTACTATATATGGGACTAGTGTGAATAGTCTTACATCTTACTTAAGGTGAACACACTACCAAGGAAACATATTCAAGCAATTTCACATGATCAACTACCGATAATTGGATGAGTATGTTCACATGCACACCGTTTACCTTCAGCTTGACCATGACTTCTTCGACGATTTCTTTGATGGTGCGATCATCGCTGCCACAGAAGTGAACTTGTTTCAGTTAGAAAAGAAAGGGCGCAAGTTTAACATTTGGGTGGATACTAGATGACAAAGCAAGAACCACTCCTATTGAACTGCAGATCAACTATTTGAAGTTCATTTCTACTTGAAGCGCAACATCAAAAACAAAATAATCAGTTTGTTCTATTGGAATTTAGCATTGCTATCCTAGAAAATGATCTATGAGTTGCAAACCCTCCTGTAATAAAGTCTGGGCCTTTTACCTGAATCCCCTTAATGAAGCAACCTCTTTAAGCGCAGCTTCCCACGCTTTTACTTCGTCGGACCCGATTGTTTTCTTGAGATTCACTAGGGCATCGTGATACAGATGGGTTTCCAGCCTAACATCACGAGGTTCCACGTCGTGGAATATGGGGATGATCGTTTTCCCACCACCTGATTTCACCTTGCTCTTTACCATTGCCGCAAGCTTCCGGAGACACCGCGCACTGTAAGGGTAGCTTCTGGAGAAGATGGGGATGTAGATTTTGGCGCTGCCGATTGCTCGCAGAAGATGCCCGCCAGCTTCATCGCCGAGTCGAAGTTCTTCGTCGTCTTTGAAGACGCGGATTCCGGCAGCAACCAAGTTCTGGTACAGGAAGTCAGCGAATACAGAGCCAGTGTCGGCTTCCGTGAAACTCAGGTACACATCGTAGTCGCTACCCGAGGTGACCTCTCCGCTACTCGCTGATGCATCTACCGAGTTGGTCTTGGCCTTGGCCTGGGGGGCGCGGAATTCGGGGGGGAAGATTTCGGGGAGGAAGTTGGTCTTGACCTGGGGGCGCGGCATTCGGTGGGGAAGAATTCGGGGAGGATGCGGAATTCGAGGGGGAAGTTGGTAATGGCCTGGGAGCCGTATAGATTTCGGGCGCACCTGTCGTAGGCGAGGGCTGCTTCCACGGCGGTGTCGAAGGTGCCGAGCCAGCTTCGGGTCTTCTTCTCCGGGTCTCGGATCTCGGCCGCATATTTGCCCCAGGGCCGCTTTTGGACGCCGCGGTACTGGATCTTCTGGGCGCGGTGTGGGGAATTCCCCGGCATGGGGATCGGAGCTGCGGCCTTTGCGGCGGTTCCGGTCTCGGGCACAGATGGGAGAGAGAGAGAATGACCAGCACGCAAACTTTTTCCTTTTTCCTTCATCCCGGGAACGATTTTGGAGGAGGAGGAAGATATGGGTGGCCCTGAAAGACTAGATGTCTCTGGCAAATTCTCGGGCTCGACCACCGCCTCCTTCAACGGAGGGTCAGTCCCGGGGCTCCCCGTGTCTGCGTCCATGGAGGTCTCCTCCCTTCTCTTCATCCTCCGCTCTGGTTCCGTCGTTGATCGTCGCCCGCTTTGTTATTCCGCCATTTTATTATTCCCGCGGAGACGAGTATTTAAAGAAAAGCGAAGAGACGTTCAGCGTTGAAAAGACGATTCTGCCATTTTTCGAGCTGCTTGTGCTTGAGTCAGTCAGGGACCAGGGATGGGGGGAAATTTCCCATTTATTTTATTTGTTTTCTCCATTGGCTCTTGAGCCATGGCTGAGTAAAAGAAAAGGTAAATACTCAGCGGCTGAAAAGACAATTATGCCATCCTGGAGCTGCTTGATGGAGCGCTGGCTGCCACAGAAGTAAACCGTTCCAGTTAGAAAAGAAGCGCGTGAGTTTAACATTTGGGGGGATACTATCTGATAAAGCAATAACCACTCCTATTGAACTGCGGATCAACTATTTGAAGATTATTTCTACTTAAAGCGCAGTGCAACATCAAAAACAAAGTAATCAGTTTGTTCTATTGGAGTTTAGCTTTGCTAATCCAGAAATTGATTTATGAGTTGCAATCCCTCCTGTAATAAAAATATGGGCTTTTTATCCGCCAGATGACGTGTCCCATCGCCATCCCGGCAATGAAGCGACCTCTTTAGGAACATCTGCCCATGCTTTATTTCCTCGGCCCTGATTCTCCGCTCATGCCCCATTAGTTCATTGGGGGTACCGATGAGTTTCAAGCCTAACATCACAAGGCTCCACACCATAGAATATGGGGATGATCATTTTCCCACCACCCGATTTTGCCTTCCTCTCCACCATTGCCGCAAGCTTCTTGACACCCCATGCCGGCAGCGTAGTTTCTGGAGAAGATGGGGATGTACATTTTGGCCCCGATTGCTCTCAGAAGCTATCCGTCAATTTCATCAGCGTCTCCAAGTTTATTGCAGTCTCTGAAGGCGCCGATTCTAGCCTCAACCAAGCCACGGTACAGAAAGCCGACGATCGGAAGGCGCATGTCGGTTCTCATGACACTCGGGAACACTTGGTAGGAGTCGCAACTTCTGAGGCGACGTCTCCGCCCATCGCTGCTACATCTGCAATGACTTCCCCTTATTCGTTGCAGGATCATATCGAGACGGATGGCAAGCGCTCTGGTTTTGCCCTAATCGCCTCTCGTTTGGTGACTCCCTACAAGATTATTTCGAGAAATTCCCAGTCAATCTTCAAATCGTTTGCTTTTTAAAATCAAACCCTTTGGACCCACGTCCAGCTCAATTGCTGAAGTTGACCGGGAGCCCTCAAGCTATGTAGCACCGACACGAGACACGACACGAGTGTCCGACACGACACGATACGTCGACACGTCATTTCTAAAAAAATAGAGAATTCCGACACGTTGCGACACGTTGTATATTAAATGAATATTTTTATTTTTAATTAATTTAATTCAAATTCATAAATAATTAATTAATTAAAAAAAGAGCCTATAATAAATACACTAATAATATTAATAAATCAATTCATTAAAAATTCGAAAAATATATTTATAGTTAATGCGAAACATGTTTTTAGCTTTAACAAAAATTATTGATGAAACTAATAATCAATAAAAATTAGAATCAATTTATTTAAATAAATCCATAATTTTCTATAATAATCAAAATTTCTCATTGTTCAAAGTTCAATACTTTTATTTTTCGAAATTATTTGTTAATCTCATTTATTTGATTTTCCCATTAAAAAAAACAAATCCCCAAAATCCACCCCTTTTTTCCTCCATCCATTTCCCTCCACCCAAATTTATTTTACATTTTTTCCCTCCCCCACCAATGACAGACAGGTTGTCAACCTGTCACTACCCCTCCCCCAAAACTCAAAAGCCACGCCACTTCCTTCGTCCATTTCCCTCCATCGTCCCCTTTTTTTTTATTACTTTTTATTCCCTCATAAAAACCCTAGCAAACTTTTCCTCCTCTTTCTCGGCGAACTTTTCCTCCTCCTTCGCGCCGCTCGCCGCACACACCGCCCGCCGCACGACCCCCTTCCTCTCCTCTTCCTCTCGATCTTTCTCCTCCTCCTCCTCGCCGCACGACCACCTTCCTCTCCGCACGACCCCCTTCCTCTTGATCCTTCTCCTCCTCCTCCTCCTCGTCACCGATCCATCGCAACAGTGGCGGCTGCTCTCTCTCGCCGTCGAAGTGGTTCGTCGCGTGGCTTCGTCTCGCCGGCGGGAGTTTACTTTTTCTCTGTTCGGCTCTTTCTCTAGCCGTCTCTCGCCGTCGCTCGCGGCCTCTTCTCCCTCGCCCTCCCTGGCCTCCACCCTCCGTCAGGCTTCCGAACACGCGTGTCGACGCGTGTCGAGAAATGTTGACCGCGTGTCGAAAAGTCGGACACGCGGTCAACGCGTGTCCGACCGTGTCCGAGCGTGTCCACGTGTCCGACACGCTCCGACACGTGTCGGACACGACACGGAAGCACGGACAACGTGTCCGTGCTTCATAGCCCTCAAGTCGCTCAATTTTCCACGCTAACGTCACGAGGCATCTCCGTGAAAATAAAATATTTAAAAGAATGTAGAACGAACTAACGAATTTTCAAAATTAATGAAGGGAATCTGGAAAAGAGAAAGGAATATGCCAACCAAAACTGGGAGGAATATAACCACCGGGGTTTTTCTCCAATTTTCCTTGGAAAGGGGATTAAAGGAAGACGATTAGGCTGCGCATGACAACGCTTCGTTCGGGAAGAGTTTTTTTTTTTTTTTTTTTCAGAAATAGTTCTTTTCTATTTCGCGGGTGAACAATTTCTGAGTAAAAAGAAACTTGTTTGGTAACGACACAAAATTTCACTCTTGGAATAGAAAAATAATAGAAATGCGTTTGGTAACACAACAATTTCTTTTTTGTATTTAATCATTTTTTATTCTTGTCGATGGATTGCCGCGCCGCCCGCCCCGCCGGCCCACCGGCCGCCGCCCATTTGTTACCTGCCGCTAGCCGAGCCGTCACCATCGACCGCCGCCCGGAAGCCATCGGCCACAAACTTGGCCGACGGCGGCAGGGTGACGAGCGGCGGCGGACGTAACGGGGGCGGCGATGGGCTTCCTCCAGCGGTCGACGGTGACGGTCGGTGGCTAGCGGTCGTGCGCAGCGATAGTCTAGCGAGCAGCGGCAAGGCGGCGTTTGGGGCGGGCGGTGGCAACCGCCAGTAAGCGCCCGCGGAAGTGACTTGACTTTGTGCAGCGGTTGACGGCCAAAGGCGCAGCAAAGAAAATGAAATAAAATAAAATTAAAAAAGAAAATCAGCTCATTTCTAAAAATTGTTCCGGGGAACAAGAAGTAATTTTTTTGTTTCTCAAAACTGTTCCGGGAACAAAAAATTAAAGAAATTGTTCCCGGGAACAAATGTTTTACCAAATAGGTTTTTGTTCTTTTTTTTGTTCCGGGGAACAAAAGAACAAAAATTTTGAGGAACAGAAACGTTGTCATGCAGGCCCTTAGTTTCATATATAGATTTCAACTCTCAAATTCTGTAAAAGAAACAAGACAAAAGTTTGAAAATAAATTCAGAGTAAGAAAAATATGCCAAGCTCTTTCGAGGAAGCTGTCATCACGGCCTCAACGGTACCACCGCCAACTAAGCACTGGCTAGGTCGCCAATCCCTAATCAGAGCTTGCGATATCTGCCATTACAGTCGCCTCCACCATCAAACGCACGCTCCCTATCTCTTTATGCTCGCATCTAGCACCGCATGGATCATAACAAATCTCTCTCTCTCTCTCTCTCTCTCTCTCTCTCTCTCCGAAACGAGAGAAATCGTTGTTCCTCGGTCATGACACTCGTGGCAACATTTGATAGACATCATAATCCTCTTTATCTCGCAGGATCTGCGAATGTATGATAAACAGGAATTAAGGGATAGTAACAGTAACCCCAATTTTTTCAATGTTTGGAAGAGTTTTGTTCTTGTCGGAGAGGCGGTACATTCAGATTCCATCAAAATCCTTTCTTCTCTAAGCCCACGAAGAAATTTCAACGCTTCCATTCCATCCAAGAGAACTGCGGATGTTTGGTTCCATTCCATCCAAGAGAACACCCTTCCAATGCCTGACGGATAACTACGATGGATTCCCTGTTCTCTTCCTCCCAACGAATTGCATCAAAGTTCACCTCAACCGCGCCAAACTCCGGAGGCGACCACCCCCGTAGAAGGGTGGTTTTGAATTCGATTTCTTCTCCCATGAGGCAGTAGGACGCACTCTGTTGAACTACAGAGTTTCGATTAGCGATCTCTCACTTTCTCAGCATCTGGGGCTTTGGGGCTTTGTTCCCAAAGAGTTTATCAGATTGAAGAGGGGTCTGAAGTTGACTACATATTTGGCGCTTTGTACTTTCGATAGTCTGCTGCAGAGATAGCCTGTAGGATCAGTTATAATATCCCTTTTCGCTAGGCTCATAGGAAAAACTTAGCCTTTGGTTGCCATTAATAGTTTCTTGGGAGTATGGGCGGCATAATGAGTGTCTGCGTTGAAACTACTCTCTGCATCTGTAGCTGACGTATGGCCACCTTTTACACTGTATTTTTCTATTCGAGAGCCAAATTTGGCTTATCTTCGACTACATTTGAACTTAATGGAATTGCCAAAATCCATTGGGCAAATCCTTTAAACTCACGAAAATGCTCAGAAGATACTGTGCCAAACCCATGAAGACCCATTTCCTTTCTGTGCTTTCCAGATTTCTGTTGAGGGAAAATACAGTGCACTCATCACTCTGCTCCAGGATGCTTCTGGTTTCTTTATCATCCTCCACGCCTGTTTCACTAAAGGGGATTGATTAAGGCAAGATATCATATTTTTTCCTCCTTATAACTTTTCCAGCTTCTCCAGTGGACTCTAGTTTTGCCTTCTGCGGAGGACCAACGGTACTTAGCAATATTCTTTTCAATCATTCCACTGACAGATATTGGTATTTGGGAAACTAACATATACCATAAATAAGGATGGTATTTGGGAAGGGGGGGTTTTGTTTTGCCGTTTGAGCTTTTGGGGGTGTCGTATAAGGGTGAGCATGGTTTGGGTTGGGCCGGTCCACCCCCAAACCCTAGGACCAACCCGCACAATACCGGTCCTCAATTTTTGGGACCAAAGACCAACCCTATTGAGGTTGGAACCAAGGGCCGAACTGACTTAGTGAGTTCGATCCGGTTCCAAGGTCAACCCGAGACCAACTGATAATTTTTTATTTCATTTTTTGTACTCCTTGAAAAAGCAATTGAGGACCGAACTAATCCAATGAGTTCGGTCCAGTTCCATAATCAACTTGAGACCAATCAATAATTTTTTATTTCATTTTTTATACTCCTTGAAAGGACAATTGAGGATCGGACCGACTCAACAGGTTTGATGACGAGCGAGGTTAGCTAGGAAAGGCAATCGGTGAGGGTCGAGTAGGGTGAGCGTTGAACAGAGTGAGGATTGAGTGTCGAGTGGGGAGCAACAAGCCAAACAAGCATCGAGTGGCGAGCGGCACGAGTGACCCAAAGCGAGCAGGGCAAGTGTCGAGTAATGAGTAGAAAATTTGTTTCTTTCGATTTTGACAAATTAAAAACTAAGAGGATATATAAGATAGAAGAGAATGAGTACTAGAGAAGGAAAATGCCGTAAATAACTGTTTATGCCCTTTTGGATGCCGTGAGAACTCCTCACAAAAATATTTTCCTCATTCGTAAATTATGATTATTCACATCGTAAAAGACATTAAAAATCTAAAAAACAATGCAAAATTACTTAAACTCCTCATTAAAGAGGAGTTTTGTTGACATTGTTTATTTTAAGGTTTTCTCTATATAAAAAAATATAAATAATATTATATATATAGTCAAGATTCGTTCGGGTTGGACTGACCTTAAACTCCCAAGATCGATGACCAACCCGCATAGTATTGGTCTAGGAATCCTAGAACCAAGGACCAACCCAGTTTCCTTGGGAACTAGATCAAGATCGGCAGGATTGGGCCGATCTAGGGTCGGTCCAAGGTTGACTCTAGACCAATGCTCACCCGTAATGTCATTCTAGAAGTGGTGTAGGCTAGGGCAATGGAGGACATGGACGCGTTGTTTCGCTCCAAAACGACACACGGGTTTGGGCCTTTTTGGGTTTTGAGACGAGGTTTCATTTTAAGCTGGACTTTAAGCAGATCTTTTCTTTTTCTTTTTCGGATTGGATAGCAAATCGGTTCTTCTGTTGTAAAAAAAAAGCTATGTGAGCTTTTCTTTTTCATAGAAACTTAAATTAAATGCTAAGAACATGCAACTAGTGTTGTCAATATTGAGTTTCTTCCCTGTGGTAGAATATTAATTTGAGTCGAAATTACTATCATGTTGAACGACGCTGTCATTACCATCTCATCACGGTACTAGTAAAAATGTAAGATTATTCCACATCAATGCACAATTGAAACAAAGACATGGATGAACCAAAATAGTAACATTTATTGAAGATCAAGGCATTGCAAGCATTCATAATTTTACTCGATCAAATTTTCATTTACTAACACAATGCGGCAAATTATATAACAAGTAATAAAAGCTCTACTTGATTTTACACCAAATACATTAAATATATTCAAGAAAGCAACAATAACTTATGTCCATCAGGGAAAATAAGCCAAACCAGGATATAAAGAGGTTGGTCCCAAGTTGTTTAAGGCCGGACTTAAAACTTCAGTGTCCATGCCCAAGTCACTGGCTACCGCGCCTGAATACTTGGCTCCTGCAATCAAGTCAACAATGCTCAAGATCAGTCTATCGAGATTGGGCCCCGATCTCCGACGCCCATGCTCAAGTTCCGAATGGCTAGGCCCAAGAAAATTGGAACCTCAGTAGCAGGCTCGAGTCCCCTAAGGTCAAGGCCCAGTCTTCGACCAAGGCGGGGACCTCAACACTAGGGTTCAGGATTGTAGCAACTGGACCTTAGTCCCTTGAGACTTGACCCAAGACCTTAACGCCTCATGCTCAAGATTTCGGCAGTCATGTCAATGTCTTCAGGACCTCGACGGCTGGGCCCAAGTCTAATAAAATGAGATGAGCCTTAGCTTTGTCAACTCAAAATCAACATATTCGATTATTTTAAAAGTCTAGTTAATGAATGATACTATTTAAAATTTTTACAAATTCTATTTATAGACTGCCAAAACAATGAAATTTTTTAATCCATGTACACACGTAATGTAAATAATGCATGTCTCTTCAGGAAAAAAAAGTTAAGTTTTCATTTCCAAGCGACAGAAAAATAATCAACAGTCCATTTTCAAACTTCAGCCGAGCTTCGGAAAATATTACTATTTTCCTAGAAAATGACTTCTTTAAAAATATTTTTCAAAAAGCCAAAATTCCTGCAGGAGCATATAATTTTGACCAAAAAAAAAAACGGAGCATATAATTAAAAGCTAAAGGCCTCCTTGCTATTGGAGAGAGCAAGTGGCTTCATGGACCAGCTTTTGAGAAGAGAGTAAGCCCTGGGCTCTTGTTCGATCCAATGCAGGTCATCTACGCTTGGACCGGGGGATCACATGGGATCAATCATGTAAAAGCTTTCCATCTCATTCAACCTTCGGCTGCAAATTCGTAGAAATAGAAGTACACGAGAGAAACGTAAGGACTTGGAAGTCCAAGAAGCTAATCTCTTTGCTAAGAGTCATTTGCACTCAGCAGTCATCGACAAGTATTTTGGATGAATTCCAAAGTCAAATATCTCCTCAATACTCCCTATTTAGAATATCAAATTCATTCCATCACATAGCCCTCGAACCGCGAGTGCAAGCCTCTCAATCACCCTGCTGAAATTAAAGAATACCCTAGAATCTCCATTAGCGTACGTAGTTTTTGTTAGCTTCAAGATAAGTAACAAGTCACGATAATCCCCTAAAATCAATACACAAAATCACAGCCATCTTCCACTAAGATTCTGTGAGATGAGTCGTCCTCTGCGACGAAGAGCAGTAATGAGATTTGAGTTCTTTGAGACTGGCAGCTGCCTCCTCCGCAATTCTAGACAACGTACGATCCGATTTTTCAGCTTGCTGGTTGAACTAGACAATTCTCTGTTCAACATAGTCGTTCAGAGATGCGAATCTCGAAAATATGGCAGTCTGTTTCAGCTCTGATACCAATTTCAGCAGTGACTCAGCCGCTTGAACCTTTTTCGGGTACATGCATCAAATGGCAGAGGAGACAAATACATGAGCACAGAGAAGCTGCTTCTTTGATAAGCTTTGAAAAATAAAGGCGCGCATGACAACCATTCTGTTCTAGAAGTAATTTCTGAAATAAAAATAGATTTTTCTATTTCTATTTTTAGAAGAGTTTCTAAGCAAAAATAACCGTTTGATAATGACACAAAATTTTTACTCTAAAAATAGAAATTCGTTTGATAACGACACAAAATTTCTTCCTTTCGGACGGCGGCATTTACAAATCGACCTTTAATATAAAAAATAAAAATAAAAATGATTTAGTGACAAAAAAATAATGAATAAAATAAAATAAAATAAATCATAAAAATATCATTTTATTTTAAAATAAAAATATAAAAATAAATTTATTTTATTTATTCTATTTTATTTTATTTTACGAATAAATTTATTTTAAAATGAATAAAAATAAAAAATAAAAATAATTTTATTTGGCAAAACACTCAAGGCAAATAATAATAAATTTATTTTTAGTAAAAATAATTTATTTTCATTTATCATAAATAAATTATTTTTAATAAACTAAAAAATGATAAATAAAAATAATTTATTTATTTTAATAAATTTATTTTTATTTTTAATAAAATGAGGAGAGGAGATGAGGGAGGACTCACTGAAATTAGGGTTTAGTGAGAGAAATTATTTCTGTGTTCTTTTCGAAATCAAAAGTAGAAAATTTTAAGGCTTCCGATTTCTTTCCAAATCTATTTCGGAATAGAAATCTATTCCAAAAAATAGAAAAACTGAATAGGTTTATCAAACGGATTTCTTTTCCAGAAACAGGTCGGAACAGAAAAACTATTTCTGGAACAGAAATTTTGGGTTGTCATGCACCCCCTAAAGAAGTAGATGAATCCAGGGTTAATCTTTCTAAAGAATTACAAGTAGATGTTCCCACTTAATAATATTCCTAGAAAAGTTTTTAGTCCTTAACCACACACATCACCTATTCAAGTAACTAATCTCGAATGCCACTCATTTTCCCTCAAGTTCATTTAAACTATAGAAAGATGCTCTCACCACTTCATCATATTCCTTGAAAAGTTAATAATGCTTAGCCACCTGCATTTTGCAGATTCGAGTAGCTAATTTTGAAGTAAACCTTTGTGTTCACTCAAATTCATTTAAACTATACAGAAAATCCAGATTGTGAGGGTCATTTCGCATTATGGTTATTGCTATTGCTAAATGCTAATACATGTGGGCAAACGCAATCTCTGAGATAATGAAATTCCCATTATCATGAAAAAGAAATTCTACATCCATTTTCTAGGAAGTCTCATAGCCCTGCAATTTTGAGTCTCTCATGGATTCAGCGGGGGATTACCAAACTGACATATGGTAAACATATATGCCAAACATGAACTGCTTTTTGGGTTAATGAGCAGAATTAACTATCCTTTGCGGGTTACAATAATTAAATGGCCAAACCTCACTTCAGATTAAAGTCCAAATCTTACCATTCTTGCTGCGCGCATCTCCATCATGAAAGCTTCTTGTGAGTTTCTGACTGGAGGGTCATTCACCTGCCATAAGTGAGAAGACTGAGTCAATACCACGATGGACGCTCTTCAGATATCAAACCCTTCCCAGTTTGGAAATTTCAAATTGAAGATAAAAATATAGAACAATTGTTCTTTCATTTTTCAATAAGAGTAATATCTCTTCGCATGTGACATAAAGAAAAATCTCTCGGAGTGTACATGCTACTTGAATCACTAGAATGGCAGAGACAAACTTGACTTTTACCATATAGGTGTTTTCCACCAAAGAAAAAGAGAAAAGGATCATGAGATATTTGCCACCCCACGTCAAATTGTTCTGTCTAATTTGCGAGCGACAGGCAAACAATGTCAACAACTGTAAAAATTGTCCATCCAATTAATCTACCTAAAACAAGAAGCAGTCCAATCTAGAAACCAACAGAAATGCCAACATCAAGTCATGGGAATTCTTAGATAAATGACACGCTTTCCAAATTACACCTCATCAAAACAGAGGACATCAGCCATACTATTCAAACTAGGTTAATAAACAAGTAGAACCATTGCAAACTAAAAGTAATTCTGAACTTCCAAGATGAATATAATCACGAAAGCCACAGATATTGAAGCTAAAGCCAGATGGCTAGCCGCCTCGGCAAAAAAAAAATCAACATATCATGAGGAAAGGCCAAAAAAACTGATTGTCCAATTCAATGAAGATAGCGGCAACAGCAAACGAACCAACTCTCCCCCTACACAGCTCTCGACGAAAATTCAGCATTCACGACTCAAAAGCCCTCCGATTAAACACCCCCACACTCTCGGAGAAATGCTTCCGCAACCTTCTCTTCGTTCGCTCGCTCGCTCGCTCGCACATCGAAACCGAACTACCAATTCTTGCCGCGCCGCCTCCGAACGAAAGCATCCCACGCATCAAAATCCATTATTCCCGACCTCAATACTCGCTCTCTTGCTCATCAGTTCGAAAATACCACGACACGAACGTCGTCACGGTCTGATGCCTTCTTGACCCCGCAGCATCTCCACTACGCATTGGCACTTCGCCATACCTTCTTCCGCAGCGCAATCTCGACAGTCCCCCTCGATACTCCGCCTGAAAACCCTAACAAAAGAGGAAGCTGGAAACCGAAACGAAAGCAAGCTCGCCGCTCCATTTCTCAACCCCGCTCGCGTCGCTGGCTCTATGAGATTTCGCCCGCGGTTTTCAGGTGATCGGAGCCCCTGTACTGCCACAGAGAGAGAGAGAGAGAGAGAGAGAACGGACCTGTCGTCGTCGGCGGCGGCGATTGCGGCGGTTCCGGAGGCGAGCGCCAGAGGACGAAGGTTTCGCAGGGGAGGTTGGACGGCTGCGATGCGACTGAGCCAACTCGTGGAGGTCGTCGTGAAGGACTATAATCATTTTATTAGGCAAAGCAATCTAAAAAATAATAAATAATAATGTATAAATTTGCTTGTGGAATAAATCTCCCCGCTAAAGGTTAAAATATAAAATAAAAAACATTGACACGAACGGAACGACCATTTTTTTTTTTTGAGTACGGTACATCCATATTCACAGCCACTGAAAATTTCATGATAAAGATTTTTAAGGAAAATAATTAATTTTCATATATTTGGTGATTACCGTGATTTAAGGAAAGTGATTTCCATCTTGCCGAAAGACAAGTTATTTTTCTCTCGATCTAAACTTGTCGTCTTTAGAGCTTGTATAACATTTTAAAGAAATCGATTAGTTTTCCATCCATTTGAATATCGAAAAAGTATTAAATAATATTTCAAAAATAGTTTTTTTTTTTCAAACGGAAGGATCCTGACACAAAGTGAAGGCTAAAGTTGAGAGGCATCGCAAAAGACCCAAAGAAAAGACTAGAAGAAAAGTCGGTAAGGGTTTTGGCACGGTTGAGCGTTCCTTCATTTTCCTTTTTAGTCATTGTAATTTACAAGTCTTGGACTTTGATTGATGGAGTCTTGATCTTCCTCATCTTATTGCACGATCATACCTTCTATTTATATGGCAGAGGTCGACACCAAAGGGATGGGATGGAACTTCGGTTTCAAGGTTAACTTCATGAATTTTGCTAATTGCTTCGTTTAGTGAGGTTCTTTGGCCCTTGATCGTCGAACCAGCTTCCGCGCGGTCCATTATATCTATCAAAGCTCCAAAATTTCATTCGAGAGACTCGCTTTGCAGGGTCTCCATCCTTTTCAAGTCATATTTAGCACAGAGGAGCAACCGATTTTTCTTCATATACTACTGTAATGGAACAGTCCATGATAAAAGCGAAGTTACTCCGGCATAAGCTATATAGATTGGTACAGTCAATACGATCATTGATGCAGCTAAATGCGAGTGCCAGAGATCTTCTCGACAAATCGTTCGCAATTAAATGAATCTACTGCTAGTAAGGTTGTACTTATGTAGTTTATTTCGACCATGTGGAGCTTCTATGCACATATTCGTCGCTCTGAGCAAACCCAAAAGCCAAACTATAGTCACTCAGAAGATTTGCAGGAGCTTGCACGGCCAAAGGCTGTTTGCTTGAAGGGAACGCAAAAATATATGAGGTGTCTGCATGACCAGAGTCTCTAACGACAGACAAAGGTAATATTTAAGATGCTCCAATATTTCGTAACACGATACATATCCGTACCTGAAAGCACTCTGCATTTCCTTTCTGCTACAAGAAGAGTTCCATGTTTTTTCACTCTCTCTATATCTAGTTATTGGTCCACATGTACTGTCCTCATTAGAGCAGAAGTTTAAGATGACAAGATGACCCTATGATGCATTCTAGTTCCAGCTACATCTTGGAGGCCTCCTCAGGAAAAATCACCAACGGATCACCATTCTCAGTAGCAAAGAAGAAACAAAGAGAAAGAAAATGATCACACAGAACACAAGCATGTAAGTTCTTCTACTTATCACATGGCCAGATGCAGTATATTAAGCTTTTATGGTTGAGAATCCTTTTTGAAAAACACAAAAGAATTATTTTGGCTTGTGGAAGTACTAACATCATCTGACTGTCGCATAATAAGCCTTCGAATGAGAGAGCTCAAGCACAACGGATAATGCCAGCACAACAATATTTGATGGAAAAATGCAGTGCCTAACTGTAGTTGCATAATACGGACCCAGGATCGGTGTATTAGTAAGAACAGATATGAAACGATGATTGCCCATTTGACAATCGTCGCAATGCTGACACAGGGTTAGGGGAAATGCATTGTTCTTACAACTTTTAAGTTAACGACATCGACCCAGATTGAGAGTTAAAACTCTGCAACACTGCAGCTGCTACTCCCCTGTCAATCTTTTAAGCCACAGCCCAAAAAGGAAGGAACAGCATGCAACTCCACGCATCCGCACTCGAGTCTCATCGGCTTATCTTCTCAATGTGCATCCATCGGACTTCAAGGCTACAAATCTCCCGTTCAAACAAATTAGCCAGCCAGCTCTCCTCCGCCAAGTAGAGTCCTTGCCCAATCATCATTCTGATATTGAGGATCCAACCCAGCCCACCCAGTATATTGCTAGTAAATCTGTTCCCAACTTGTTCAGAATGACAAAAACGAGTGAACAATAAAGAAATTAAAAATGCCAAGAATGTTTCATGATTTCATGCACAGTGCACTGGCAAATTGAATTATCTAATATCAATTTTTCTTTTTTTTAGTTTTATGTTGGATTCTGTGCTTCAGTTACCGTTTATGCATTTTCACTAAAAGAAGAGAAAATAAATGAAAGAAATGAGAAATTAAAATCAAAGCTGGCAAAAGATTTGAAAGCACAAACTTGCCTGTCCAAGCCCCTGAGGCCGGGCCTACCAACGGAGAAATTCCACGCCCACGAGGTGGGGAGGATACTGCTCGGAAATTTGACTACAGGACCAAAAGAGAAAAAGGACCGTCTGGCATGCATCATGGAGTTGTACAGATGTTCAAGTCGAGGAAAGCAAAACGTAGCAATATTTACCTTTCAGAAGAGCCTCCAACTTCTTATTGAAGATAGACCAAATATCCGCGGTGCAGCAAGATCTTCACTCATAAGTCGAATCATTCTTGAAGCATTTCCACAATGTTCTAACCATCGGTGCAAGCATCATAACTGCCGACTAGATGTTCTTCTGGGAAATTGCACCCATCGATTTTGAATGTACGATTTGTTCGATCTGGTAATCCGATCAATGAAGGGCAGTCGACTAAAGTGAGCCTTTTAAAATGAGGCAAATTTTCCAGCCCATCAAGTTTCCGCACATTGCAGTCTGATATTTTCAGATGTTCCAATCGCCTCAAATCTTGAAGACTGACAGTGCATGCCAAGTGACAGTGTTTGAGTTCTAATTCAGATAAACCTCTCACCATAGAAAATTGCGAATATTGAATCACGCAGTCCTGAAGGCACAATACCGATAAGCTGGAGGGTAGCTCTCTGAGGTCACGCAAGCGTGCGTAGTGCAATACAAGTTTTCTAAGTTGAAGTTTACGAAAATGTACAGGTAGGTTGGTAATCTTTGAGAGGCACAACTCCAAGATTTCTAGATTCGCTAATCTCGTTAACCAATCAATTTGTGGTGGCTCAAAGGAAGAATTCTGCATTCGATCAGTAGGATCAAAGTTATCACCCAAGTACAGCTCTTTCAAATTTCTCAAGAAAGAAAGGTCTGGCACAGTCCCCATTGTTTTGGATCCCCAGCGAAGAATGATTAAACTAAATGGAAGTCTTTGCAAATCCCAAAGTTGGTCACATTCACTTAAATCTAGTTGTTGGAGATGAGAGAGCAATGGAAGGGTCCAGGGTAGGCCAGAAATCTTGGTAGATGATAATCTCAAGATTTTCAAAGATGATAATCCTCTGATATCATAGAAAATCCCCTTAAGATTCCAGCATTTTGAAAGATCCATCTCTTCAAGCTTTTCTAGATTTTTTTATATCTTTGGGGAACTTTTCTAAGTGAGTTTTTTCCATCTTCAGCACTTTCAAATTTTTCAAATGCTTGATGAACCTAGGTAAAGTAGCAATCTTGGTGCTTGATAGATCCATGACTTCCAGGGACACAAGATTCCCAACAGAAGGAGGAAGCTCAAGTAAATTCTGACAGTTTCCTAGAAGCAGGCTCCGAAGTTTTCTTAAGGACTCAATAGAATTTGGCAGTCGATCAATAGCGGCACCCTCGAGTTGAAGATGCACAAGAGACTCCAAGTGACCAATAGAATCTGATATATGACCCAAATTTTTACATTGGCAAGCACTCAGAATCTTAAGTTTCTTCACGGAGGCTCGCTTGAAATCAATCTTTTTAATGGAAGTTCCATCAATCAGAAGTTCTTCCAAATCTTTCATATGAGACAGTTCTTGCGGCAAGTTGTGGACAAATCTACAGAACTTAAGATTTAAGGAGACTAAGCTATTCAGATTACCTATCAATGGACCAATATGGGATAGTGCGGAACAATGTTCCAAGACTAATCTTTCCAAATACATTGAAGCACGGAAGTCTGGATGAGCATTCAGGTTACGACAGCCACTTAGGTTCAAAACTTTCAATTCCTTTGCCTTCTGCAAGAAAAGAGGACAGAAGAGGCTCAGTTGGTGCTAGCTATTATAATAATTCCAGGATACATAGACAAATATGCACTTCACCTCCAGGAGTTTATTCCATTCTAGTGACTGAACTGCAAGATAGATCAAGAATGACCAGGTTCTCCAAATGGAAACTAAGTAGTTTAGAGATCTGGCTACACCCTTGCCAATCAAGCCACCTTAAATTCGAAAGAACATTCCGATCCAATCCCCTGAACCTCAAGCTCCATTGATAGCCAAATAGATTCTGATAAGTCCCTCCAACAGTAGCCCGGTCCAATCTCAAGAACCTCAAGCGCCCTAGATGGCCAAATCTTTTAATTTTTAAACATTCACTTTGTTCCTCGTCAAATGTGAGACCTAGGGCTTCCACCTTACTAGGACTCTGCAAATCGAGGGAACTGAATAGTTAGGAAGGGAAATGAAAATAGCCATTCACACTTCATATTAGGAAAGCAAAATCAAGGAAAATAAGTATCTTCAAAGATTGTTGAGTGTGTTTAAACTTAAAGACTTATGCTTGAAAAGTATACCCGCTCTCCATTAAGAGTGGAAAGCGCATCAATGTGATTCCATAATCTACTTCGGTTTCAAGGCTCACAGGGATCTTCCATCCTAACAATTTCCTTGCCAAATTCTCTTAGTTGATTGTTCATCCATAATTCATTGTTTTCTCTAATTTTGAGCAAACCCATGTCACGAAAAATCATGATTCCTCTTGGATCACATTTACATGCACACCACATGTATGAGGGAATTCTCTCATCCATTCCAATGAAAAGGCACGCTATATCGAGAAATATTTTGCTCGTCTCGTCTCGTCATTTAGAGAGTCATAGCTTAAATGAATCGCTTCTTGGACTTTATCTTCCAGCTTCCTTCGTAAGCTATTCAATGTATCTTGCCATATTTGTCTTTTCCCTTTATACTTATGCAAGTATGAAGTTGTTACTTCAATAGCCAAAGGCATCCCTCAAATAGCATTAACAATTAGGGGTGTGCATAGTCCGGGCGGCGGTTCCCGACCTAGAACCAGGAACCGCCCGCTAAGGACCGGTTCCGAAAAATCGGGTTCCCGGGTGGATCCATGGAACCGATTTTGACGCCAAAAATTCTGGGGTAAAGCGTGCCTCCACCTAACTTCCTCCCGATGTTGCTGTGGAACTCCAACCAAGTGGTGTTTTCGTTGAAGCAAAGCTCCTTTCCATGCCAGAGAGCCGCTGGAGGGAGAAGCAAATCAACAAGGTACTACAATTGCAAGTCTTTCACTACTATACAAGGCCGTAGACAATTAAATCACCTGCACAAATGCGAAAGGGCGGACAGCAGTGGCAGAGGAGCAACAGCAGCGGCGTCGAGGCTCAGGGAGGAATCAAAGACGAAGGGACTGAGCGTCGGCGAGGGGGGCGGACAGCAGAGGCGGAGGAGCAGCGGTTGTGGCGAGTGGCGAGTGGCGACCGGCGCGAGGGGGCGGATAGTGGCAGAGGAGGAGCAGCTGCAGCGGCGTGGATGCTTGGTGAGGAATCGAAGACGAGGAGAAGAGATTGAGGAAGAAACAGAGAGATAATCAAAAACTGAGGAAGAAATCGGAAGAGAATCAAGAGATGAGATGCGAATTAGGGCTTCATACCTTGTTGAGTGACGGAAAAGGGGCTCGCCGGCTCGGTCGAGAGTTCTTGCAGAGGCGGAGGAGCAGCGGTTGTGGCAAGTGGTGACCGGCACGAGGGGGTGGACAGTGGCGGAGGAGGAGCAGCGGTGGCGGCGTGGATACTTGGGGTGGAACCGTGGAATCGAAGACGAAGAGAAGGAAAGGAACAGAGAGAATCGAAGGCTGAAGAAGAAGAAACGCGAATTAAGGCTTCGCGAATTAGGGGCAGGGGGCTTCGCGACTTTTTTTTTTTTTAATTATAAATAGTACCGGTCCAGTCCGGGTGGGCGGGCGGGCGGATCCGCCCACGGAACCGGGAACCGGACCGGTTCCCACCGATTCTCAACAATTGGACCCGGGAACCGAACCGGTTCCCTCAAGAACTGCCGGTTCCGGGCGGTTCCGGTCCGGTTCCGGGCGGTCCGGGCGGTTCCCGGGTCCAATGCACACCCCTATTATCAATGTCTTTGGATAGAGAATCATACTCATCCTCCTCTTCGCGAGTATACCCACTAAAAGCATGCATGCGGAAAAGTTGAAGAGCTTGATGAGCCCCCATTTCTCCAACCTTGTACTTATCAGCCACTCCGTCTCTGTAACCATCAAGAACATCAATTCTTCCAACTGTCATAAGAATCCTGCTTCCAGGGCCAAACCAACTTAGATCCCCAACTAAATGCCTGATTTGGTCAAAATGATGCACATTATCGAGGAGAATGAGAACTTTCATTTCGCTAAATGAACTTTTTATGACATTTGTCATTTGGTCAAGAGTTCCTAGCCTTCTACATTCTTTCATTCGGAGGTTTGAGATTAACTGTTCTTGTAGGCCCAGGATGAGTCCATTGGATGCACCATTTTCTCGAATATTGGAAAGAAAACTACAGCGTTGAAGGAGACGATGAATTTTGTTGTACACAACCTTTGCAAGGGTAGTCTTACCAATCCCTGGCATGCCGCATATTCCAAGCACACATACATCTTTGTCATATACTCCGGTTGCCTGCTCATTGACGTGGATGACACCAAGCTTTTTCATAACCTCCCGTACGTGGGGTTCCATGCCCACTAAACTGTCGGTCACATTTAAATCATTCTTCTTCAACCACTCTAGAAGATATGAAACAACTGTCTCTATGATTGCACCATAACTGTCAAATGCCATGATGAAAATAACGAATCAAGATGAGATTACAAAATAATTAACAACAGTCCATGAAAATTACGAAGGATATAATACAATTCAGCCGTACTGAATTGACCAATTAAGGACGACGCAGTGGGCAACAAGAAGGGCACGAAAAGTACATTTACCTTGGTATCAAATCTAGTCCCATCCAGTTAAAGACTTCAAAAATATTGTGCTTGGCAAAAATCTAGAAAACATACCAAAATAGTTCTAAACTTTTTGTATCGGTACCAATTTAGTCTTATACTTTTTAATTGGACCAATTTAATCATAAACCTTTTCACATTTGTATCAATTCAGTCCATCCGGCTAATTTATGCTATAAATTGCTAACGTGGCCACCAGCAGTCTTATGTGGTGTCACGTAGACAAATTTAATATTTTTTTAAATATATTTTTTTAAAATTTTAAATTATTATTTTTTTTTTTTTTTTTCTTTTTTTTTTCTCCTTAACCCTTGCCGGCCGGCCAACCATCGCCGGCCACTAGCTGGTTGGGGCGAGGGGCCCTGCACCCTCGCTAGCCACAAGCAAGGGTGTCAACCCTCGCCCAGATCTAGGCGAGGGCCGAAACCCTCGCCCGTTGGCCGGTGAGGGGCGAGGGCTGCCGTGCCCTCGCCTGTGGCCGACGAGGGCGTCGAGCCCTCGCCCAGATCTAGGATAGGGCCGCCGCACCCTCACCCACCACGAGCAAGGGCTCGGTGGCTTGTGGCCGATGAGGGCGTCAGGCCCTCGCCTAGATCCAGGCGAGGGCCGATGCACCCTCGCCCACCACAGGCGAGGGCTTGGTGGCCTGTGGACGACGAGGGCGTCGGGCCCTTGCCCAGATCCAGGTGAGGGCTGCCACACCCTCCCTTGCCACAAGCGAGGGCGTAGAGGCCCTCGCCGGCCAACGGGCGAGGGTTTCGGCCCTCGCTTGGATCTGGGTGGGGGCCGATGCCCTCGCTTGTGGCTAGCGAGGGCACGGTAGCCCTTGCCAATGGCTGGTGATGGTCAGCTGGCCAGGGACCTCACTAGCCAAGGGTTAAGGAGAAGAGAAAAAAAAAAAGAGAAAAAAAGGAAAAAAAAAAAAAAAATAATTTAAAAAATCTGAAAAAATATAAAAAATTATTAAATTTGTCCACGTGGCGCCACATAAAATCACCGGTGGCCACGTCAGCAATTTCCGGCTTAAATTAGCCGGATGGACTGAATTGGTACCAATCTGAAAATGTTTAGAACTAAATTGATACAATTAAAAAGTTAAGGACTAAATCGGTACCGATACAAAATGTTTAGGACTATTTTGGTACTTTTCCTCAAAAATCTCATAAAGCTAAAATTGATAACATTAAAAGGACAGTAAAAAAGTTGATTACCCCTCGTTTGTCTTCCGCAAATCATATCCCATCATCTCAGTAATCTTTCCGAGAGCCTGCTTCCACTTATCAATGACCCTGCGGTTAATTCTACGGCACTCATGCTTACTGAAGGACTCCCCAACACATCCACGTTGGTATTTTAAATCAGTGGGGTCAATATCATAGAAAATGGGCACGATCAGTTGAGCGTCCGCTTCTTTGCATTCCACCATTTGGGCCAATTCCATGAGACAACTTTTACTAGATGCATAATCCTTGGAGATAATAGGTATTGACATCTTGGATTGCTTTATGGATTGAACCAATGCATCAGGGATAATTTCTCCAGGATCAAGATCATTATTGTCTCTAAAGACCCTGATCCTTGCATTAATCAGGCTGGTGTAGAGGCAATCAGCAAATCCCTCTTGAGTATTGGGACCTCTAAAACTCAAGAACACTTCATAATTGGTTCTTGATGAGGTAGAGATGGGTGATAAAGACAATGACAACGACCGCAGCAATGACGAATGCAATGAAGGTGGCGGGGGTGGAGGTGGGGGTGGCGGCAACGGTGGCAGCCGTTGCAATGGATGGGGGACCTGGGGCCGGGGTAGCGGTGAAGAGACCAACCCCTCTATCACAAGTTGCCACTTCGTTTTAGATAATTTCCACAGTGTAGCAATAGCTAAAAGTGGAGGCATAAGGCCTTGACTAGGATCTGGGACAATGAAGTTGCTTTAGAAAGGGGCAAAAAAAAACCTAGAACAAAAGGAAAGAAAAAGAGTTGACCCCATCCGATCTAGGCTCATTAATGATGTTCTTAAAAGGATATGAGATCTAGATCAAGAAATGTAGTTCCAGTAAAACCACCGCCTGCGGTGGCCTAACTGGATAAGAGCTTCCATGAAGTTTACCCAGGATGGAGGAGTTCGAATCCCGCGGGACGCACGGATATTAAGCGCGACGTTGGGGTGGTGGGTCTTCCGCTAGCGTTGTCCCAGGGTTTACCCACCGACTACCGGCTGTACAGGATTTTCTGGGTATCAGAAAAAAAAAATTCCAGTAAATCCTTTTATTGCATTCCAAAGAAAATATTTGCACTGAAGATGCATATCCGAGCATACACCAGCTAAATCAACAGTCCTCATCCACACACAGACATAACCAAAAAAAACGAAAAACGAGAGAAACGCACAAACACGGGGAACCGGAACTGACCGGCTTTCTCCCCTCGCCTGCATAACACCGGCCATACAAACGAGGCGACACGGACGAGTTGGTGGCCGTCACCTCCCTCTCTCGCTCCCTGTCCATGGTACACGAAGGGATTTTTCGCTTCATCTGAATTGCCTACCGGAGCTGGATCTTAGGATATCTCAGATCTAAAGCTGATAAGCAGTGAATGCCAGTGGAAGATGCAAGCTATGTTGCACGGACACATTACACGTGCTTCCGTGTCGTGTCGTGTCGGAGCGTGTCGACACACATGTTCGAAAGACAATGGAGGGTGGAGGCGAGGGGAGGGAGCAGAGACGAGGCCACGAGCGAAGGTGAACTGAGGCGAGGGCCGTGAGGAGGAACTTCACAAGGGAGGCATGCGTGGGGGAGGGCGGCATCGTCAAGTGGGGCGGCGGCAAGGGGGAGGAGGAGGAGGAGTTCGCGGTGGTGTGCAGCCTCTCGGTGCACAAGGACCGTGTGTTCCATCCCTCAGAAGTCGCTTTCACTGTATTCAACGTGAGTCGCCTTCTTTTCCAATCCTATTTCACTGAAATTTCTTCTGGATTACTCCTTTTTTCCGCTCCTTTGGTAAATGCTGGTGCTTTCCTTGATCGGGTCTTCTTCGGCGAGGAGGAGAAGAAGAAGGCGCTGCTAGGGTTTTGAGAGGAAAATAAAAGAATAAAAAAGGGACTTGGCGTGTTTTCTTTTTCTTTTGAACAACGACTTGGCGTGTTGGAGTTGGAGGGAGGGGGAAGTGACATAGCTTGTCAAGTGATGGGGGAGGGAAAAAAAGGTGAAAAAAAAAATGGGGATGGGGAAAGAGACCAGGTAAAAAAGGGAGTTTTGCCCCCAAACTTTTTTTATTTAATCAAAAAAATTATTAAATGAAATTAAAAAATAATTTCGAAAAATAAAAGTACTATATGTTGAATGATTAGTGTAAATTCATTATATGTTCTTTTTTTTTTAAATTAATTAATTATTATAAATTTGAATCAAATTAATTAAAAATAAAAATATCCATTTTGAGAAATGACGTGTCGACGTATCATGTGGTGTCGTGTCGCGTGTCGATGTAACTTACGATGCAAGTGCGGAAAAGTCAAGTGATAGGGCATTAAAAATTGACCAAGATGACCAATTTCCTAAAACGAACGACCCTAAACTTTAGGTCTAATTTCAAATTAGTCCACATATCGAAAAATCACCACCAGCATCTTCAAGTGAGGTTGTTATTATTCTAGCATATTGATGAAAATGCAACTTCTAATAATAAAATTTTAATTAACTATATATTGTGATTTTGAAAAAAATGTGGTGATTTTTGGATGCATTAACAGATTTGGGATTATAATAAAAATATGAATTTAAAAAAAAATAGATAAAATTGTAATTTAGGGAATTAGCCTTTTATTAAAAATTATATCGGGAGAGAGAAAGGGCAGGGTGGTGGAGAAAGTGGGCGTGGAAAGTATTAAGATATGTTTTGAGTTTGAATTTAAAGCGAAAATTAGAATTTTGGAAATAAATAAATAAAAACAAATGATATGTACTCCACGAGGGTAATATATGGAAATCGCATTAGTGCCAGAGCGATCAAAACTGGAACATCTTCTGGCGAATTAATTGAAGGGGCACCACAAGACAAAGAAGGGCCCACAATTCCTCTATAAATATATACATGTGCGTGCACGAAAATATTAGGTACGTCTTATGCTCTAGCATGGCAAACAAGAAGGCGGTGGGAGCGCGACGTGTGTCCTCGCGGGGCCCATAAAGTCGGGCGCCTGTTTCTCGACTCAGCGCTCCTCTCTCTTCTCACCCTCTCCCAAATAACTCACGACTGGTAGTTGGTGGCTTGGCTCGGCTGGCAGAAGAAAGGACGGCCAGCGAGTAATAAATGCGCAAATGCTCTCGCTTAAAATTTCTCTCTCCTCACTCTTGAATATTTTCTGGGCGCTTTCTTTCTCCTCGTGACAAGCTGCACTTCCTCTATTTCTTCTCAGCGCATCCCACCCTCACCGCCTCCGTCTCCGCCTCCGCCTCTCAAAAAAGCCTCGTCGCCTGTCATCTACCTCTGGCACGTTGCCTCCTCCAAGAGCCCCGCCAGTCGCAGCTGGTTCCCGACCTCCTTCGCCTCCAACTGTTTCCAACGCAGAGATCGAGCATAAATTTTGTGCTCTCTCGGCAACTTCTGGGCCTCCGTCCAATTTCCTCCCCTCCCTCCGACAAACTCGTCATCAACTCCGACTCCGAGCCGCCGTTGCCAACGGCGTTCTCCGTCTTTGGCATCTGCTTGTCCTCCCCCTCCCTTAGGCCGAAGACACCGCCGGCCTTCGCCGCGAAGCCGTCGACCTCCGGCAGGAGGGAGGCGGCCTCGGTTTCATTCCCGAGCGACGCCAGGCTCCCTGCCGTCGATCGGGTGTTGTCCCTGTCGCTAGCCCGATCGGTCGCAAGGGAGATCTCGATAGACTTGGGCAGAGTTGACGGCGCAGCGAAGAATGAGAGGCGCGGGCTAGAGGGCTAGAGAAGGATTCCCGCTCGCTGTGGACGAGGTACATGGACTGGCTACACCAGCATTGGAGCTAGGTTTTTCCTTGGATGTGAGCCGAATCGGGTTCACGGATGAGTTCGTGGAGGAGATAGAACCTCGGTTCCAGGCCGCGTTCAAGGCGATGGAGGAGCTGGGGATGGGTGCCATCGCGAACGTCATCATGTGCACATCAGATGCTGTGCTAAGGAAGAAAGCTTTTGATGTACTGGAAAGGGTTAGTGTTTTCGACTTAAGATCGTCTGCTTTTACTCTGTGCTTTTACTTGGACTACAAGAGCGACGAGCTGTTTAGTGGTGCAAAAGCAGACGATCTTAAGTCGAAAACACTAACCCTTTCCAGTACATCAAAAGCTTTCTTCCTTAGCACAGCATCTGATGTGCACATGATGACGTTCGCGATGGCGCCCATCCCCAGCTCCTCCATCGCCTTGAACACGGCCTGGAACCGAGGCTCTATCTCTTCCACAAACTCATCCGTGAACCCGATTCGGCTCACGTCCAAGGAAAAACCTAGCTCCGGTGCTGGTGTAGCTAGTCCACGCACCTCGTCCACAGCGGGCGGGAATCCTTCTCCAGCCCTCTAGCCCGCGCCTCTCCTCTTCGTCGCGCCATTGACTCTGCCCAGGTCTACCGAGATCTCCCTCGTGACCGATCAAGCCAACGACAAGGACAACACCCGGTCGATGGCGGGGAGCCTGGCGCCGCTCGAGAACAAAACCAAGGCCGCCTCCCTCCTGCCGGAGGCCGACGGCTTCGCGGCAGAGGCCGGCGGCGTCTTCGGCCTGAGGGAGGGGGAGGACGAGCAAATGCCAGAGACGAAGGACGCCGTCGGCGGCGGTGGCGGCGGCGGCGGCGGCGACGGCGGCTCAGAGTTGGAGTTGATGACGAGTTTGTCGGAGGGAGGGGAGGAAATCGGACGAAGGCCCAGAAGTTGCCAAGAGAGCACAAAACTTATGCTCGATCTCTGTGTTGGAAATAGTCGGAGGCGAAGGGGTCGGGAACCAGCTGCGACTGGCGAGGCTCTTGGAGGAGGCGACGTGCCAGAGGTAGATGATCGGCGGCGAGGCTTTTTTGAGAGGCAGAGGCGGAGGTGGAGGCGGAGGCGGTGAAGGTGGGATGCGCTGAGAAGAAACAAAGGAAGTGCAACTTGTCACAAGGAGAGAGAAAACGCCCAGAAAATATTCAAGAGTGAGGAGAGAGAAATTTTAAGCGGTAGCGTTTGCGCATTTATTACTCACTGGCTGTCCTTTCTTCTGCCAGCCAAGCCGAGCCACCAGTTACTAGCCGTGAGTTATTTGGGAGAGAGTGAGAAGAGAGAGGAGCGCTGAGTCGAGAAACAGGCGCTTGACTTTATGGGCCCCGCGAGGATACGTGTCGCGCTCCCACCGCCTTCTTGTTTGCCATGCTGGAGCATAAGACGTACCTAATATTTTCTCTGTGCGTGTGGGGTGAGGGTCTTTTATCAGAACAGGAAAGTAAAAAGCAAGGGTTTGCTTTTCTCCTCCCTCGCCTGCATAGCCGCCTAAATATATAAACCAAAAAAAGAAAAGAAAAAAAGGTCGACGTTGATGAAAAAGAAAAACAGCGTGTGGTCTTCATGCAAGAATTTTTTTATTCTACTTCTGTTTCTAAGAGTAATTTTTGAATTTTTAAAGACACTTGACAACGTGTAAAGTTTTTATTCTTGAAATAAAATACGTTTCGTAGGACATTTAATTTTTTTTGTTTATTTTTAAATTTTAATACTTTTATTATATTTTCTTATTTTTCTCTCTTTTTCATTTTCTCTTCTTCCTCCTCCTTCTTTCCTCCTTCTTTGTGGCTAGTCACCGGCTAACGGCAGGTTCGATGAGCTCGTTGGAGGCTCATCTAGCTACCGTGAGCCTTGACCTTGTAGATCTAGACAAGGCTCAACCTCGCCTAAACAGTGTGAGGTAGGCCTCACCCTGGCTTGGCGAGGCCCAGCCTCAATTGAGCCTTACTATGGCTAGGCGAGCTTGGCTGAGCTTGCAAGCTCGCCTAGTCACAGCAAGGCTTGGGCCGACCTCGAGTTTCACTGTGGCTCGATGTCATCGAGAGCCAGCAACAAAAGGAAGAAAAATTAGAAGAAAAGGAAAGAGAAGAGAAAATTTAGACTTAGATTCTAGGAATTGTTCCAAAAACAAGAAATAACTTTATTTGAATTTTTAATTATGTTTCGTATTTACTCCCAAGAACAAAAAAAAAAAAAAGGATTTTTGTTTTTAAGAACAAAAAATTTACTAAATAGATTTTTATTCTTTTTTTATTTCAAAGAACAAAATAACATAATCATGCATCGTTTAGAGCATTACCAAACAAACCCTAAATGTGATTGGTAGTGGGTTCATTTGTGAAATCTTGTTGTAAGATTGTGAGATTATTTCGTAATGAATTAAAAGGCTAAATACTACATAAGTTATTCGGTATAATTGAAGTTAAGAAACAATAAGAGTGTTTAAGTGACTCGAGTGTAATTGTAATATCCACTGTATCATTTGATTTATAGTGGAATTCATTACCATTCTCCCTTTGAGCATAAATCACTATAACCAAACTATGTAAATCCAATATTTATCTATTTTCTTATTTTGTATATTTTATTGTTCGATTATTTGCTTTCACACTAGAAAGTATAGAAAACTTTGTAATGAAATTACTATTGAGGGTGGGGCAAAGTCGCTCGTCCATATTATATAAAAAGTCCAATTTTAAATATATAAAATAGCTTTATTTTGATTTTTCACTTTCTCAACCATGTTCAGCTCCTTTACCAGGCATTTTGACAGAAGCAAAAAAAAAAAAAAAAAAAAAAAAAAAAAAACAGAGTACTACAGAAAAACAGAGAGACTAAATAAAAGCATAATTTTCCTTTTACCCTTACTATCATCAAAGGAAAATTCCAATTAATGACTCAAAATGCTTTCATTTTTTCAAATAAAGGATTATATTGACTATATTAGTCCCAAAGAATGGCCTAAAATAGTTATGACTGTTTCAAATAAAAATCTAATCTCGTCGGTCAGCAAAATATTTCAGCCAATCAAGGATATTTTCGTCCAAATACAAGCTAAATTAAAATTAAATTAGATTAAAAACTTTTAAAAAATAAAACTTGAAAAAAAAGGGAAAAGCGTGACAGCAGCGAAGGCTAGTGAGGTCACCGGCACTTGGGCGAGGGCTGGCAACCCTCGCTAGAAGTAGGAGAGAGTGGCGATCTAGGCAAGGGTCGCCCATCCTCGCCCTAGCTTGACCCCTTGCGCAAGCCTGGCAGCCCTAACCATGGCTCGATTGAGGGTTACTGGCCCTTGCGCAGGCCTTGAGGCCCTTACCCAACGCCTATGGATCTCACCTTAGGTTTGGAGGTAGGCGAGGACGATGACCTTCACCCAGATCTAAGAGAGGCTTGTTGCCCTCTCCTACTTTTGGCCTTCGCCTCTAGTTGGCAAGGGTTGCCAGCCCTTGCCCAGGCATTGGTGACCTCGCCAACCACCACTGCCGACCCATCCATGATGGGGCGGCGGCCACCCTCCGCCCATTTTTTTTTTTTTTTTTAGTTTTTTTCTGAAAAGAAAAATAGAAAAAAGAAAGAAAAAAGGAAAAAATTTAAAATTTTGAAAGATGAAATTGCCCTTCACAATTGGTGAGTTTAGGTCTTTTTTTTAGACTCGATATGAGCACTTTATGCCTTTATTTGAAATAAGGTTTACTTTAGATTATTATTTGAGAAAATGAAGATATTTTGGAGCCTTATTTGAAATAATGTCCACTTCATATTCTTATTTGGAATTTTTCCTTCATTTTTATCAACTAAAGTTGATGAGGAAATTTAAATTTTCTTAATATTAGATCCTTTGTATATACAACATGGACATTAAAATGCTGCAATCATTAGAATAAATATATAGCAAAATAATTTTACAGCATAATTTCAATCGTTGTTTTCTCTTGCACAATGGTAACATGTGCATTTTTCGTTATGGGTACTGATTTTCTTCGTAGTAGCTTTCTGGTGTCCTGAAAAATGATGTATTTTCATAAAATAAACTTAAAATACACCATTAACTACGATTATTTCAGTAGGCTCTTTAGTATTTTTTTCAGTCCAAAACAAAATATCTTTTTATATTTTACGTATATTAATTAAATCAATTACGTTGGATATTTCGCCTCCTCAACCAAAATTCTAGCTCTATCACTGGGTGCAGTCCATAAGTAATTTATCACCTTCCATAGGTTAACAGTCCCCTTTAAACTTTGATTTCCATCTAAAGAAGATAATTAATTTCAAGACTTTCATTTAAAAAAAAAAGAGAGAGGTTAATACCATTAAAATACTAAACTAGTACCCCTTGATATATTTACCCTAATCTCATAAAAAAATCCCAAACTGGTATTCCTGAAAATTACCCTCCTTTAAAATGCACACATGCCAACACACGTGAATTTTCACATTTGATCTGTCATACTCCATGTTAGATCCAGCTTGTAATTGCCTGGCACATGTATTAACAAATATGTCTTTTAACAATATATTGAATGTAATACTAATGATAGGTAGAATTTGGTAAGGAATATTAATTTTATAAATTTATTGTAAGACGGAAATTAAATTAGGATAAATGTGTCATGGAACACTAGTGTGAGATTTTTTGAGCGAAAATTTATTTTGGGTAAATGTGTTATTGGGCTACTAGCTTAAAATTTTTAGAGAGACGAAACTAATTTATGGGGTCATAAGTTGAGATTTCTAACAGTATTAATTGGATGGCTAATCTGAGCTAAACCCAATTGAGAGATCACGAAAAAGAAACAAACATTAATCTTCGTTTGGTTTACAGATTTTCCAGTTTGATTTGTTTTTTCTTTCTTTCCTTTTTTTTTTCTTTTTGAAATCTTAAAAACATTAATATTGTATGCCAAGATAGAAAGGCCCTTAGCTTTGCATTACGATTCACTGGCAATCAAACACTATGATTTTGTTTTGTTGATAGACCTTTTGCAATAAAGTCAAATATGAAAAATTCATTTGTTTTTTTCCTTGAATCTAGTTATTATGTGAAAATTAAATCCAAGGGTAACAAAAAGAAAAAAAAATACTTTAGTATTATTATCAAAATTTCACTAACAGGTGTTGAAAAAGCGCCTGCAACTCTTTGCGGCACATTTTTAATTTTTTATTTGTCCTAACATTGCTAGTAATAAATTTATTGCATATTTTTTTCTTTTCTTTTGTCTTAACATGAAAGTGAGGGTGGTCGGTTAGAAAAAAACCACCCGCTAGGGTGGCTCTGCTGGTTCAGCACTCCCTCTCCCGAAAGAGAGGTCGAGGGTTCGAATCCCTCGCGAAGCGGGGGAATGCTGGCAGAGGCATTTTCGGCGACTTACCTGGTGCACGTGTGTGGTGGCTAGCACGTGTACCCCCAGGGTTTACTCTCCGGCTGCCGGCCGTGCGGGGGTTCCCTGGGTCATCAAAAAAAAAAAAAAAGTGAGGGTCATATTTCTATAGAAATTAGTTTTATTTCTATAGAATTATTTTTTCTCACAAATTAGTTTATTTACTTAAAGCAAAGGAAGAATTAGTTTAATAAAGGAGTATCAATGTCAAAACAACACATTGATTTATCGTTCATATAGTTGTTTCCCTTACAAATTAGTTCATTTTATTATTTCTTATCGATTCATCAAAATTATAGTTCTATTCCAATATTTCTTTTTTACTTTAATTTGTTTGTATCCACTAGCCTTTTATCATAGTCATCAAACTCCAGGGAAATTATTGTATTTCAACAGCGCATCTAATAGAATAAGGTAAATACAAATTTCTATAGATATCTTATGAAAAAATCTTTTGAAGTGTTGCCCCCAAAAGTGTCACCTCCTATAGTAGTTTTTTTTTTGGTGAAAAGTAATAATTATATTGAGGAGAGGCCAAATGTACATAAGATCACGGCATCAAAATTTGCACTTCAAATGAGAAGATCAAAAGGAGTGGAAGGGTGCTATGATGTAAAAGCCACGGACACGCGGCACACACCCTACAACGCAACACTAAGGACAAGCACAACAAAGACAACCGGCAATCAAAAACAAAAAGCGACGGCCAGAGAGGAGAGTAGCCCATGGCTCCAAAGCAAAGAGGCTCCGACAAGGCTATGGGTCCTCGGAGAAAATGATTGGGTCAATACCCCAACTTCATTGCAACCTTCTATTCCTAAAATTATCTTCAACATTCCTGAAGGTGATAGCCTTGTCTCGGACCACTTTGAAAAGATGGTTCTTCATGGCCGGGATCATAAGAGGCTGGTCTCTGAAGATGATGCTATTTCTATTTTTCCAAATGATATGATAAAGAGCGCCGAAAGAAAAACGGGCAATGTATTTATAAAAATCTTTACCCATCATAAAGGTAACGGCCCAATGTAAATTCTCCCTCCAAGACCTGTTGCGCCAAGGCAAATTACATCTAGCAGCCCAGAAGAAAGCGACACTAGCCATGACGCCACAGCCAAAAAATAGATGATCAATCGAGTTAGACATACCCTTGCAAAAAGCGCAAGCCCCACTAGCTATTCTTCCATGAGAGTGTAGGAGAGCTTGGGTGGGAAGCCTGCGTTTGGCAATGAGCCAAAGTTTAAGTTGATACCGAGGCGATATGGCATTGTTGTAGACAAAGGCATGCCAGTAGACTCAGGCCCTCTTCCATCTGATGGAGTCCCATGCCGAAGCCACCGTGAAACGGCCTAACGGGCTATCCCTCCAACATCAGCGATTCAAGTTTTGAGAGAGGGTCGAGAGAGGAACACCCCACGACTCAATCACAGCCTTAAGAGCCCGCCCATCGTCTGAGAATAGATCAGCCACAGAAGCCTATCTAGAGAGCCCTGAACTGTAGATAAGTGAGTCCGAAAAAATCAAGTTCAAAGGCCCCCTGGGGTGCCAATTATCAAACCATAAAGAGGTTGAGAGACCATCGCCAATTTCCCAAAAGAATGCCTTCCGGAAATCGCTCATAAGGTTCAATAGGCTCTTCCAAGCCCAAGAACAATAATTCTTGTTTTTTAAGAAGATGGATTGAATCCATTTGCGCCAGAGCGCCTCCTTGTCTGAAAACAGGAGCCAGATATGCTTCAACATGGCGACCCTATTGCAGTATGGAGTCTCCTGATACCAAGCTCTCCCTCTTCTTTTGGAATGCAAACATCCTTCCAACTACCTTAGCACCACCTCTACCCAACTCCGGGCCTTTACACAGGAATTGCCTAAGGATTTTCTCAATCTGGTCCAACACAACTATAGAACAAAAACACTCACCCAATAGGCTTGTATGGCATGAAGAACTGACATGATGAGCTGAAGTCGTTCAGCAAGAGAGAAAAAGCGGAGAGTCCAAGAATGGACCCTCGCTGTAATACGGTTGACAATGGCACAACAATCTCCTTTACTAAGCCTCGAAATAATAATTCGAACCCCCAGATAACGTACTCGCAAGTTGCCTTCAAGGAATCAAAGTTTGGAGAGAATCTGATTCCTTAAAGAAGGCGCGCCTCCAGTCAAGAACATTTCACTTTTGCTCGGATTTGGATATAAGGAAAATGTTTTATCTCTGCAAAAATAGCAAAATATATATGCACTAATTTGTTGCCCCTCATTTTGTTTTTAATAACACGAGGTATTCAAATATTGAGGTTTGACTAGTCCCTACGGATACAAACTATTCATACCGCTCTCTTTGTTATTTTAACTATTTAATTGTGACTCATTTGTACTTTAAAAATATTTTTTATTTTAGTATAATAACACAATTTAAAATTGTTCTTATATTAATCAGAAGACAAAAGTTTCTATAAATTATATTTATTCATTTCAAAAAGAGTATAATATTGCACTATCTCGGCGAGGTCAGATGGGGGAAGTCGATCTAAAAGACAAGACTCGGGAGCCAAAAGTGACTCCGCGGTTATGTCGTTCACGCAAGGTTTCGTCTATTGGGAGGAGACTCCGACCGTACATGTGGCCACAGCCGACATTCTAGGATTGAGCAAAGAGAAGGTGGAGGTCCAGCGGAGAAGGATTCTTTAGATCAATGGAAGGAGAGATGGGAGAGACACGACAGAGTGGTTCCGGAAGACGCACATTTAACCGCCGCCCATTACGGTGCCGGAGGAGGTACGGAGGGCTGCGTGCGGTCATTCAAGAAAAAGGGCGGTGGTTTCTAGTGGTATTTTCGTGTGATCACCGTTAAATGCTGTCCATTTAGACATTCAAGCAGGGGAAATAATGCTGGCCATGTTTCATTTGACCTTGGATAATTTTGTAATAGGAAGGAGACAATCAAGAAAAGATTTCGAGGATAATTTGAAATTCTCGCATTTGCCGCATTGTGGCCATATATGATTTCAGTTTTGATTGTTTCAAATTTCCAAAGATATAAGCAAATGAGCCAAGTGTTCTTACCAAGTTACATTTGTGCATCTGAAAGTTACCGAACCAATGACTTAGCTAGTGATCCATCTTCTGCTCGTCTTTTTCACTGACTTGTCCTTGTTCTTGTTCTCGCTCATTCCCACCTTCTCCCACGACCTTCCTCCATAGTAACGAAAACGCAAAAATGCAACAATTTTCTTTCTCAAGTTTCATTTCCATTCAGTCTCATTCTAATTCACCAAACATTGGCAAGAAAGAGAATCATGATCCTAATTTCACTCAGCTGCTTTTACTCCCGATAACCCAACAAACCTTAATGATATGATACTCTCCGTATCAGTATAGATTTGAAATGGCAAACCAATGAGATCTTCAAGTCACCAACTTCCATTTAGATTTCATCTGTTCTGCATTCCCTGTAGCCACAAGCCAAACTTAACCCGGCAAGCTCTCCCTTACATAAATAACACCTTTCCCTCACAGGCTCCAACGCATGCTTCCCGCTCTGAACCCAGATACTAGAATTCCCCGCTCTCCATTCACATTTACTCACAGAGTCGAATTACAAATGATTCTACCAAAAACACCGGGCACTCAGAAATGATTGGATTTGGATAACCCATATGAGGTTAAAAGTATCAAATTGTGCACTGATGTCCCATACCAACGCAAAAAGCTCAAGCTGAACAAAAGCTACCTAAAGCAACCTTTTGTGATCTTAAACCAAGATGAGGTAAAGATGCCACAATCGATAACCACTTACAATCATTACTAGATCCTTTCTAACCAGCTCGCCCTACCTGCCATCCTTGTTTTGAGATAAATGTCACTCTTGGTAATCATTGTGAGGATGCTTTCAATCATTTGAGTAGGGAGGCATACATGTCAGCTGGGGTGTGTCATACGCATTTCATCTGCAAGAAAACAATTGAAATGTTCTCAATACAAATGTGAATCCCAGCACAATGGAACTGATAATTTTGAGTATTCGAAGCGCAACAAATTCATGCATTCTGGGTTAGTTTAAAGACTAAAATCTGTATAGTGTTGCCTCTCAGATTAATCTAAACCTAAGAAACGGCATATTCTATGAAGAAGAGTCTGTATGAAACATACAAGGCTCTTAAGTCTATCTAAAAGATCATTGGAAAATAGGTGCGTGTCTTAACTACCCACTGAGCTTGAGCAAAAGATGTGCACTTCTTACGGTCAAAATAATTGTAAATTTGGGTACTATAGCACCTGTTTATGATGATAAATCGCAGGAGAAAATTGCTTGGTACTATTACCTCGCCCAAGCATGTCCTGCACTAAATGCAATATTTGTATCCACATTTCCTGCATTACATGCCAGACGACCAACTGTATGGGGGGGTTCATTTGCATGTGAGAGCTACCAACTGTGCCCCTAAATTGTGCTTATGTGTATCCTTTGAGAACTGGAGATGCCTATGAGACAAGAAAATTCCTTGCAGTGCCTCTAGATTTTCTAGATATATTTGGAGTTACATCATTAGTGCAAAAGGTAACTGTCATGCCAATCTCGATAATTCTTGGCTGTCTTAGCCAAGATCTTCTTAATGTTCTTATTGGCCGCTTCAACAGCCCCGTTCATTTGAGGGCGGTAAGGGGACGAATTCAAATGCTTAATTTTGAACTCGCTTAGCAACTCATCAACAATTTTATTATTCAGATTTGTCCCGTTGTCAGTGATGATTGCTTCGGGGAAACCATAGCGAGCAATTATGTCACGTTTGATGAACTTCACAACATTGCGAGCAGTGACACTTGCAAAGGATGTAGCTTCAATCCATTTGGAGAAATAGTCTATCGCTACCAAAATGAATCGATGCCCATTGGAAGCTTTCGGATTTATCGGGCTGATCACATCAACGCCCCCACATTAAGAAGGGCCATGGCTTGGAAAACTGATGCAGCTTAGTTGGAGGAACATTTATTTTATCACCATGAATTTGGCAACGGTGACAACTTCGTACGTGCTTGATGCAGTCAATTTCTAATGTGAGCCAATAGTAGCCTAATCTTATAATCTTCTTAGCCATCATATGAGGGCCACATATTCCTTTGTGCACTTCTTGCATGATTTGAGTGGCTTCGGTTGCATCCACACACCGCAATAAGACTAAATCATAAGATCTCTTGTACAAATTCTCGCCACTAACGAAGAATTTTGAGGCCATCTTCGTGATGTACTTCCTATCAGCGGGAGTGCTTCCTTCGGGAAATTCCTGCCTTTTAATGTAGTTCATGATATCGTAATATCATGGTTTTCCATCAGGTTCTTTAGTTATGATCATAGAGTAAGCCGGCTTCGGCAAGACCTCTATTTTCAATGGCTCGACTTCTAACCCATCGGTGACTTGTAACATAGATGACAAAGTTGAGCAAATTGATTGTGAGACCTTGGCAAGTATTCAAACGAAATTTCTTCAAATTCTTTCACGAGACCTTCAAAATACTCGTGGTACGGGAGCAACTTGGCATCCTTGGTCTTCCACTCACCTACAGTCTGCAATATGATCAGTGTTGAATCTTCGAATATCATTAACTTGGCCACACCCATCTCGATTGCGGTTTGAAGTCCGAGGATGCAAGCCTCATACTTGGCCACATTGTTAGTGTATGGGAATATCAATTTTGCAGCTACCAGATAGTGCTATCCATCTGGGGATATCAGAATTGCCACAGTACCAGAACCAGACAAGTTTACAGCTCCATCAAAGAACATCTTCCATGATTCTTCATTTACACTCAAGACATGGTCATCTAGGAAACTGTCATCGTCATTAGAGACTCCTGAATTTTCGGCCAATAGATTAGCGATCGTTCGACTCTTAACCGACTTTTGTGGCATGAATTGCACATCAAATTCGGAAATCAAAATTTGCCATTTGGCTAACTTTCCCACTAGAGCTGGCTGATCAAGTAAGTACTTGATGGGGTCGTTCTCAGTCACAAGGAACGTCTGGTAATGCAACGTGTATTGTCGCAATCTATGCAATACCCACACTAATGCGGCACAAGTCTTTTCAATATCAGAATACTTCAACTCTTATATAGTGAACTTTTTACTTAGATAGTAAATGGCTTGTTCTTTTTTTTATCAACAAGACTTTCCTGAGCCAATATCGCACCCAGCGACTCACTATGGATGGTGAGATAGAGAATTAAGGGATGCCCCAGTGATGGTGGGACGAGTACCGGTGGGTTCATCAAGTACTACTTCAGCTTGTCAAATGCCTCTTAGCACTCATCATTCCAGTTGACTCGGGCATTCTTCTTTAAGAGCTTGAAGAATGGCTTAGCGGTTTCAGAGAGTTGAGAAATGAATCGAGCAATGTAATTCAATCTCCCCAAAAGGCTTCGAACTTCTTTCACAATTGACAAAGGTTGCAATTCGCATATGGCCTTAACTTTAGAGGGGTCGATCTCAATTCCTTTATTGCTAACAATAAATCCAAGTAATTTACCGGATGTTGCTCCAAATACGCACTTAGTGGGGTTTAGACGAAGCTTGAATTTATGGATTCGATCAAACAATTTCTTCAAGGTTTCGACATGGCTCTTCCCAAGTCAGGTCTTTGTAATCATAACGTCAACATAGACTTCAATCTCTTGATGCATCATATCATGGAATAGTGTTACCATGGCTCGTTGGTAAGTTGCCCCTGCATTCTTGAGTTCGAATGGCATGACCTTGTAATGAAAGGTCCCCCACGGGGTGATAAATGCAGTCTTCTCCTTGTCTTCCTCCTTCATCCATATTTGATTGTACTCGGAAAACCCATCCATAAACGAGAATAGTTCAAATCCAGTGGTACTATCCATGAGGACATCTATGTGAGGCAGCGGGAAATCATATTTTGGGCTAGCTTTGTTCATATCTTGATAGTCGACGCAAACTCAAACTCGACCATCCTTCTTCATCACCGGCACGATGTTAGCCACCCATTCAGGGTATTGTGAGATTTCAATGAATCCCACCTTCAGAAGCTTCATCACCTGTTCCTCTATCTTCTTCAAGAGCTCGGGCTTAGTTCTCCGGAGCTTTTGCTTCTTAGGTGGCACGTCCGAATTAGTAGGCAAGCAATGCTCGACGATCGGTGGGTCTAAACCAGGCATGTTAGCATAGGTCCATGCAAAGACATCCTGATATTCCTTCAGTAGCTGAATTAGGCGCTCGGCCTCGTTTTTGCGGAGATTTGCCCCAATTTTAACCCCATTGGCTTCTTCAGTGTCACTTAAATTAATAGTGATAGTCTGCTCGGATGTGAGAGCCGTGGCTTTTTCATGTTGTTCCCAGCTTTGCTGCACCTTAATGGAATCTTCATTCAAGTGGATGTTGGGCTTTCCTTTTACCAGCCCTAGTCGTTCCCTATAAAAGGAGAGGACCCTTTTGGTCAGCAGAGGGGAGGATCGCAGAGAACACATTAGAGAAAACACGTGAGAATCGAGAGAGGAGAGGGAGCTCTGCCAAAAGCTCTTCACGGCCGTGACTTTGCTGAGTTCGTGGCCGCACCTTGACACCGACCTTGCTGCCGATCGTCCATTGCATTGACAACGACCAGCTTTCCAGTGATCCTCCCCGATGATAGAGCAACAGCGTTCACTTCTTGTCAAGCCGTGATCAACAACCACAAAGTTTTGGGGGCTTCTCTTCGTCAAAAGAAAAAGGAAAAGAACTCTTGAAGAAAAAAAGTCAACAGCAGAAGCTATTCTTTTGCTTTTGCAAAAGGGGATTCCGAATTTTAGAGAGACACACGTGAGAGAGAGAAGGAAATCCGGTCCAGCTCTTGGCCAAGGCAACCCTCCAAGCAGGCATCCACTCCACGGCCAGACCTGTGGCCATGCCTCTATTGCCATCACTGCTACATCGTGTTGCTGCCCTACTGAGGTGTCGACGATGACCAAGCCACTCTTTGCACACGTGCCACTTGAGAAGTCAATTAAGTCCGAGCTGTTGCACCCAATCGCGTTGCTGCTTTGGTTTTGTTATTGCTGTGCGTTGGCGCCGTTACTTCCTGACCACTGTCAATCCTCCACCGTTGAACGCTACCCCACCAAGTTGGCGGTCTTTTGTGCTTTTATTTTCAGGTTCCTGCGAGTCCCAGTGTCACTTGCGTACACCTGAGTTACATTAGTGACCAGCCCTGGACTTTCAAATCTTTACGCCAACAACCCTCCTTTTGCTGTTCAAGTCTTTTGGTGGACGTCCCCATGCTATGTTGGTCAACTTTGTGACCTTGTTAGGCCAAATCAGTGAATTGAGCAACACGTCACCTTGAATCGTCACCCGTGAGTCATCCCGCCATCCGTCGTTCGACCGAACTTCACAACGTGGTCCACGTGACACCAAATATTAGGTAAGAATCTCTTTTAATTTAATTTTCATATATCCTTATTGCCTAATTTATGGGATTATCTCATATGAATATTTGAATGATACCATCATATCCACAAAATATCAATTAGCCTTTTAAATTGAGAAATCTTCCTAATTTGGCAACATACATATGATTGACGGTCCGATTTCACACTCGAAATATGACCCGCAATCTTACGGAAAAATCACCAATCCGATCTCGCGCTCGAAATACGATTTGTGATTTATTTTGAAAATTGACCAATCTGATCTCATGCGCAAGATACGATTCGTCAATTTATTTCCCAAAATTAAATGGACATGGATGATATCTTGCTTGATTTGTTGTCATGCTGTCCTTGATGCCTTTATTTGTTTGTTCCCGTAAAAGAAAAAAATATTTGAGTTCAATTAGATGCATGTTAGGATATTACTTGTTTTAGGTTATTTTGCATGTCTAAAATAAGAAATTTATTTATTTCAAATTTCTTAAATTAAAATACCAAAAATATAAATTTAGGATGTTAGATTTCTGTTTCACTAGTTTAAATTGCATGTTTAATTATTTGGCAATTATTAATTTCAAAGTTTAAAAAAAAAAAAAAGAGAAAAGGAAAAACAACAAAAAGTCATCATGCATATGTCATGTAGAGCTAGGGTATATTTTGCACGCCATTGCATATTATGGTAAAATTGCACTTAATTCAATTTTAGATAATATGTTTTCTTAATTTATTATAAGTTTAGGTATTTTCTTAAATAGATCGCATTTTAGGATTATTTGGGTTAAGATAATATTTTAGTTTAAATTAGGATTTGGCTTAACCTAATTCCTAATGCAAATTGAATAGAATCTTAATCTAGTTAGATAATTTTCACATTTTTCCTAATTCCGAATTTCATGGAAAATACAAAAAATGTCTTAGAATAAATTAGTTCCATTCTCTAGAATAAATTGCATTTTTTAGGAAAAATAAAAAAAAAATGTCATGTAAATGTCATATAGGATTAGATTCATGAAATGAACGTCATTTAGAGATTATTATTTGGTCCATTTAATTAGAAATTGCATAACATTAGAATTAGGTCATTTAGTTATATGCATACCATGAATGGACCTAGACTTAGAACCAGGGAAGGAGAGTAAATTTGCTGCAGGTATGCGTCCCATAGTGTGCGAACAACTCTCGTTCAAGCCCTTCAGGAATAGCCTTTTAGCAGAAAACCACTCAACCCTTTAGTTCAAAGCCTAGAGACACCCAAAGAAGTCAGGATGGAAACGTTTCTAACCTACCCAAGCTACATTTCTTGAAGAATCCTACCAGGCTGGAGAAGAAGAGATGTTTATAAAGACATAGAGAGAGTTTTCATAAAACACTCACTTTCTTCAAAGGACTCTGCCCAACACATTACACCCTCCTCGCCTTTTATAGACGATAAGAGGTCACAAAGATACACACAAGGACCAAGCTCACGGGTCTAGATACAAATACAGGCACCAAAAACTTTTGGGAGGGAATTATTCGCACACTATGAATAGTGATCGTACTGTGAACAGTACCTTCCCTAGCCTAGTGCTACAGTAAAAAGTGAACAGTAACTTGCTATAGTGAAATTGTATGGACTCAGCGGTCTCGTCCGTCATGAGCATTGTAATCATAGTCGGAGTCATCCGAGCTATGTACTGTTGCTAAGCAATGTTCATCATACTTTTGTTCAAGTGCTTCAGGGTCTTCTGGTGATAGAATTTGGTTGAGCTGGCGAGATGTAGATGCGGAGACTTCATAAGTCTAGTGAGATGCTTCTTCTTCTGCCTAGTTTGTGTTCTCATTTCCTTCAGTGTCGGCAGAAATGCTTGGCTGAGGCCAATTGGATTGCTGTGCATAAAAGGATGTGTCCATGTTGTGAGATAAGGACAAAGATCCTTGATAGTAGGGATCCTGGGACAGAGGGCCTCCAAAGCATGCATAGGGGTCCTGAGTGGATTAGACAATATCATCTATTTCTGTCATTTCATGATCTTGAGATGATGCAGCTTGTCTGTATTGCCTGAGTGCTTCCTTAGCTTCTGGTGCTAGGTCATAATGATCCCACGTAGTAGGCACATTGTTCCATACATCTTCGGGAATGGTTTTGTTTTCTTGGCATAAGATTCTTTGGAGTTCTCGGTACTGGTGTTCACAAGATCTGACAAATTTTGAATAAGATTTGTGAATCCGAGCTTCTCTGCTATTCAGGTGGGGTTTGTAGGATGTGGTTCCTATTTCTTATGGGGCATTGATGATGGTGCCATTATTTGTGAAAAAATGCCATGGACATTGGAAGAACAGGATGGTATGGACTTCAAGATTTGGGGTTATGGTTCTCAGTTCTTTTTCTAGTAGATGTTTCCAGTGAGTAGGATGATGGAACCAATTAAGAAAGTCTAAGAGATTCTCATCACTTTCTTTTTCAACATTTCTTCCAAGTAAAAATATCCTTGTGAGGTTGGTAATGAATCTTCTGGTTGGAATTTCAATAGCTATTAAGTACTTATTGGTTAAGTACTATAATAATGTCTTGAGTTGATCAGGGAAATCATATTCCTTCCAGATAAGGGGATGAATGAATGGATAATTCAAATTTAACCCAAAAGGATAAAGAATCGAACCTCCATTGAATCTGAATAGATCTGTGTGACATTGCCACATGAGATTTTCCAGGTTTTCAGCAAGATTGTCATTCTGGATGTGTTTAACAATCTCCTTGGGATATTTCCAGCTTGACAAATTTTTGATCTTCTCAATTTTGTATTTTACTCCATGGTTGAGCATATGGAAAACATGCCTTGACGTACATGTTGATTTCAGCTGGTGCTTTGGGTCTTGACAAGAAATCGACAAGTACATTCTTTTTTCCAGGAATATGTTTGGTTTCAAAAGAGTATTTTGAAAACCATTCAGCTCATTGAAGCAATTGAGAATTTGGAATCTGCTTTTGTTTAAACTTGGTCATCTAAGGGAAAGATGCCATGTCTAATTGTACCAGGAAGTGATGGCCGATGAGATGAAATTCAAACTTTTTTATTCCATTTTGTACTACTAAGATTTCTTTGAAAGTGGAATGGTAATGCATTTCAGCTTGAGAAAACTTTCCACTTTTGTGAGCACAAAGGTGTCTCTTACCATCAATTTCTTTAAACAGGATGGTTGCCCAGTATTCATCAATGGCGTTAGTTTGAAGAATCCTTCTTTCCTGTTGATGGTATTTGCAATGGTGGGAGATTCTGCATAATCTCCTTGAGCTCAGCGACTGCTTTAGTCTGATTTTTTCCCCAAGGTGAGGGATTCTTCTTCAGCATAGATTGCAAAGGGATCAAGAGCTTTGCAATGTTTGGGACAAAATCCCTAAGATAATTGATTATCCCAAGAAATTGCTGAACTTGTTTTGTTGTGAAGTTATCTTCAGGAAACTTCAATAATTCTTGAGCGATATGTGGCCCTGGATGGTATGTACCTTTATTGAGGTGCATACCAAGAAATTCAATTTCTGTCTGGGCAATATTCATTTTCCTTTGAGAAAGTATAATACCATGCTTCTTCACGATTTCTAGGAATTGCTCAAGAAGTTGGCAGTGTGACTGCTCATCAGGACTGTAGACAGAAGACAGATCATCTTGGAGAAAAAGGTTGAGAGTTTGGTAGTTGATTACCAGTCTCATTTTCCCATATTTTGTTCGGCACGCTTATTGACATAAAAGGCTTCGCAAGCTCATTGAGAATTGGAGATTTCAATAAGGCCTTGTTGCAGTAGTTCTGAGCATTCCCTTTGAGCTAAAGCCAGATGTTCTGGCTTCATTCCCGTATGACTCGCCTTGGTTAGATTTATATCTTCATTCTTTTTTAAAGGAAGGCGAACAAAGAATTCTAAATTTTCCCATAAAGGATGGGAACACTTTTGAGCAAATTCCGAATGGGATTCCGAACAAGATTCTAATAATTTTTGCATGATTGGATCTAATAGACTCATCTGAATAGAAAAGAGTCTCTAAATATTGACGAACTAAGAGAATTGGTCTTTATATCTAAAACCTTTTCCAAGAATAATACGAAGCTGAGAAAATTGAGTCATGATATCCCACCCAATTATCAGATCTTTATTGGGGAGACTTGATCCAAAGATTTTTGTGATTATGGAACACTGAGGAAAGAACTGGATGGTTACGGGAGTGGTCCTGACATTTGTGGAGAAAGTATCTCCAGAGGCAGAGTTGAAGTATCGGACATAGGGAGTCCAATATTCTTCAGAAAGAACTTTGATGTCCAAAATTGAACAACTTGCTCCGGTATCAATGAGAGCAATAACAGTGATAGGTTTGGCAAATTTCGAGGTGAGAATTTTCACAGGGAAATGGGGACAGTGAGTTTGATTTGAAAATATGGCAAGGCTTGGTTCTGAAGATGTGGGAGATATGTGAAAAATATCTTCAGACTTTGAATCTGATTCAGACTCACTAGAAATTTGGTAAGAGGGAATGACACAGAGTTTGTTTAGATAATTCTTCATCAGCAGAGAATAGGGATTCAATATCATCATTTTCAAGAGAAATACCTGTTTCATTCTCAATGTGATGAGTTAGACGATTCGACCTTTTCTCGCTTGAGGACAATTTTTGGCAAAATGTCATTTCTGATTGCAGATAAAGCAACAGTTTGATTTCTTATGGCCTGTGCGATCCTTCCTCTTGTGTTTTCTTCTTTTTCTGGAAGTGCTTGGGGCCATGTTTGGATTTCTTCATCCAGAACTTCTTGAAGTGTTTCTTTTTCCGAGAAAACTTACCACAAGTACCATCACGGTCTTGTTTTGAACATTTAATTTTTAACTTCTGGCGAGAACAGGCTGTCTCGAGACTTTTGTCATCTATGATGTAGGTATGGACCATTTGGCGCTTTAAGCACAGTTCTTCAAGGCATAGATGGATTTCTTATTGTATTTCTCCCAAGGGAATATCTTGTATTCTCTTCTGTCTTCCAAAGAAAGATCTTTCAATCATCTGGGATAATTCTTTAGGAATGGAAGTCAGGAGAACATGTTTCAGATTTGGATCAGCTCCAATCTAGTAGAAAAGCTGAAGCATTATTCGATAATGCTTATCAAGATATTTCTTCTGGAGAGAGCAGCATTTTCTTTCAAAAAAATCTCTTATTTTCATTTCTATGAGGTCAGTGGGTTTTCCCATAAAGATATGATATAAGATGGTGATGGCATGGCTAAAGTCAGGTGACATTAGAAAATGAATCTGGTCTTGTTCTGACACAGATTTCCACCAAAGTTTGAGACTTCCTGAAAACCTTGAAACAAAGTTGTAAATGACATCATTCATATCATGGTTGGTGATGGACTGAGTATTCAACCATGTATGAAATTCTTCAAGTCTTTCTGGCCATTTGTGATAAGGAATATCATCGATGGTGAAAAACTGTTTTGATGCCACGGATACATGCCGTCCGGGATTGTCTGTCTGAACATTTTCTAGCTCAGGATAGTTTGATTCCATCTCATGATCTGGAGGATCAGCCAGGAATATTGACGAAGTGATTGGCTCAATGGGGAGCGAATCAACTGTAGGAATAGAAAAGGATGAAGAGGATGAAAGAGATACCAAATCTGATTCAGTTTCAAAGATGCTAGGAGAAGTTTGTTCAGTCGGAAACAAAATCTGATTTTTTAGAATGGCAGGGTCAGGCTGTTGGATAACAGGATCGGGTTCTTAAGTACCCAAATCCTTTAGGAAAAATTCTAATAGATTGGATAACATCATCTAATCTGACCTTTCTTTTATAACAATCGAATTTGATTATGTAGGCATCTTCTCTTTTCCTTTGTCTTTCTGCAAATTTTTGAGACGATTTCGTAATTCTGCCATGGTTGGTTCTTTCCTGAAAGAGTCTTCTGGGATGGTAGCAAAGATGGACGTCTGGGGTGGTGGAGGCAAATACCCAGCTTTGATAGTAGTTGCAAAAGGATCAAAAGGTCTGAACATTCCTTCTTCAAGAAGTTGGATTTGCCTCTTGAGTTTTTCTATCTCTGGCTTTGGGCTCTCTAAGTGATGATACCCTAGATGTTGTCCTGATTCCAAGGCATTTAGCCTTTTCTGGAATTCATAAATCATTTTCTTGGTGGTCTCATCACACTTTTGGAGATCTTGTTGCACACTTCCAATCTTGGAATCAATTGCCTTGAAGGCATTGTTTTGTGCTAATAGAGTATCTGACTACCAATTTAGAACAGCTTCAGCAGTAGGAGTTCTTTTCTGTCTTCCATGTACATGCACATCAGTGGGGGCAGCTATCTTAGGAACATGGCGATATTTGCCTTGTGGATCAATGAATTCCTCTAAAGCAGGAATCAAAAGTTTTGAACTTTCTTTGACAATAGGAGGAAAGTCTGTATCATGGAACATAGCAATGGAAAAAGTGGATGGCGTTGCTACTGGAACCTCAAGTGGGTAAGAATGCTTCTTAGCCCATTTTAGGATTGGCTTGTAAAACGGGGAGAGAGCTTGTTTTTTCTGAGGAGGAGATGGTGGGGGAGATTTTGGTGGGTATGGGGATGTAGTATTGAACCCTGGTGGTGGAGGTGGTGCATAGGAGACCATAAACTGGTATTTATCACATTCACCAAGAGTATCAACGGAAGGATTTCCATTTAAGTACCTTTGGTATACTTTATCCTTTGGCTTCTTTCTTCGAGGTGGAGATCTTGCAAGAGGATCTACCTCGACAGGGGAGTTTGTACAATAGGAACATTGGCAAAAAAGATCCCAAAAACAATGACCATATTTGTCTTTGTAGTATTGTTCTGTTTTGAGGTTGTCCAATGAAAGGGAAGAGCAACTTCTTAGGGTTTTTCTCTCGCTGAATGCGAGTCTTCCTCTACCCCATCAGGTGGTAGATTCCCTGTTCTTTTTCCAGATTGAAGGTAGCTTTCATGCAAATATGGCCATTTACACAGTTTTTCCACCTGACTAATCAAATCCCACCTCCTCTTGTCGAACCCAATAATGAAGAAATTGGGTTCCGAAACCCTAATATGGTTGTCCCCATTTCACCTCGCTTGAATCCCAATAATGCAGAAATTGGGTCCCAAAACTCTCATGGCTGTTCAAATAATTTTAGAATGATTTATAGAGCTCCCTTCACTCCCCACTCAACCCATCTTCCCAACCAAATCCCTAACTATCCCCGACTACCCAACCCAGGATTTACATAGTTTCTCTAGTAGTCCGGCAAGAAGATCTTCCATCATGGACAGTACCCACGAAAATCACCTTCGCTTGTTGACGCTCTGCAAACGGATGGGGGATCTTTGGACCACGGATGAAATCACGGAGCTGAACATCAACAATCCTGAGGTACAAAACAAGACTGATGAGTATTTGTTGTATGGGCAACTATTTTCAAAACCTAATGTAAACTTTCCGGCATTCTGGGCTACAATGCAAAAGGCTTGGAAAGTAGATGAGATTAAATGTGAAGTGATAGAACCGGGTCGCTTTGTCTCTATATTCAAATCAGAGGTAGAGCAGAAACGAGTTTTACAGACAGACCCATGGTCATTTGCTAGTAATTTACTAGTTTTACAATAAGGAGATCCTACCATTCCCGAGCATTGTTATGAATTCACACATTGTTCCTTTTGGGTTCATCTTGTGGGGCTTCCTCGTGCTATTTTGTCGGAGGAGTGTATTCGGCTGATTGCTGGAAAATGGGGGAGATAGAGGAAGTTAGAATTGAAGCTCGAAACAACAGTTCATGTAAGATAGGGAAAGTAAGGGTGAAATTGAATCTGCATTGCCCACTAAAAACTGGAACTATTATTCATGTGGGAGATTGAAACCGGTGGATTGATTTCAAGTATGAAAGACTGCCACATTTTTGCTATTCCTGCGGTTATATAGGTCATTATGCAAACTATTGTCCGACTTATCCATATGAAGAATCAGGCCTTCCTCAGGATAAACCAGGTCGCTATAGGTCTTGGTTGAAAGCAGAGGTAAAGACTCTAAGCCTTTGCTGGAATACTTTCTATGGAGAGATCGATTTTACCTTAGAAGCAGCTGATATGGTCCCTAAGACTCCTATTATACTATCAAGGGATGATTCGAACAGCAACTCTTCTACAGATGGTAGTCAAGCCATAGTGCTTTATAACTCTACAATATAGCCAACACAAGTAATATCAGCACCAGAAGTACTAATTGCTCTAGAAAAAGGGCAAGAGAACACAGCAATCTCTAGAACAGCAAGAAGAATCCAAATTTCATGATGCAAGGATGGGGATACAGGTTATAGCACAGACTGGCCCAAAGAAACAAACTCCTAAAAAGTTAAAACGCTTTTCGCCTTATGAGAAAAAGGCTTCTCTAACATCTCTTGTTGATATGCACAACCTCTTGGATACACCAATTTAGATGTGGGAAGGTAGCACAGCAGGGGCTTTGGTGGCTAGCTCTAATAAGCCACCAAGAAAGCCATGAAGGTGTTAAGCTGGAACTGTCAAGGTTTAGGCTCTCCCTTGACAGTCCAGCACTTAAGAGCCCTAATGGCTCGAGAGAGGCCTAATATGGTTTTCCTTATGGAAACAAAGAATCAATATAAGATGGTGGAGAATATCAAAAGAAGACTTAAATTTTCCTCTATGTTTGCTATCGATCCAATTGGATTAGCAGGAGGTTTAGCCCTTATTATGGGATAAATCAGTGCAGATTAATATAGAATGTAGTTGTCAGGAGGTGATTGAACTCTCATGTAGAGATGCTAGAACTAGATTTCAAATGAAGATTTCTTTCCTTCATGCGCCAACTAATTTCCAAGAGAGAGTTTCACTTTGGAACCTACTTCGAGCCAAAAATGGAACTACAAATTTACCTTGGCTATGTATCGGGGATTTTAATGAAGTATTATATCATTGGGAGAAAGTGGGTCGCCGAGTAGTGGAAAGATTTAGAATGACAACTTTTCGAGAATTTATAAATACATGTTCTTTAATAGACATTGAGAGCAAGGGATGTGCTTTTACGTGGACAAATAGAAGGGAATGAGATGAATTAGTTTAAAAAATGCCTTGACAGAGCACTGTGTAATCTAGAATGGAGGCTTTTTTTTCCTAATGCTGAAGCGTTAGTATATCCAGCCATTGTGTGGCACCCCAAACCCTTCGTAGGTCGCCACAAGCGCCCATGTTACACCTTATTACCTTTCTTTTTAGAAGAGGCGTCGTAATTAGTAGACACTTTTTTTTTCTTTTATAAAACGGTCCCAGCGCGACTCACCAGCGGAAGCAAAAATAAAACGTCATCATCTCTCCCCTACCAAACCATGATACAAATACACACTGCTAATCACCATGATTTTATAGACAAGCCACGACACTTTATTTACATATATTTTCAAGATGGGACTTCTTTTGGGTCGATACATCGAAAAGGAAAAGCCAGGACTCAACCATGTCCGGCCTAAAACCCCAAAAAGAACCCTCGACCCTTTACAACTCACGTGCACAATTCCCATCATCAATGTCGGCTAACTATCCAAAAAAAAAAAAAAACAGCTCCTACTCATCACGCACGGGCCTCACACCCAATCCGGTGCATCAAGCGGTGGCGGTGGCAACATCCCTCTTATCACCCCATCACGACGAACATGGACAGAGACGAACTCCTGGACAACCGGGCCCCCAGCCAGGCCTATGTTGTACATGACAAAACAGCGCACTCGTATATACGTCAATCCAGGCACAGAAGGACAGCCGAACTCCTCGCACTCAACCTCTACATCGGATGGTAGACCGTAAAATACACCCCGCACGACGGCAGGAAGCGGCATGCTGCTAATATGAAATGTTAGTCCCCAAAAGGGATGAGTACAACCACTCAGCAGGTAAAGGAATCTAAAAACCACTCAATGCATCATACAAGTCATACATGCATTGCAGGCATTACTTACCTCGAAGCTATGCATATACTATCGTGCATCATCACCACAATCATAACACATACATGTGTATCATCATGTCATACTCATATCATCGTCATCATGACATTATTATATCACACATGTCATCATCATCATGGCATCATCATACCACACATGTCATCATTATCATGGCATCATCATATCATACATGTCATCATCATCATGCATATCATCATGACATGTCATATATCATCATCATCATCATCATGACATCATCACATCACACATGTCATCATTATCATGGCATCATCATATCATACATGTCATCATCATCATGCATATCATCATGCCATGGGTGATCATGATCATATCATATCATATATCATCATCATCATGCATATCATCATACCATGGGTGATCATCATCGTATCATATCATATATCATGCATGACTCAATTTCCACTTTTAACTTTTATTTTGATCACCACATCACCCTTCCTCATATCATCAATTTAATCTCATATTTTACACTTGCATCTCATCCGAGAAAAGCTCCGGCATTCAGCCATTCCAGGCCACCGAGCATCCGACCCCCCACATTCCGGGCATCTCGCATCCCAACTGGCATCATGAGGCATTCCCCTCGGGCAAAAACCTCCGACAGGGCTTTCGGCATTTACACTCCCTGGCCAGGCATCCCGCACCCCAATCCTGGCACCACGAGGCATTCCCCTCGGGCAAAAACCTCTGACAGGGCTTCCGGCCCCCCACATTCTGGGCATCTCGCATCCCGACTGGCATCACGAGGCATTCCCCTCGGGTAAAAACCTCCGACAGGACTTTCGGCATTTACACTCCCTGGCCGGGCATCCTGAATCTCCCAGGGCCATCCGGTAATGTATCTCTATACATTCCGGGCATTATCCTCCACCACCACAATCTCCTCATTTAACATTATCCATATTTACTAATCTCGGTCTTAATTTAGCATGGCATATGATGTGATGTCAAACAAGTCATATTCGGCATGGAATACATACATGCATCTCAATTCAATGTCATGCATACATCAAACCTTATCATACACGCAGCAAGGTACAATTATTCATAGAATAAAATTCATGGAATTTGTACCAATTAAAAAAAAATTCATAAATCATGCCATTTTTCATTTATTTAAATTCCAGCTCGTACCACTTTCAAAGATATTTAATTTAAATATCCATATCATTCTCAAAAATCATAAAAATTAAGGCAAGTGATAATCAAGATAATGGGACAATGAATTTCGTGCAAAATACATGGCCAATTAGAATTTCCACATAAATCCATAATTCACACAAAACAGCATATAATTTTCGAATGAAATCAGAATGCACAGTCTCCGAAGAAATTCGATTAAAATATCCATACGACCTCCAAAAATTATGAAACTTTGCCGAGTCATAGCCAAGACATTTACGTACATCTTTCATGAAGACTTCCAAGTCAGATTATTTTTAGATTATTTTCTACAATCACACGAAGCTTCTGGATCCATCACTGAATCGTCCAGTGCATACTTCTCCGAAATACTGAGTTTTCACCTACCTATTCTTCTTCGTTTCCTCTGAAATTTGGATATGTTCTACATCAAGATATCCTCTACAAGTTTCATGAGGAGATCTAAGTCAAATAACCAGATTATAGTCGTCATTTAGGTCCATGATGTCTCGGGTGTCCTATAATACGTCTCCAGAATTACCGTCTTCAAGATCTAGTCGATTTACTAGGTTATACTTGTTCATTTTGCTTCAAATTTGATTATGTTGTAGTTTAAGATGTTAGCTACAACTTTCATGAAGAAATCGAAGAGATATTCTTATCACAAATCAACATGCAACCACAAATCCAACAAGAGATCAGTAAAATCGTTCCAGATCTGAGGTCTCCGTAGGATGAGAGTTTTACCCCTTAAATCTCCATAATTTTACACCAAATTTTATTATGTTGTATTTTAAGATGTTATCTACAACTTTCATGAAGAGATAAAAGTCAAAATCGGACTCTAAACATGCATGCAAGCTCACACAACATTCTGACTCAAACTGTTCAAGCGAAAACAGCAACACCACTCAAGAACAAGCCATCCAAGCTTCGGTTTTCTCCTTTCCTAATCACCCAAAATTCGACATACATGTAACACACACACATGCAAGAGCAGCTAGAAGACTCCAACTTGCCTCTAGACCGGACGGACAACGGCACATGGCGGCGAGCACGGTGGACGGACGGCGAATGGTGACTCCTCCTCTCGGCTTCTCCTCCCTCTCGGCCACTCTCCCTCTCTCTCTCGCGAAATCTCTCTCTCTCTCTCTCTCTCTCTCTCTCTCTCTCTCGGCCGAATGAAGCAACCGGCCACTCTCTCTCCTTTCCTTCCCTTTTGTTCCCCCATAAACCTCATCATTAGTAATCATTGCTTTGCCTCCTAATTAGCCAATGCATGCCATCCCTCTCTAGGCCAATGCATGAAGACTTCTTGCCACTTGTCACAACACATGCATAATGGGCTTGGGCTTTTGGGCTTGAGCCGGCCACTCTTGGGCCTCCTCTTGGGCTGGTCGACAGCCCCCTTTCGCAGGCCTAATTGGGCCGACTAGCTTATCCCATCAAGGCTTCAGCCAAAGGGCCTAAGGCCCAACCTAATTTAAAATTAAATTTTCCCCTTTTATAATTTCTTCTACAGATTTTAAATTTTATATTCCACATGGCCAAAGTCTTGTGCCATTTTATTTATAGAAATTTAATTTATAAAGTGCATGGCCAAGCATAAATTATTATCATTAATCTATCTAATTTAAAATCTCATAAACACAAGCACAAATCACCTAATCTTAAAAGAGACTAATGGCTAAAGCATTAAACCATAGGTAATTTCATTACCTAATTAGAGGCTTTAACACACCTTATAACTTGACTTTGAATTTTTGGGATGCCACGCATTGGATTTGATCATGGCCCTCTACTTCTATGTCTAGATCCAGTCAAACTGAGGAAACAGAAATTATTCAGATTTGAGGCTTTCTGGTTGGATAACCCTGAATGTGAAGAGGTAGCAGCCAAGGCCTGGAAGACAGAAACAGAGAATCAGGCAACTATGGTTAGGAAGACAAAAAAGGTTGCTCGGGATTTAACACTATGGATCCGAAAATCTTTCCAAAATGCATCAAAACAGATAGACCATCTCAAAAACCAGCTCACTCAAATTATGAACAATGCAGACAAATCAGATACGGGAAAGGAATATTCTACCATAGTTGAGAAAATGGGTGCTCTTTGGCGTCAGGAAGAAATGTACTGGGGTATTAGATCTAGAGTAAATTGGTTACAATGGGGTGATCAGAATACCAAATTTTTCCATGCCACAACGATTCAACGGAGACAACGAAATAAAATTACAATGCTAAGGCTTGAGGAGAATGCTTGGAGTCGGGATCCTCAGATAATTAGACAGCATATCACAAAGTATTACAAAAATCTATATACATCCGGGGGGTCCCAATTCTATCAGCCGATTCTAGAGCAGTGTCCAATGGTTGTTCCTGACGAAATCAATGAGAATCTAACAAAGCAAATCACCATGGAGGAAGTTTAGCATGCAGTTTTTCAAATGGGAGCAGCCAAAGCCCCTGGACCCGATGGTTTGAGTGGTCTTTTCTATCAAAGTCAGTGGCATATATCAAAGAGTATGTATTTACAATGGTGGAATCTTTCTTTAATGAAGAAGCCTTTGATCCTGGCTTGAACGAGACCCATATCACACTAATTCCAAAGGTAGCAAATCCTGAAAGTATAACTGAATTCCGACCCATTAGTTTATGTAATTTCAGCTACAAGATTATTACAAAGGTCATGGCGAATCGACTTAGACCTTGGCTACCACTTCTTATCTCCCCGGAACAGAGTGCATTTGTTGGAGGTCAGCAGATACAAGACAATATATTCATTGTTCAAGAAGTTCTCCATCAGCTAAGGGTTAAGAAAAGAAGGCATAGATTCCAAGCGGTTCTGAAGTTGGATATGCAAAAGGCGTATGATAGAGTTGAGTGGGATTTTCTTTGTGATTGTATGAAGAGGATGGGATTTAATGATAAATGGGTGAACCTCATTAGATTTTGTATCTCTTCAACTACATTTCGTGTCCTTATTAATGGAGAACCTAACGGAGTCTTCAATCCAACAAGAGGTATAAGACAAGGTGATCCTCTCTCACCTTATCTTTTCATTTTAATGGCCAATGTCTTATCCCACATGGTGAAAAATGCTATAATGGATGGAAGTTTAAAGGGAATCAAACTGGATCCCCACTGTCCTATCCTATCCCATCTTCTTGGATGGCACAGTTAGGGAAGCTCAGAACCTAGCCAATTTACTGAATTGCTACTGTTTTGCTTCTGGCCAGTCAATTAACCTCAATAAATCTGGTGTCTTTTTCAGGGCAAGCTGCCCACAGCAGTTAAAAGGTAATATTGCATATGCATTGAGGGTTCTTATATTGTACAAAACTGGCAAATACTTAGGGATATCATCTGATTTGGGCCAAACTAAGAAACAGATGTTTGATTGGATCACAGCAAGGGTTGAGAAAAAACTGGAGGGCTGGAAAGAACAATTAGTGTCGAAGGCGGGAAAAGAGGTGCTGATTAAGATGGTAGTGCAGGCGTTACCACAATATGCCATGAATATTTTTAAAATACCTATCTCTATATGCAGAGCAATTGAGAGGAAAATTTCAGCATTCTGGTGGAAGCAACATGCAAAACAACAAGGGATCCACTGGAAGAGTTGGGAATTCTTGAAGATGAGAAAGGAACAAGGAGGAATGGGATTCAAAGATTTGGTTGAATTTAACAAGGCTATGCTGGAGAAACAAACCTAGAGATTAAGTCAAGCTCCAGAAGCCTTATGGAGCAAAATTTTTAAAGGCCTCTATTTCCCTAATGGTAACCTATGGACTGCCACAATGGGAGCTAAACCATCATGGGGTTGGAAAAAATTGTGGATGATAATAAAAATATTTTCCATCGACTTTTTTTTTTAGCGATAAAAAATCATTTTTAGGAGAATAGTTTCCAAATCATTTACTTTCTATAATAATTACCAAAACTCTTGTTTATTCCAAGAACTCCCTCCTCTTAGTAATAAACTCCCTTAATTATAGTATTGGAATTTATTGGGATAATTACCAAAAATATTCTTAAATATATTGCATTTGTGCCAATTCAATCATAAACATTTCAATTTAGCCAATTTAGTCATTAACTTTTTGATAATTTGGCAATGTAGTCCATCTGGTCAATTTTTGCAAGAAATAGCTGACGTGGTCATTGGACATTCCAAGTCTCCTTATAGGTCGAGATGCCCTAGAAGCTGATATGAAATGGGAGGTAGGGGATGGCAAATCTATCAATCTAAGGGAAGATCGTTGGCTATTGTCCGGAAAGATTGGAGGACCAGCGAATCAAAATGATCCAAAGCTGGTTGCAGATATTATTGATCCTACTGTGCGTGCATGGAATACTCAGCTCATAAATGAAATTTTCAACAGAAATATTTCAGAAGAAATTCAGGCAACCCACCTCAGCATTATCCCCAGACCCGACCATCTAGTTTGGACAGGGCATATCTCGGGACGGTATCAAATCAAAAATGGGTATCACAAATTACGAGAAACTAATGCAATCACCATAGCAAATCAGGCATCCTCCTCATACCAAGTTCCGAAACGATTATGGACAGAAATTTGGAAGCTACAGACTTACCCCAGAATCAAACATTTTATGTGGAGCTTATGTAATGAAGGCCTTCCTACCAAAACCAACCTGCATCGGCGTAACATCATACCTAAGCCAATTTGTTCCTTTTGCCATCAATTTCCAGAGTCATCCGAGCATCTCTTCGTGATGTGCCAGCGGACAAAAGAAGTATGGGCAAATTACAGCGTAGACATAGATGTTTCTCAACTGTCTATCACACGCATGGACAAATGGATAAGCAACTACCTCTTCTCTGGGATCTCAACACACCAAAAGGAGACCTTTGCGCATCTTCTTTGGCTAATATGGAAGGCCCGCAATACCCTGCTCTTTCAAGGTCGCAAATCACACCCAACAAAACTCATCAGCGAAGCACTTCTCTCCCAGCAGTTATATGAGAAATGGAATCCACAAAAGGGACCGATTACCTCTAAATAGGATACATGGGTACCTCCAGATCCGAGTTCTTTGAAGCTAAACGTTGATTGCTCTTGGCAGGGAAGGAATTTGGAGTGCTCTGTTGCTGGTATCTGCAGGGGAGCGGACGGGGTTTGCATCAATGGCTTCGCACAAAAGATTCATGCCCAATCGGTTTGCATCAGCGAAACCCTAGCTATCCTCCAAGGGCTTGTGTGGCTGAAGCAGTTCCGAAGTGCTCTTACAAGCGAAACTCAAGTTGCATGAACTGATCTGCCCGTAACTCTCTCTAGCAATTGTCTTCAAGCGGTGGATTCGATTGTGGGCCGACAAGAACCATCTTGGGCTTCCCTTTCTTTTGTGCTTGATTGCCGACAGATGCTGGCCCAAATGGAGAATATTCATTTGTAGTTTGAACCGCGCCAAACAAACCGGGCAGCTGATTGGATCGCAAAATCCTTTCAAACCGAGTCTCTACCGACTAATTGGATCGCCAAGCCTCCGCATGATCTTTATCTTATTTTATGTTTAGACTTTCCTACTACCTGTAATCCACTGTCTTAGTTTGAATCAATGAAGTATCTTTGATAAATATATATATATTTGTCTTTGTAGTAATGGACAGGATGTCCATCACCGTCAAAATGTCGAACAAGCTTTTTTGGATTTGGCTCAGAAATTGATTGAGGAACACATGGTTCAATCATGAAGAGGGTCTGGAAGATAGAAAGACTTTCTTCCTTTTCTTTGCCAAACTTGATGGAAACAGTTCCATCTTTTTTTCCGAACGAACTTTGAGTTCGTAGATTGGAAGGGCTTGTTATGCTGGTGTAGCTTTTCATAGTTGGTAATCCAAGTTTCTGGAAGGAGTTTGACCAACGTATCCTTCGGGATCTGTCTAGGAACATGGATACACGATGCCTGATCATTCTGCATGGAGATGAACAAAGCATCTTCATTACATTGTTGAAATTGAGATCAAGAACATGATTCTGCACTTGATAAACCATCTGGTAATGCAAGGTTGCAGCTACAGAGTCAGCAGTTTGAGGGGCTCCAATAAGCTATACTTGGACTTTTAGAAAAGAAAGTAGCTGGGGGTCTGAAAGAGCGATGTTAAAGTTTGGATACAAAGTCACAAAGACTGTTCCGACATTCAAAGTAGTTTGGACAGTACCGATGCAAGCATGCTGGTATTGTAAAAACCTAGTATCCAACAACGCAATTATTGCCACAACTGGTAAACCTTTACGACCATAAAAGGTCAGAGCAAGACGAACAACTCCATAATGGACATGAGTATATCCCTGTTGAACCTATTGTCTGGGAAATTCTTGAGGGATTTGAAGAGTAACAAAATAGTCATTTCCGATAGCAGGAATGGGATGTTGGTCGAATTTGAAGGACTGGACGTACTCCTTTACTTGCTTTGGGGTTTGATGAATAAGCTGGTGGATGGAGCGGATAGGTGAAAATGATGAGTTGGCTTTGGCAAAAGCAGAGTAAGGATTCATGAGAGGAAGTTGAGTTTCTGAGATCTTGGTTTCATCGCTAAAAGAGACTTCATAAAAGAATTGCGTGTTAATTAGAAATCATATCTAAAACTATTAATGTGAATTCTGATATAACAATGCAGATGCTTTCGTTACTATAAGGTAAGTCCTACAATTTATTTATTACTTTACTTGGGTGTTAAATTGGTGGTTTATGCATCCGCATGATCGCCTCACATGTTAGGGAAATAAATTTAAAATCAATTTAAGCTGCCTGCCAAAGCATTTTTGAAAATAAAATAAAAATGGTACTGAAAAGGCATTAGAGAAATCTAGCGTAACCAAGTTCCCGTACCCAAATCTTTGGTTCGTAGGAGTAAAAAAATCCCCGTTACTTTACTTGGGTTTCTAATCGATCCATCAAAAATAGATTAGTGGCGACTCCTAATTGAAAATTAATTGCATGTTAAGAACTTGAATCCAAGTCGCGAATTGGTATGAGCTTGAGAGAGCCCGAGTTAAGTCAAGGCTTAACAATCCATTAGCCAAACCTTATGTGGTTCACTCGAAAATTTGGTCGGACAGTTTGGCGACTCCGTTGGGGACTGAGTTAAAACTCTTAGTGAACTTAGGCCAATTTTTCTTTTCTTTTGAAAAATGTTTTTGTTTGGTAGTGAGGATTCTAGGTACGCCCTTAACATTTAAGGTGTTAAATGTTTTTGCAAGATGGGAGGTATAAAGGGAGGTATTTGCTAACCTTTATTTTGCAGGGAGGTGTAGGAATATATGGTTTATTTTCATGAACGAAGTATTGTTTGATATAGATTGTTGTGTGTGCTTTGCATTTACACTACACTTTTGCACACACAACCTGCCACCTGACCTGGGCTACATAGGATCATCTAGGATGGTATTGGGATGAATGCCACTCCGACCGCATGCTCGCGGTACGCGTCGCCCATCTCAATCTTGAAGTTTCTTTCATGGTGTCAAGAGTACTCACCTCGGTCCACATGCCCTCGACCTGGGTCAGTTCTTTTACTAAGCCGGAGTCATGAGGACTCAACATAGTCCACAAGCCAGTGGCTAGTCCGATCATCATTGTGGCTCCACCTTGATAAGCCTTATAGATTAGAAATCAAGCCATTTACCATGCGCATGTCTATGTGATTGCCCATCATTGGTAAAATAAGTTTTCTAAATTTTTTGCTTTTGCAATTTACTTACTTTATCACATTATTTTGTCGGTCCATGGCATTAGGATTGTCCTAAGTCTTGATCAATATACAATGGGGACACCGGACATTTGAATTATTCTCCCTCCAAAGGAAGAGCTTAGCACTTGGTGGGACAAGTTAGATCAAGATGGCCGTCAATTCGTAGGGTCACATATTGGTTGACTGCTTCCACTGCTGCGTATCAACATCCATGTCGGCCTCGTCCAAGCACTCGCCCACTGTTGGTGCCCTGAGACTTCTACCTTTATTTTCGGCGGTAAGCATGAGCTCACTCCCACCTTGGAAGAGTATAGCATTGCCATAGGAAAATCCTTGAAAGCTGAATTGATTAGTCCGCTTATCAGAATAGATCATGTTATGGCTTTATCTGCTTTTTTGAGAATTAAGGAAGATGATATAAGAAAGGTTTTAAAGGCTCACCGCAATACATATCCTTTATCCTTCCTAAAAGAATGTTTTGAGAAAGGCACCTCATTTCAAATGCGTAGGATTTTCCTTTTAGCTTTCTTCGAGTTTGTAGTATTTCCTTACTGCAAGAATGCTATTAACCCTTTGATTGCTCAATTAGTTAGACAAGTGTTGGAAGGAAAAAAATTTGTAAACATTATCCTAACTGAAACTTTTCTTTCTCTCACTCAATTCAAAGGAGGTGGTGATAAGACTCTCCATTCCTCTCCTGAGCTTTTGCAAATTTGGTTCCTTTCTCATATAAAGGGTTTTGGTGGCTTAATGACTATACATGATGTTAGTAATTCTAATCACCCTATTATGAGATTTGAGAACAACCAAAAACATGCACCAGATTATCATTATTCTAGGTGACTAGCTTTCATGAAAAAACCAACTTCCAAGTGTTTCCTATGGCATGCTAAATAATTCTAAGTTCAGGTAGTGAGACTCTTGTGTGGAGGAGTTGGCCCAATCCCTCTATTAGGATTCACTGGAGCATTAGAGTACTATCCAACGAGAGTGACCCGTCAATATCAAGTCGTGCAAGAGCTTTGCCCGGTGTTACAAGCGGATCCGCTCCAAGTTAGCTTCATTGATGGATGCCAAGGCCATGAAGATTCCATTCTCACTATCAAATCGATATGGGACATGTGCCATCCTCGAAAGCTTAAATGGCCCGAGGAAGAGTTGAAGGGTAAAGAAAGGAAGTACTATGCCTCGACTAAGTACATTCAACAACACAAGATTCCTGAGGAGTTGCTTCCGAAGATACCAGAGGTGCCGTTGAAGATCACCAATTGTGCTGAGAATAAACGCCTCAAAAGAGTTGCTGAAAAAGCTCAAGAGTGGTGTCCTGAGTGTATATTGATCAAGCTAGATGAAGTCTTGAATCAATCTCATTATTTCCACTTCTAGATTAATGTTTAGGAAGTTGAGTCATTTACTTTCCTAGTTCATTTGTTTAGGGCATTTCAAGTTTTTATTTTGTTAGGCTTGTCAAAAGCTCCATTGATGAATAAAAGTTCTAGATCGTTGCCATGGACCAGCATATTTCATATGAGATACTTATTTTTGTTCATTTCTTCAATTTAGGTTATAACGGATCCGTCACGTTCGCCCATCATCACACGATTAAGAGCTAGAATGGCCGACCAAATCGAAATGCGTGATTGTATCTCCGCTATTGAAGGTCAACTCCAACAGTTAGCCGCCTCTATGGAGCTTATAACGACTCAAATCCAATCCCTCCAAGTGAATCTAGCTCCTGCACCCGCTCTCCCTGAGATAGTTGTCCCGAAGCAGGCAAACAAGACCCAAATGGGTGAGGATGACATGCCTGACTTGGAAGATGACCCAATCCTGATCAATGTGGAAAAGGCTAAGCTTGTCAACGTCTCTAAGACAGAGCAGAATGAACGCTTTGCAAAACTAGAAGAGAAAGTGAAACAACTGCAGGAGTCACAAAACTCACTCCCGTTCGACCTCTCGGTCTATGAGAAGGTCAAGATGCCAAAGAAGTTTAAAATGCCAGACTTTGAGAAATACGATGGTACCCAAAAGCTCATTTGCAGATGTACCACATACGCATAGCCCAATATGTCAAGACGAGTCCCTCATGATTCAATCATTCCATGCGAGTTTGACCGGGCCTACGCTGAGTTGGTATGTCATGAAGAATGTGAACCTTCTCGACACCTGGAATGAAGTGGCCGACGCGTTTCTCAAGCAATACAAGTTCAACATGGACATTGCACCTTCACGAGAAGATCTTGAGAGGATGGAGAAGAAGAGGAGCGAATCGTTCAAGGAGTATGCCATGAGATGGCAAAATCTGGTAGCTCAAATCACTCCTGAGCCTATTGACAATGAGTTGATGAAATTGTTTGTCAAGACTCTCTCGTCTAAATTCCGTAACCGAATGGCCAGCATGTACATTGAGAGCTTCAATCAATTTATTCCTATGGGAGAACAAATCGAAATGGGGATAAGAGAATAATGGTTTACTGAGCCATCAAGTAAAAGATTCTCTACCAAGAAGGAGAAAGAAGCTGCCGTTGATGTAAATGTGGCTTATAGCCAGGAAAGTGCCAATCGTGCCCCGGCTATCCAGATGAATCCAAGGCAACAACAAACTACTGGCCGTCAATCATTTGCCCAAGCAAGAAAGCAGTTATCTCCTCTCCCTGGATCTCCATCCCAAGTGTTGGCAATCCTAAGAAAGAAAGGTTTGCTTACTAGCGAACCGAAGCGCCCTAACCGCGAAAGCATTCGGGGTTACGACTCAACAAAGAAGTGCGACTATCATAGCGGTGAATTGGGACATTCAACTGATGAATGTTTCACCCTGAAGTACAAAATCCAAAATCTCCTAGACACAAAGGCCTTTTCATTTCAAACTGCTCAGCCGAATGTCTAGAAAAATCTGCTACCGAAGCATGAGGGTACGGTCAATGCTATCCTGGAGCCTGAAGTTGGTTGAATTAAGAACTCGAAGGTACATGTGGCAGATGCTTACAACGGCCTAGTGAAAGCTGGATATTATCCAGATCATGAGGATGTTCCTCTATCATTGATAAAGGAAAGAGTCACCAGGATGGTGGATGACGGCATCATCATCTATGCTGACCATAATTGCATAGTTTCCACTATTTCCCCCATCATTGTCGATTGGGAGGAGGAGTAAGCTGCGCTCAATGTTGATAAAGAGGAAGTTGATCCTTCACTTGTGGACATGCCCTCACTTGAAGATGCATCCAACGATGAGATAGTGATTGAAATGCCTCAACTGTATGAATATGTCAACAATAAAGCAGTCCCTTGATCCTATGATCTAGATGTTGACCTCGTTACAAGGTCTGGTCAGACTTATCCTCAAGCCAATGCTCAACCCGCGAAACTTGTCACCAATGAAGAGGCTAAGGAGTTTCTGGCCGTGATCAAAGCAAGCGAGTATAATGTGGTCGAATAGTTACGAAAGATGCCCGCCCAGATTCCTTTACTTGAACTCCTGCTTACATCCCATGTGCACCAAAAGTCACTGATGAAGGTGCTGAGTGAAATTCGTGTACCTGAAACGGTCGAGGTGGACAAGCTGGAAGATTTTGTGGGATCGATCCTTCTTAAGGACATAATTGCATTTTCTGATGAGGAATTCCCTCTTGAGGGCGGGGGGTATAACAAGGCACTTTATATATCTGTCAAGCATAAGGCTTCTCATGTGTCCCGAGTACTCATTGATAATAGGTCCGCCTTGAACATATGTCCACTGGCCACTCTTCATCGCCTCAAGGTGGACCCGTCCAGGATACATGCTGCAAAGACTTCTATTCGAGCTTTTGATGGTACGAAGAAGGAGATGCTTGGGGAGATTCACCTCGATGTGCAGATAGGACCAGTGGTTTTCAATGTTCCCTTCCAGGTAATGGATATCCCTACTGCCTTTAATTTTATGCTAGGTCGTCCTTGAATTCATACTGCTGGAGCTGTACTGTCAAGCCTACATCAAGCTGTGAAGTTCGTGATCAAGGGGAAACTGGTCACTGTCTATGGCGAAAAGGATCACCGAATTTACCATGAGACACATATCCCCTATATAGAGCCAGACTCTAAGTTCGAGTCAAGTTACCACTCATTTGAGTCGGTGTCCACCATACATGCATCTCAAGACTCACCGCCACCCACTCCTAAAGTTTCAAATGCTGCCTTTATGATGGGAAGGATGATGGTTGGGAATGGTTTTATTCCTGGTAGTGGCCTTGGAAGAAATGGTCAGGGGTTTCGAAACCCCATTGAAGCCCCTCAGAGGTCCCGTGCTACTGGATTAGGGTATCATGGAAGAGGTGGGGAAAATTCTAGAGGACGAAGACAGGAAAGGCGAAACCCGCCACCTGACCACAAGCGAGGAAGGCAAAACCCATTACCCCCGAACATTCATGAGACATTCCCTGGTCCTCCGATAATGATGCAGGATGAAACAGAAATAATAGACACCCTAGGGCAGCCAAGCGGGAAATTCAACTATCTGGTGAAGTATTCGGCTCCTCCTAGTTTCTACATCGATCCCCGCGACATTGTCCCAGATGGATGGGGTGGCATGGATGATCCAAAACCCCCGGAGATAGAAAACCCCAAAGATGCATTAGAAGGAATCACTAGTCTCTTTGATGACGTCTTCATAGGGACCATTGACGAAGGACCTCCGGAGGAGATGGGCTCGGGCCCACAAGAATAACTCATTTACTACTTTCTCACATTCCCTTGTGCAGGAATTTTTATCGCTTTCTAGGGCTTGTTTTTTATTTCTTCTTTTTTCGCTTTCTTTTTAGGGCTTGAAAATCGCATTTCCATTCAATAAATGTAATTGATTGATGAATATCAATAAAATTACAAGTTTTATTTTGAGGGCATGATGAGGTACACCAAACTAGCCTAGTGATGATATCCAGCCGATAAAAGAAAAAGAAAATCCAATGAGAATTCTGAGGCTTGCGCTTCATCATGCTTTCTCATGTCAAAATATTTCAAAAAAAAAAAATGTTTTTGCCAAGATTCTATCTATAAAAAAAAAATAATAATAATAATAATAAAGAAAAAACAAAAACAAAAAAATATAGATTACTATGTTTGTCTTTCTAATTTATTTACTTCATGTTTCAGGAACAATCTTACGGCATACAAAGGTATGGAAATTGTCCAACCCAATGCAACAAATGTTGACATTGACGACCTTGAGGACTTGAGTGAAGATTCCATTAAGGTGCAGCGAAGCTGGGAACAACGTGAAAAAGCCAAGGCTCTCACATCCGAGCAGACTATTACTATTAATTTAAGTGACACTAAAGAAGCTAATGAGGTTAAAATTGGGGCAAATCTCCCCAAAGACGAGGCCGAGCACCTAATTCAGCTACTGAAGGAATATCAAGATGTCTTTGCATGGACCTATGCTGACATGCTTAGTTTAGACCCATCGATCATCGAGCATTACTTGCCTACTAATCCGGATGTGCCACCTAAGAAGCAAAAGCTCCGGAGAACTAAGCCCGAGCTCTCGAAGAAGATAGAGGAAAAGGTGATGAAGCTTCTGAAGGTAGGATTCATTGAAGTCTCACAATACCTTGAATGGGTGGCTAACATCGTGCCGATGATGAAGAAGGATGGTCAAGTTCGAGTTTGCGTCAACTATCGAGATCTGAACAAGGCTAGCCCAAAAGATGATTTCCCGCTACCTCACATAGATGTCCTCATGGATAGTACCGCCGGATTTGAACTATTCTCGTTTATGGATGGGTTTTTCGAGTACAATCAAATGGATGAAAGAGGAAGACAAGAAGAAGACTGCATTTATCACCCCATGGGAGACCTTTCATTACAAGGTCATTGCCCTTCGGACTCAAGAATGCAGGGGCAACTTGAGTTACATTAGTGACCAGCCCTGGACGTTCAAATCTTTACGCCAACAACCCTCCTTTTGTTGTTCAAGTCTTCTGGTGGACATCCCCTTGCTGTGTTGGTCAACTTTGTGACCTTGTTAGGCCAAATCAGTGAATTGAGCAGCACGTCACCTTGAACCGTCACCCGTGTGTCATCTTGCCATCCGTCGTTCAACCGAACTTCACAACGTGGTCCACGTGACACCAAATATTAGGTAAGAATCTCTTTTAATTCGATTTTCATATATCCTTATTGCCTAATTTATGGGATTATCTCATATGAATATTTGAATGATACCATCATATCCACAAAATATCGATTAACCTTTTAAATTGAGAAATCTTCCTAATTTCGCAAAGTATATATGATTGATGGTCCGATTTCATGCTTGAAATATGACCTGCAATCATACAGAAAAATCACCAATCCGATCTCACGCTCGAAATACGATTTGTGATTTTATTTGAAAATTGGCTAATCCGATCTTATGCGCGAGATACGATTTGTCAATTTATTTCCCAAAATTAAATGGACATGGATGATATCTTGCTTGATTTGTTGTCGTGTTTTTCTTGATGCCTCTATTTGTTTGTTCCCATAAAAGAAAAAAATATTTGAGTTAGATTAGATGCATGTTAGGATATTACTTGTTTTAGGTTATTTTGCATGTCTAGAATAGGAAATTTATTTATTTCGAATTTCTTAAATTAAAATACCAAAAACATAAATTTAGGATGTTAGATTTCCGTTTCACTAGTTTAAATTGCATGTTTAATTATTTGGCAATTATTAATTTCGAAATAAATAAATAAATAAAGAGAAAAGGAAATACAACAAAAAGTCATCATGCATATGTCATGTAGAGTTAGGGTATATTTTACACGCCATTGCATATTAGGGTAAAATTGCACTTAATTCAATTTTAGATAATATGTTTTCTTAATTTATTATAAGTTTAGTATTTTCTTAGATAGATTGCATATTAGGGTTATTTAGGTTAAGATAATATTTTAGTTTAAATTAGGATTTGGCTCAACCTATTTCCTGATGCAAATTGAATAGAATCTTAATCTAATTAGATAATTTTCACATTTTTCCTAATTCCGAATTTCATGAAAAATACAAAAAAAATGTCTTAGAATAAATTAGTTCCATTCTCTAGGATAAATTGCATTTTTTAGGAAAAATAAAAAATGTCATGTAAATGTCATATAGGATTAGATTCATGAAATGCACATCATTTAGAGATTATTATTAGGTCCATTTAATTAGAAATTGCATAACATTATAATTAGGTCATTTAGTTATATTGTATTGCATATTGCATGATTTTCATTAAATAAGTGAAAAAAATTGCGTGTTAATTAAAAATCATATCTAAGATTGTTGATGTAAATTACGATCTAACAACGCAGATGCTTTCGTTGTTATGAGGTAAGTCCTGCAATTTATTTATTGCTTTACTTGGGTGTTAAATTAGTGATTTGCGCACCCGCATGATCGCCTCACATGTTAGGAAAGTAGATTTAAAATCAATTTAAGTTGCCTGCCAAAGCATTTTTGAAAATAAAAGAATGTTACCGAAAGGGCATTAGAGAAATCTAGTGTAACCAAGTCCCCGTACCCAAATCTCTGGTTTGTAGGAATAAAATAAAACTCCCATTACTTTACTTGGGTTTCTAATCGATCCATCAAAAATAGATTAGTAACGACTACTAATTGAAAATCAATTGCATGTTAAGACCTTGAACCCAAGTCGCGAATTGGTATGGGCTTGTGAGAGCCTAGGTTAAGTCAAGGCTTAACCATCCATTAGCCAAACCCTAGATAGTTCACCCGAAAATTTGGTCACGACAGCCATCAAAATCTTTTCAATACATGGGCAGGTTTCAAAATTAGGTTCATAAGTGCAATCCATTCTTCTACCACTTTTCTAGACAAGAGTGAACCAATTACTTCGATATGTAGTGGGAACCCATTCACAAAGTTAATTATGGCCTTTGCAATTTCATCAAAATCTGGAATTGGAAGATTTGTTTGCAATGCATGCTTTCTGCCAATCCTCGAGATATGAACTCTGGAAGAACAACTCTGCTACGAATGGTGACAATTATCTAAGATCCATAATCAAACCAATCAAGCTTCTTTCCAACAATTTAGTGGAGTTCTGATTGTACCTCCACATCATCAAGAATAATTAGAACTTTCATATTCTGTAATATTCCTTTAAAAAAATCGATTCCTTTTGCAACTTGATCAACCTCATATTCTTGGTTTAGGATATCAAACATCAACTTGCTTCGCAAAAGCCGAACACCTCCAAGTTGTTTTGCTGTTGCCCCAATATCTGCCAGGAAACTACATCTATTGAACTTGGAGGAAATTTTCTCATAAATGACCTTGGCAAGAGTTGTCTTGCCAACCCCATCCCTCCCCCATATTCCAACTATTCGTACATCACTGAGAAGTCCATCATGTCCTCCACATGTTCGTCAATTCCCTTGTTTCCCTACATGAGCAAATAAATTGTAAACAAGAAAGCTGCTGTGGGAAATGAAAGGGGTGTAACAATCGGATTTAATTTTCCTTTTATTTCTCGCTGCACTTCAGAAACGACACAGAAATCCCACCAGTCATATCCTAGTAAATGATTCCACCTATGTTGATACAACACTTCGACCGTTCAATAAGGGGGGATGTAGCATTAAATGGAATGTGATCAACCTACGGATGATTATACTCCATTTGCAATACTATCCCAATCTCTCTAGAGATACAAAAATCATCAAAAATCACGACGGATTACTTCCATAACTGGACCTCTAAGGTAAGGTTGTTTGCCATGCCATGCCATGCATACTCCTCTATATAGGACTAGTGTGAATACTCTTACATCTTATTCTTAAGGTGAACACTCTACCAAGGAAATCAATTCAACCAATTTCACATGATCAACTATTGATAATTGGATGAGTATGTTCACATGCACACGATTTACCATCAGCTTGAGCATGACTTCTTCAACGATTTGTTTGATGATGCGTTCGTCGCTGCCGCAGAAGTGAACTTGTTTCAGTTAGAAAAGAAAGGGAGCGAATTAACATTTGGGCAGATACTATCAGATAAAGCAATAACCACTCCTATTGAACTGTGGATCAATTATTTGAAGTTAATTTCTACTTAAAACACAGCGCAGCATCAAAAACAAAGTAATCAGTTTGATCTATTGGAGTCCTAGCTTTGCTATTCCAGAAAATGAATTATGAGTTGCAACCCCTCCTTTAATAAAATCTGGGCCTTTTACCTGAGATATCGCGCTTGTAATCCAGGCAATGAACCAGCCTTTTTAAGAGCATTTTCCCACGCTTCTACTTCCTCGGACCCGATTCTCTTTGCAAGCGTCAATAGGACATCGCGGTACAGAGGGGTGTCGAGCCTAACTTCACGAGGGTCCACGTCGTAAAATATGGGGAAGACGATTTTCCCACCACCCGATTTCACCTGGCTCTCCACCATTGCCGCAAGCTCCTTGAGACAACACACGCTGGAAGCGTAGTTAGTGGAGAAGCTGGGGATGTAGAATTTGGCCCCGTCCATCGCTCTCAGAAGCTCCCCGCTAATTTTATCACCGAATCGAAGTTTTTCGTTGTCTCTGAAGGCGCGGATTCCAGCCCCATCCAAGCATTTGTACAGAGAGAAGATGAACGTATTGCTAAGGTCGGGTCCTGTGAAACTCAGGAACACATCGTAGGAGTAGCTGCTTCCCGACGACGTCTCCGCCCATCGCCGCTGCATCTGCTAATTCCTTCCCCTTCTTCACTGCAGGATTTGATCGAGAAGGAAGGCGAGCTCTCCAGGTTTCCATCGCAGGATCAGATCGAGAAGGAAGGCGAGCTCTCCGGTTTTGTCCCAATCGCCTCTCGTTTGGCGACTCCCAACAAGATTATTTCGAGAAATTTCAGTCGATCTTCAAATCGTTTCCTTTTTTAAATTAAACCCTTTGGACCCACCTCTAGTTCAATTGCTGAAGTTGGCCCGGGGCCCTCAGGTCGCTCAATTTTCCACGCTGACGTCACGAGTCATCTCACGCGAAAATAAAATATTGAAAAAAAAAATGTAGAGCGAACTACTCAATGAATTTTCAAAATTAAAGAAGGGGGAATCTGGAAAAGAGAAAGGAATATGCCAGGCGAAACATCGAGGAGCATAACCACCGGGCCTGCCCCAGCGTCACCATTAATACTTCTGTTCTTGATACAAATATATTTCAAGAAAAATATTAGACTTCTATGCTCAGTATTTTAATTTTGCTTTTGGAGATATTTTTGTTACAAAAGTTTGAAGCACTCGCTTTAATGTCAAGTTTTGCACATGTCTTCAAGGGAAAAAGGAACTAGGGTGAAGACGATTAGTTTTGGATTTCAATTTTCATATTTTACAAAAAAATATGAGAAGAGAGTTGAGAATTAGGGTAAAAGTGATTAAAAAAAATAAAAGAATAGCAAGAGGAATATGCCAAGCGCGTTGGGGAAGCTATCGTCACAGCCGGCTAGGCGCTAGACAGGGGCATCAGTTCTTCTCCAGAGCCTGCGATGTCGGCGCCGTAGCAATCGCCTCCACCATGCAATGGTAGATGTGAGCATCGCATGGATCATGACGAATCTCTTCGTCTTTCGATTCGACAGCACGCATGACCCTTTGAGGCTCTTAGCTATTTTTAGGATGTTTTGGTTCTGTTTGATTTGCTTTCAATGTGCTTTCATCCTAAATCGAACTATTATAAATTTCGAAAAAATTCTGAACCCTAATCCAGTCACAATCCAAATCAAACCTATAACTTCGGTTCATGATTGATTTTGTTTTAAATTTTGGAATTTCATAATTTTTTTTATTTTCTTTTATTTTCTTTTCTTTTTTCATTGTTCATTTGGGTTGCCCAGGCCTTAGCGAGAAAGAGGAAATTATAAAAGATTTTGGAAATCATCCGCGTTTTAGCACTAGCCATATCATGTAGGATAGCCAACGTTGGCTAGATTATTATATCAGCAATTTCTAGCTAAAATTGACCATACGAATTATATTGAAAAACTTTCAAAAGATTTAGAACTAAATAGACTAAATTACAAAAATTATAATTAAATTGGCCACCGTACAAAAAATTTAGTACTTTTTGGATAACTATCCTCCTGTGCTATTTCTTGCCTTCTTTCTTGGATTCCTCTTTTTCCAGATCTTCCTTTTTCTTTCCCGGTTCATTAGCCGATCAAACTGTTGAAATCTCCGTATGCCCTTTCCTTCAAGAAGAAGAAGAAGAAGAAGAGTAGGTAAATCTGCGTGCATATCTCACTAGATTTGCGCCTCCGGGACCTTTATTTGGGCCAGACATGGTAATACTAGAAGAAGAAGAAGAAAAAGAAGAGGGGTTTATAAAGTCAAGAGGCCAAAACATAGGGGTTTTAACAGGTCTATTATAAACCCACGTTCAATTCATTTAATAAATAGGTTAGGCTTAACCTACTTTAATCTTCTTTCACCCGTCTCTTCTCTCTCCCTCTTTGATTTCATTACTAGCGCTGTACTTTCACCATCATTAAGTCTCGCAACTTCATTGTACTATGACAAATTGCACTTATGAGGAAACCAACCTTTCACCACCACCTTCATGCTCCTTCCATAACTTAACCTCCAAGCTCCCTCACTAACTTGACAAATTAATTCATGAAGCAGCTTCTTCAAAGGCAATAATTTGAAGAGCAATGTTGCTAAAATTGAATTTTGGGTCGAGCTAGGTCAGATTTAGATCAAATAGGGATTGAGATGGGTATGGATTGCTAAATTACATTGAATATAAAATGAGTCAAATAGGTTCATTGGATCAATTTAGGTCAAACCATTTTCAACCTAGCACAATCCGACCCAACCCATTCTTTTGATAGATCTAGTACTGCTAGAAATCATAATTCTTCCTTGCGGGATTATAGGGAAGGATACCTCAAATGAGCAATGGGGCTCCACGAAGTTTGGAAGTGTAAATGTGAGATATGATGGAGAATTTGTGCTTTTGAGCTTTAGAATTTGTGCTTCTATTTGTACGTAATTCTTATAAAACTATGAGGTCATTTTATCCAGAAAATTGTTGGAATTAAATTTGAAACCTGCAATTAATCATCGATGTATTTTTAGTTAGTGATTATCCAATTGATTGTGGATGTTTAAATTTTCTTAAGGGCATAAAATATCAATATCCATGCATGAGTTTTTTCAGCAATTTAGTCAATGAGAGAGCTAGAGAAAAACATCATGTTATATATGATATCACAAAAGCATAATACAAGAACAAAGATTTAGCGCATTTGATTAGAGTGCCGACAATTTTTAGTTCAAGAACTAAATATGGCCCTGAAATTCCGTCGATTGCGTGCAAATCATTTCAGATCGGGATCATTGACGCATACCAATGACTCTGGCTGATTTTAGTGTCGCTGGGTCTCTGGGTCCATGTCATTATGGAAAAGACGCTAGAGAATAAGAGCAAAAGACAAAGCGAATGGCGAGGCTGCTGACATGTGATTTATTGGAAAGGGTAGATGGCATCAATTCTTCATTGCTTTTGGGTAGGGTTAATCCAATAATGCGACAGGCGCAGCAGGCATGTGACGAGAGAGATCACGAGGAGATTTTCGTCTTCCCAAGATAATCGATCGTGGCCACTCCCCAGACAACTCTCGACACCGCACACTTGTCGATGGTGTCATTTGCAGAATCCTTCGCCAATTTGATTACCACAATCCCACTCGCCATAAGTACCATTATTTTCGGGCCAGGATAGGGTGATTGGATAAGGTAATAGGGACACGGGTACGGCAATGGGATGGCAATGGCTTCATCCTATGATTGGCTCTCGCTCTCTCGTTCATTATGACACATGAAACTTAACCGTTACACCATCCCACATAATCTAAAGTTACACTAGATGTAATTAAGTAATTGCTATGCATTTGAAATAGAATACGAAAATTAGTGTCCTAAGCTTACCTGTCGAGCATGTAGTTGAATAAATGGTCGAGTTTCAAAAATTTGGTTAATTTTCATTTATTTGGTGATTACCGTGATTTAGGAAAAGTATTTTCATCTTGCCAAAAGACAAAGTCATTTTTGCCACGATTTAAACTTGTCGTTTTCAAATCCAGTGCAACATTGTTTTTATAGATTGATTAGTTTTTCGTTTATTGAATACCAAAAGTTAGAAAATAATTTTGCTAAAATAGTTTTCCCTTTCAAACAGAGAGATCCTAACGTGAAAGTGAAGACTAGAGTTACATGATATCACCAAGGACCCAAAGGAAAGATGGATGAAAAGTCAGATAAGAGTTTTAGCAAGGCTGAGCATTCCTTCATCTTCCTTTTAGTGCTAGTATTTACAGGTCTTGCACTTCTCATTGATGGTTTCATGTTCTTCCTCATCTTCTTGCATGATCATACCTTCAATTTATATGGCAGATGTCGACACCAAGGGATGGGACTTCGGTTTTGAGGTTAACTTCATGAATTTTGCTAATCGCTTCGTTTAACGAGATTCTTGGACCCATTATCGTTGAATCAGCTTCTGTGTACTCCATTATATTTATCAGAACTCCAAACGTGTATTATCAACAGGAAAATGAAATCCCGACTTCAATCAAGAGACTCGACTTGCTTTATAGGGTTCATAATTCAAGTCATCGTCGGCACAGAGGAGCAGTTCATCTTCATGTACTCTTGTGATAGAACAGTCCATGATAAAAGTGAGGTACTCCAGCATAAGTTATAGATTGCTACAGTCAGTGCATTTATCGACACAGATAAATGCAAGTGCCAAGATCTTCTCGATGAATCATTCACAACTAAATGAATCTACTACTGCTAGTAAGGATTTACTTATGTAGTTTATTTCGACCGTGTGGAGCTTTTATGCACATATTCAGCACTCCGAGCAGAGCCAAAAGCCAAACTATAGTCACCCATAAAATTTGGACGAGATTGCACGGCCAAAGGCTGTTCGCTTGAAGGGAACGCGGAAATATATAAGGTGTCTGCATGGCCAAAGTCTCTTAACGAATGACAGGTAGTATTCAAGATGCTTCCATATTTCTCATGACACGGTAAATATCCGTATTTGACATCCATATCAAACAATATATTCTAAAGGATAACCCGAAAGCACTCTGCATTCCTCTCTCCGACAAAAAGAGTTTCCATGTCTTTTCGCTTTCTCTATATCTAGCTACGGTCTACATGTACTGTCCTCAGTAGAGCAGAAGTTTAAGATGACAAGATGACTCTTTGATGCATTCTAGTTCCAGTTACATCTTGGAGGCTTCCTCAGGAACACCACCCACGGATCACCATTTTCAGTAGCAAAGAAGAAAGAAAGAGAGAAAATGATCATCACAGAACACAAGCATGTAAGTTCTCTTTATCACATGGCCAAATGTGGTATAATTAGCTTTTATGGTGGAGAATCCATTTTGAAAAACAGAAACAAATTATTTTGGCTTGTGAAAGCACTAACATCATATGACTGTCGCATAATAAGCCTTCGAATAAGAGAGCCTGAGCACAGCGGATAAGGAAGCACAACAATGTTTGATGGAAAGATGCAGTGTCTCAGGGAAGTTGCACAATAAGGACTTGGGATCGGGGTATTGATGATAACAGATATGAGATGGTGATTGCCCATTTGACGCCCATTGCAACACTGACACGGGTAGGGGAAATGCGTTGTTCTTACTACTTTTTAAGTAACCGACATCGACCCAGATTGAGATATAAATTTCTGCGATACTGTAGTTGCAACTTTCTTGGCTATTGTTTGATAGGCTATTGGAACTTCTGAAAATATCCCACTGCAGCTCCATCTTCAGCACTTTCCAATTTCTCAAATGCTTAACCAACCTAGGTAATCTGGCAATCTTGGTGTTTGATAGATCTATGACTACCAGCGACTCAAGATTCCCAATGCAATAAGGAAGTCAAGGTAAATTCTCACAATTTCCTAAAAGTCGCTCTGAAGTTGAAGGATCCAATAGAATCTCAGAGGCTATCAATAGCAGCACCATCCAATCCAAGATAGAAAAGAGACGTCAAATGACCAATGGAATCTGATATATGAGTCAAACATTCACATTGGCAAGCACTCAAAATCTGAAGTCCCTCCATAAAGGCTTGTCAGAAATGAATCATACGAATGGAAGTTCCATCAATCAGAAGTTCTTCCAAAGCTTTCACATAATACAGTTCTTCTGGCAAGTCTTTGACGAATCTGCAGAACTTAAGATTTAAGGAGACTAAGTTCTTTAGATCACCTATGGATCGACCAATTATAATAATAGGGAACATCGTTCCAGGAATAATCTCTCTAAATGCATTGAAGTATGGAAGTTAGTAACGACAGCTACTGAGGTTCAAAACCTTCAATTCCTTTGCCTTCTGCAAGAAATGAGGAGAGAAAACGCTCAGGTGGTACTAGCTATTCTAATACTCCCAGGATATTAAAGCTAATGTACACTTTACCTCCAGGATTTGTCCCCATAGTTGTGAATCTCTTGTGACCAAACTGCGAAATAGATCAAGAATGACTAAGTTCTCCAAATGCAAAATAAGTAGTTGAGATCTGGCTGCACCCTTGCCAATCAAGCCACCTTGGTTTTGATAGAGTATTCTGAGAACTCCCTCCAATAGTAGCCTATTCCAATCAAAAGAACCTCGAGCTCTGTATGCATTTGCGAGGCCAAAGGCTGTCATGACAAACAGTGTTCTCGGTGGCTAAAGGCTGTTGCTTGAAGGGACAAGAAAATATTCAAGGCATCTGCGTGGCCAAAGTCTCTCACAACATACAGATGGTAATATTCAAGATGCTCCAATATTTCTCATGACACAGTAAATATCCATACCTGAAATCCATATCAAACAACATACTCTAAAGGATACCTGAAAGCACTCTGCATTTCCTCTCTCCTACAAGAAGATTACAATGGTTTTTTCATTTCTATATATAGTCTGCATGCGCTGTCCTCATTAGAGCAGAAGTTTAAGAAGCCAAGTTGACCCTAGTATTCTAGTTTCAGTTACATCTTGGAGGATTCCTCAGCAAAATCACCCACGAATCACCATTCTCAATAGCAATTTACAAGAAAATTAGAAAAACGAAAGAGAATGAAAACGATCATCATAGAACACAAGCATGTGGGTTCTTCTCCTTATCACATGGCCATAAGTAGTATAATAAGCTTTCATGGTGGAGAATCCGTTTTGAAAAGCACAAACGAATTATTTTGGCTTGTCGAAGTGCTGAAATCATGACTGTTGCATTATAAACCTTAATATGACAGAGCTCAAGCACAGCAGATAATAAAGCACCACGATGTTTGATGGAAAAATGCAGTGCCTGATGGAAGTTGCATAATACAGACTCGGGATCAGTGCATTGATTAGAATAGATATGAGACAATGATCACCCATTCGATGCTCGTTGCAACACTGACACAGGTGCGGGAAATGCTCTGTTCTTACTACTTTTAAGTTACTGACATAGACTCAGATTGAGAGTTAAAACTCTGCAACACTGCAGCTGCAACTCCCCTGTCAATCTTTTAAGCCTCATCCCGAAAAGGCAGGAGTAGCATGCGACTCCACTCCACGGGTCCGCACTCGAGTCCCATTGGCTAATCTTCTCAACCTGCATCCACTGGACTTCAAAGCTACAAATCTCCCTTTCAAACAGAGAGCCAGCCATCTCTCCTCTCCACCAAGTAGTGTCTTTGCCCAATCATCATCCTGATATGAGGATCCATCCCAGCCCACCCAGTATATTGCTAGTAAATCTGTCCCCAACTTCTTCTGAATGACAAAAACAAGCAAACAACGAAGAAATTAAAATGCCAAGAATGTTCCATGATTTCATGCACAAAGCACTGGCAAATTGAATTATCTAATATCAATTTTTCTGTTGTTAGTTTTATGTTGGATCCTGTGCTCCAGTTACTGTTTATGCATCTTCACTAGAAGAATAGAAAATAAATGAAAGAATTGAGAAATTAAAATCGAAAGCTGGCAAATGATTTCAAAGCACAAGCTTGCCTGTCCAAGCCCCCAAGGTTGGGCCGACCAACAAAGAAGTTCCAAGCCCATAAGGTGGAGAGGACACTGCTCAGAAATTTGACTGCAGGACCAAAAGAGAAAAGGACCGTCTGGTGTGCATCATGGAGTTGTACAGTAGTTCAAATTGAGGAAAGCAAAATGTAGCAATATTTACCTTTCAGAAAAGCCTCCAACTTTTTATTGAAGATAGATCGAATATCCATTGTGCAGCAAGATCTTCACTCATAAGTCAGAATCATTCTTGAAGCATTTCCACAATATTCTTACCATCAGTGCAAGCATCATAACTGCCGACTAGATTTTCTTCCGGGAAATTGTACCCATCAATTTCGAATTTACGATTTGTTCGATCTGGTAATCCGGTCAATGAAGGGCAGTCCATTAAAGTGAGCCTTCTAAAATGAGGCAAATTTTGCAGCCCATCAAGTTTTCACACAATGCAGTTGGATATTTTCAGGTGTTCCAATCGCCTTAAATCTTGAAGACTGATAGTCCATGCCAAGTGACAGTGTTTGAGTTCTAATTCAGATAGACCTCTCACTGCAAAAAATTGCGAACGTTGAATCATGCAGTCCTGAAGGCACAATACCGATAAGCTAGAGGGTAGCTCTTTGAGGTCACGCAAGTTTGCATGGTGTAAAACAAGTTTTCTAAGTTGAAGTCTACTAAAGTCTGCAGGTAGCTTGGTAATCTTTGAGAGGCACAACTCCAAGATTTCTAGATTTACTAGTCCTGTTAACCAATCAATTTGCGGTGGCTCCAAGGAGGAATTCAGCATTGGATCAGTAGGATCAAAGTTATCACCCAAATACAGCTCTTTCAAGTTTCTCAAGAAAGAAAGGTCTGGCACACTCCACATTGTTTTGGATCCCCAGCGAAGAATGCTTAAACTAGATGGAAGTCTTTGCAATTCCCATAGTCGGTCACATTCTCTTAAATCTAGTTGTTGGAGATGAGAGAGCAATGGAAGGGTCCAGGGTAGGCCAGAAATCTCAGTAGATGATAATCTTAAGATTTTCAAAGATGATAATCCTCTGATATCACAGATAATCCACCTCTTCAGATTCCAGCATTTTGAAAGATCTATCTCTTCCAGCTTTTCTAGATTTTTTATATCTTTGGGGAACTTTTCTAAGTGACTATTCTCCATCTTCAGCACTTTCAAATTTTTCAAATTTTTGACAGACTTAGGTAAACTAGCAATCTCGGTGCTTGATAGATCCATGACTTCCAGTGACTCAAGACTCCCAATGGAAGGAGGAAGCTCTCGTAAATTCTGACAGTTTCCTAGAAGCAGTCTCCGAAGTTTCTTTAAGGACCCAATAGAATCTGGTAGCCATTCAATAGCGGCACCATCCAGTCGAAGATGCACAAGAGATCCCAAGTGACCAATAGAGTCTGATATAAGAGCCAAACTTTCACATTGGCAAGCGCTCAGAATCTCAAGTTTCTTCATGGAGGCTGGTTTGAAATCAATCTGCCTAATGGCAGTTCCATCAATCAGAAGTTCTTCCAAATCTTTCATATGACCCAGTTCTTGCGTCAAGTCGCCGGCGAATGTGCAGAACTTAAGATTTAAGGAGACTAAGTTGTTTAGTTTACCTATCAATGGACCAATTTGGGATGGTATGGAACAATGTTCCAGGACTAATCTCCGTAAGTTCATCAAAGCAGGGAAGGCTGGAAAATCTTTCAAGTTACGACAGCTACATAGGTTCAAAACTTGCAATCCTTTGGCCTTCTGCAAGAAAAGAGGACAGAAAAGGCTCAGTTGGTGCTAGCTATTCTGATCATCCAAGGATACATAGACAAATATGCACTTTACCTCCAGAATTTGTTCCCATACTTGTGAATCTCCATTGACCGAACTGCAAGATAGATCAAGAATGACCAGTTTCTCCAAATGGAAAATAAGCAGTTCGCAGATCTGGCTGCACCCTTGCCAAGCAAGCCACCTTAAATTTGCAAGGAGATTCCGAGAACTCCTTCCAACAGTGGCCTGGTCCCATCCCAACCAGTGTTGTACATTGCCAATCAACACGAAATTTGGAAGAACATTCTGAGAATTCTGTCCAACAGTAGCCTTGTCCAACCTCAAAAACCTCAAGCCCTCTAGATGGTCAAATCCTTCAGGTCTAAGACATTCACTTTGTCCCTCATCAAATGTGAGACCAAGGGCTTCCACGTTTCCAGCACTCTGCAAATTGAGGGAACTCAATAAATAGAAAGAGAAGTGAAATATAGCCATTCACACTTCATTTTGGTAAAGAAAAATTAAGGAAAGGCAGTATCTTAAAGATTGTTGACCGTGTTTAAACTAAAAAATCTTATGCTTGAAAAGTATACCTGCTCTCTCCTAAGCGTGGAAAGTGCATCAATGTGATTCCATAACCTTCTGCGCATTCGAGGCTCATTTCCATTTTCCAGCATAACAGTTTCCCTGCCAAACTCTCTTAGTTGATCATGCATCCATATTTCATGGTTTTCTCCTATTTTGACCAAACTCATGTCACGAAGTAACCTGATTCCTATTGAAGGATAATAGTTGCATGCATCCCACATGTATGAGGGAATTCTCTCATCCATTCCAATGAAAAAACATGCTATGTCAAGAAATATCTCTCTCGTGTCTCCATTTAGAGAGTCATAGCTTACTTGGATTGCTTCACGGAGTTTATCTGCTGGCCTTGTCATTAGTCTCTGAGATATACTTTTCCAGATTGGTATATTCCCCTTTTTGCTATGCAAGTATGAAGCTGTTACTTCAATTGCCAAAGGAATCCCTCCAATAGTTTCAACAATGACTCTGGACAAAGAATCATGCTCATCCTCCTCTTCACGAGTAAACCCACTAAAAGCATGCATGCGGAAAAGTTGAAGAGCTTGACGATGCCCCATTTGTCCAATCTCATACTCATCGGCCACTCCATTTCCATAACCATCAAGAACCTGAATATCTCCAACTGTCATGAGAATCCTGCTTCCTGAGCCAAACCAACTGAGTTTCCCAGCTAAATGCCTGATTTGATCAAAATCACGCACATCATCGAGGAGAATGAGAACTTTCATTCTCCTCAATGACATTTTTATGAAACAAGTCAGTTGGTCACGAGTTTCTAGCCTTGTATACTCTCTCATATGGAGGTCTGAGATTAACTGCTTTTGCAGGCCGCTGAGTCCATTGGATGCAATATTTTCTCGAATATTTGGAAGAAAACTACAACATTGAAAGAGATGATGGATTTTGTTGTACACAATCTTCGCAAGGGTAGTCTTGCCAATCCCTGGCATGCCTCGTATCCCAAGCACACGCACATCCTTGTCATGTACTCCGATTACTTGCCCATTGTCATAGACCACACCAAGCTTTTTCATAACCTCCTGCACATGGGGTTCCATGCCCACTAAACTGCTAGTCACAGATAAATCATTCTTCTTCAACCGCTTTATAATATCTAAAGCAACTTTCCTTGTGAGTGCAGCATAACTGCCAAACGTGATGATGAAAATAAGGAGTCATGATGAGATTACAAAATAACTAACAACAGTCTATGAAAATTACGAAGGAAATAATCCAGTTAAACCGTACCAAATATCGACCAACATGGACAATGCAGTGGGCAACAAGAAGGGCACGGAAAGTACATTTACATCATTATCAGATATAGTCCCATCACATTAATGATTTCAACAACATTGTGCTTGGCAAAATTTTCATAAAGCTAAAGCTAACTACATTAAAAGTTGCTTACCCTTGGTTTGTATTCCCCAGATCATGCCCCTTCATCGCAGCAATCTTTTCGAGAGCCCGCTTCCATTTATCAATGATTTCGCGGTCAATTCCATATTTCTCATGCTTACTAAAGGCCTCCCCAACACATCCACGTTGGTATTTTAAATCAGCGGGATCAACATCATAGAAAATGGGCACGATCAGTTGAGCACCTGCTTCTTGGCATTCCACCATTTGGACCAGCTCCATGAGACAATATTTACTGGATGCATAATTCTGCGAGAGAATAGGTACTGATATCTTGGATTGCTTTATGGATTGAACCAATGCATCAGTGATATTTTCTCCAATACCAAGATCAATATTGTCTATAAAGACAGCGATCCCTGCACCAATCAGGTTGTCGTAGAGGTAATCTGCAAATATGTTACGAGTATCGGGACCTCTAAAACTCAAGAACACTTCGTAATTGGTTCTTGATGAGGTAGAGATGGATGATAACTGCAATGATGATGATGGAGGCCGTGGCAGCAGTGGAGGTGGGGGCGGGGGCGGGGGCGGGGGCTGAGAGACCAACCCCTGTAAAATGAAAAAGGCGAACTCTATCACAAAGTTGCCACTTCGTTTTAGATAATTTCCGCAGAGTAGCAAAAGGAAAGAGAAAGAGTTGACTCAATTGGATCTAATCTAGGCTCACTGACGATGTTCTGAAAAGGATATGAGATGCAGCCGATTTGAAGACCAAAGCAAGATCAAGAAATGTTCCATTCAGTAAATCCTTTGATTGCAGTCCGAAGAAAAAATTTGCACTGATGATGCAGATCTAAGCATAGACTAGCTGAATTAACAGTCCTCACACAGACATAACCACCCATCTTGGAAAAAATGCACAAACACGGGAAGCGGACTAACCAGCTTTCTCCTCTTGCGGACAACGATTCTGACAATAACCGAAAGAGCAATGGCAATAAAAATTACAGGCTGTGTGGGCATGAAGTCGAAGTAGGCAAGGAAAATCGCCAGAGCCAACACAAACGGGGCGGTGTCCATCGCCTTCCTCTCTCGCTAGCTGAACTGACCGAGTGTCTGGCCTGCTCTGCAGAAGCGATTCTAGGTTATCAGCCGCGTTGACGGGAAGGGCTTTCATGCGAGGAATCTACTGTACGACGGAGAAAAAGAACTAGAAAGAAAAGTTTTGTTCAGTTCTTGCTCTTGTAAAAATGTATCAAGGTACTTGTCGATTTCTTTAAAAAAAATATATATATGCAAAACAAATTTTAATTCATTGATTATCTTTGCAACATGTCCAATCATTATTTAAAATTTGAATATATCTTTATTAAATAAATTTAATTAGTCTTTCGATATACTTGTTAATAAAATCTAAAAATTGTGCAATTCCACAAGTTTTTATGGTTATGCAACTACACATTTATCCCAAAACTTTAATGTTGCACCATGTTCTCTCCATTTGCTTTTTCTTTTGCTTTTTTATTAGACTCACACAATAATTTAGAGGGGTGAATATGTTGTCTTAAATAAATTCTTTTTTTTGCAAATAAATTTTGGCAGAAGTAGAAACAATTTATACATGGCAGGTACTTCTATCAAACAGATGAAGCGTTGAGATTTAGAAGAATGCAAGCAAATTTATAATGTTTCAGCTTATATTAAGTCGTCAACCAAAAACAAAAGCTTATATTAATCTACATCTACTCTCTCGAATTAACAGCCTTAATTCAAGTTGGTGTCCACCGGTAACCTTAAGAAGATTACAGATAGAAGTAGGTGTTGCTTTAGCTCGAAAGCTAGTAGATAAATTTATGAAATTACAAGTGCCTTTATCACACTATATCACCTTCTGATCACTAATTACAATAAGCAAGAAAGCGCTTTTGGAGAAAATCACAAATACAAACAAATACATTTTTCGAGCACGAGAGGAATTCAAGACAATAAGAGAGCAAGATGACTTTCAGAAATTCCTCCAAGTCCTTCGGCAAGCCTTCAATCCTTTTTCAAAGACTTCCAATCTTCAAAGTTTCCGTTAGACACTCCTCAAGTTCATCCAAGAGTCGTTGGATGTGGAAACACAATTGCCGGCATGCAGTTTGCCCCCACAATATGCTTCTCTTTGACAAAAGTGCGGTTTCCCTAAATGGATATTTCTACCTCTGTTCGTCATTTGATCCTCTGGCCGTTTGCACAAAAAATGTAAATAGCCCTGATTCAACCCCAGGCTTTCTACGATGAGCCTCCAGAATCTGAAACTAGTCATTTGCCTCTAATTTGAATTTTAAATTAATTCAAAAGAGGTCTAGGTTTTCTTATTCAGGTAATAGAAGCAGTTGACACGTCCTCTACTCGAATTGATGGTAGGAGCTGCCTCTGCCGACGGTTCTTCCAAGGTTTTCACGCTTTACGCTGAAATGACTGTTTACCTCTATCCTTTAGTCATTTCAAGCATATTGGCAATCTTAGTTCTCATCAGTTGTTAACCTTTGCCTGGTCCAGTCAAGTTCCATGAACTCCTCGTTCTACCAGGCTTGTTCGCCTTCGATTCATGCTCATCCAACTTTTAGACACCTTGGTTTCCAGTATCATATTCATCCTTGATAATAGCATAGCACTTGACACGATGTGCATCTATCAAACAATGAAGCCCTTCTTAGAAAATAGTAGATTATTTTACATCTTCAAAATAGTTTATGGAGGTTATCCCAACAATTTAAGTTAAATATGTAACCCTCTTCAATTTTTGTATAAAGAAAATTGAAATTTACATTAAACAAAAGAACTTGACTTCTGCCACGGCAAATTACAACCACAAGAATAACAGTTCTTGATAGTGGGGCCACAACAAATTACATCATTTGTAACGTCGGCGCCATTGGAGGGTTTCCCTTCCCGACAAAAGAATTACAAAAAATAGGTGCTTTCAAGAGTCCTTTGAAAACGAATCTTCAATTCCTCTGCCGTGAAATGGGTTAAAAAAAAAGTTTCACATTGAAAAATTAGTTTGAAATAAATATCTTAATTCGTTCATAATTTACTAGTTTAAACTTTTGAATGAAGGTAAATGCAACTAGATATGTTAATGGGCTTAAACTTGTGGTCTATCTTGACGATTGACAATATCTTGAGATAAAGGTATCAAAGCGTGCTAATGTAGAAACACCTTCCTCCTTTGATCTAGAGAGCGAAATTAGGGATGAAGGTTCACTTATTGTGTTGAAAAAAAAAATATTGATGCAGTGTGGTGGACAGACTCGTGCTTAAACTCCATCAGACCTTTAGATAATCCAAAAAAAAAAAAAAATTAAGACTAAATTGACACAATTACAATGAGTTTATAACTTTTTTGATAATTTTCCCCATTGATGATGTCCTCAAAAGGAGATGAGATCCAACCGATTTGAAGAACAAATCAAGATAAACAAAAAAATGTTCTAGTTAATATTGTGGAAGATATGCCGAAGATCCACCAGATTCTGATGGATATACTTTCTAGATTGTAATTGATTACTTTGTATCAATCTAGGATTAGATCTGATATACTAGGATTAGATCGATATATTTTCTTTTTTATTGAACATCATATGTATTATTTAATTCTCTTTGTACATTGAAACAATCAATGAAGTGCACAGAATACATTTCTCTCTATTCTCAATATTCTTCTTGCTTCCACTTTGTTTTCTGACATGGTATCAAAGTGAGGTTCTTTTTTCTTCTAACTTCCACAACTTTTGATTGCCGTTTATTGTCTTTGTTGTTGTAGGAACACTAAACCTGCAAAACAAGATTAGCACTCCGGTGTAGGAATTAGTATCTAAGCACTTCAAAATCAAGAAAAAAAAAATCTTCTTACCGTTTTTGATTTCTTACCGACACCATGGTTAAGGAAGATTCATTGATTTCTGGAGGAAAAGCCCCAAAAGAGTCAACTGTGCAGCAAGAACAACTGAACCAGGAGCAAAGAATCCAGGCCCAGCCGAACCAGGGACAGCCCATCGCGGGCCAAGCCACTTCAAGACAACCGATCGCAGCCCAGCATGCTTCAAGGCAATCCATCCAGCGACTGCCTATTCAAATGGCACCCGGCCCATGGATCTATGGGTCCACACAAACAAATCCATGGTCGATGGGTCAAGGCCTCGGAGAACCAGTTCAGCCCAGTGGAGGCCCACCAATCGCTTTCAAGGCAAGTCCAACCACTAGGCCGAATCCAACGAATGCAGGTTATTCGTTCAAACTAGGTATCTCGAGTCCGGGACTAAATCCCTACCTGGTTTCCCAACTCGGTTTCCTGCCATACCCATTTGTCGTCGCCAGCAGTCGACCAGAGCCCGATGATCCGCTTTACACGGCGACGGGCGACGAACCAGAGCTACGGCTCATCACCCAACAACTGTCGGGCCCCAACAATTATTCCAGCTGGTCGATGGAGTTTCGACGAGCGTTGGTCACAAAGGACAAAGAAGTTTTTATCGACAGCACATTACCGATTCCGTCGGATGAACGAATGGCGCGACTATGGAGGAAATGCAATCAATTAGTCCGAACATGGATCGGCAATTGTATCACCTCCAAAGTCGTTGCCGGACTCCCACCGACGAAAGATTCGAGAAAAATGTGGGAAAATATCAAGGAAATGTAGGGAAAATTAGACAGGGTAAAAATCTTTTCTTTGACCCAACAACTCTCGGATCTAAAACAGGGAAACATGAGCATCGCTGCGGTCTACAACAAACTCTCTGCTTTATGGAACGAATTGGAAGTAGTCGAGGAGAAATTAGAAGGGCCAGATCTAACCTTGCAACAGTACCGTGCCATACGAGAGAGGGAAAAGGTTGCCAAATTCTTGCTGATCTTGAACGAGTCTTACCAAACCTTTCGATCTCAGATGTTGGCGATGGAACCCATGCCGACTCTTGGCCGGATTTACCAGCTTGCCGTCCAAGAAGAAAGCTAGCGTCTTGTTGGCTCCGATTTGCACAGATCTAGCAATGGGATGGCACTCGCAGCTCATGCGAGTCATGGAGGAGCCACGACCAGAGAGCACGAAGGAAGATAGACGCCGCAAAACTGGTTTGCAGGAGCAAACCCTAAATCCTTCAAGAAGGGAACGGACGGCCAAGATCTGATGATGCGATCTGACGGTTCACGAGGGCTCAATCCATTCGCTAGATCTAACAACCCACGAGGAATCTCTCCAGTAGGATCGGACGGCCCACAGTGCTCTTTTTCCGTGCATGGATCCAACGGCCCAAATGAGGCCGCGATGGCTTCGGTTTTTAAACCATCCAACGGACCACATTTTGCCACGTCATCAAAGAACAATGGGCAAAATTTTAAAGGAAAAGGTAAGTTATACTGTGATTATTGCAAACGTCCACATCATACAATAGATAATTGCCGGAAACTGCATGGTAAACCTGGAGAGAAAGGGAAGAGGGATTTTCCGACAGCTTGACAGGTGACAGGGCAGCATACTGATAGATCAAATCAGCCAATTACTCATGATTAGTATCAAGAGATTATGAAGGCTCTTAAGAAGTTGAATGTTTTTGACAGCACCGGAAGTTTTACAAGTACTTCTTATTGTTTGTTGAATTCAATTTCGAAGACTGCTTGGATAATTGATTGGGGTGCTAGTGACCACATTATCTGCGATGAAAGTTTTTTTTCTAAATAAAAATAAAAATTAAACTTTCCTATCTCGGTCCAACTTCCAAATGGGAATGCTACCCATGTCACGATGATTGGCACAGTAATTCTTAGTCCTCTTATCACACTCCAGAACGTGTTTTATGTCCCAGAATTCCTTTTCAATCTCATATCAGTTTCTCGAGCTTGTAAAGAAAATTCATGTCGTGTTATATTCAATCCCGATCATTGTTTATTTCAGACCCTTTCGACTGGCAAACTGATGGGCTCAGGTAGAATTTGGCAAGGGCTATATTTTTGGACCAGTTTTTCCAGTAATTTCAGTTCATCTTGTACTGAATTGAATAAACAATCATTGTGTAACATTACTACCAACGATAAGCTTTTTCTTAATCATCGAAGACTAGGTCATTCTGCTGTTTTTCCTTACCCTCAATGTTCAATTTGTCCTTTGGCAAAACAAGCTCATGTACCTTTTGACAATAGCAAATCTTGTGCAAAAGGCCCTTTTTTCCTTAATCCATGCTAATGTTTGGGGGCCCTATCACACACCCAATCGTGATGGTTCTCGTTTCTTTCTAACACTTGTGGATGATTTTTCTCGTGCGACATGGATATTTTTGATGCAATCAAAAAGTCAAGTTCTTTCTCATCTAAGAACTTTTTTCTCCCTCTCCAAAAATCAATTTGGAAAATCAATTCAACGTATTCATACTAACAATGGAAGGGAATTCTTCAATAGTAAATGTGCATTCTTTCTTTCTTCAAAGGGAATTTTGCATGAGAGTTCTTGCACCTACACCCCACAGCAAAATGGCATTGTCAAGCGAAAACACCGTCATCTCTTAGAGGTAGCTCGTGCTCTTAAATTCCAAGCTTCCATTCCCGAGACTTTTTGGGGAGATTATGTGGTCCCTGCAGCTTATCTGATCAATCGAATGCCAAGCCGTGTTCTCAACAAGAAGACACCTTTTGAGATGCTATATGGAAAGAAACCAAAACTTCAACACTTGGGAGCTTTTGGTTGTTTGTGCTATGTGACTATGGTGGGGCCACGGGAGAAGTTGAGTCCACGAGCTAGACAATGCATATTTATGGGATATCCGAGTCTCACAAAAGGATATCGGGTTTTCGATCCGTCCACTGGGGATTTTTTTGTCAGCAGGGATGTTATTTTCTATGAGAATATATTTCCTTTTGGTGAAGATTTATCTTTACATGATGAGTCTGATAGGGGCATGGATACTCATCATTTTTTATCCAAAGAAGACCTATCTCCTAGACAATCATACATCATTGGACCTCCATCATATCTGCCACAAGGTACAATTTCCTCTCCAATAGTAACCGTGGATACTTCAAATACACTGAATGAGGAGGAGCATACTTCTTCACCAATAATAGCATCTCCAGCATCAACTGAGGAGTCACAAGTTTCTTCAATACCTTCACAGCCAACACCACAGCATAACCCGCCATGGCGATCTGAGCATGCTACGCGTCCACCCACATGGACAAAGGACTATGTTTGTGCTGCTTCAAATTCTCAAGGTACTCGTTACCCTATCTCCTCATATGTCTCTTTTCATCAATTATCATCGGATCATATGTGATGTATCAGTCGTGTGTCTAAGGAAACAGAGCCGTCCAATTATAATGAGGCAATAAAAGATCCACGATGGCAAAAAGCTATGGGGACAGAATTGCATGCATTAATGGAGAATCATACATGGGACATTGTTCCTTTACCGTCTCATCGAAAACCGATTAGCTGCAAGTGGGTCTACAAGATTAAATATAAAACCGACGGCTCTGTAGAAAGATATAAGGCTCGGTTGGTAGCCAAAGGCTTCACTCAACGAGAAGGTTTCGATAACCATGAAACTTTTTCTCCAGTAGAGAAAGATGTTACAATTCGCACCTTCTTGGCAATTGTTGCATTTCGTGATTGGTCATTGCACCAAATGGATGTCCACAATGCCTTCCTTCATGGTGACTTGAATGAGGAAATTTATATGGACATTCCACCCGGATTACGAAGACAAGGGGAGTCCAGAGTATGTCGTCTCCGCAAATCCTTTTATGGTCTCAAGCAGGCTTCTTGACAGTGGTATGCTAAGTTTATGGATGCACTTATGGGAGCAGGATTCAAACAGTCCAGATATGATTATGCCTTATTCACATGGAAAAAAGGTATGTCATCTATCTACTTAATGATATATGTCGATAACATACTTATTATGGGAAATGAAGAATCTGCCATGACGAGTCTCAAGAAATATTTGCATTCCACTTTCCATAGTAAAGATTTGGGACCACCCAAATATTTCCTTGGAATTGAGATAGCTCGTTCAAAGCAAAGGATCTCACTTAGCCAACGGAAATTTGTGTTAGAAATTATATCTGAAGCAGGTCTATTACGATGCAAACCAACAATTATTCCTATTGAGTAGAATGTCAAGTTGACCGCTGCTGATTATGATGCGAGTCTAGAATCTACAGAGAATGACTTGTTGCTCAAAGATCCATCAAGCTATCAGAGATTGGTTGGAAAACTCATCTATCTCACTATGACCAGACCAGATATATGTTATGCGGTCTAGACACTGAGTCAGTTCATGCATAATCCAAAACAGTCCCATATGAATACTGCATTGAAATTTGTGAAATATTTGAAGAAATGCCCAGGACTTGGGATTCCTCTTTCTCATGATTGCAACATGGAAATGATGGCTTACTGTGATGTTGATTATGCGACTTGTCCTATGAGTCAAAGATCTATCACTGATTTCTGCATCAAACTTGGGGAATCGTTACTTTCATGAAAGACAAAGAAACAGTCCACTGTCTCTCTATCATCGACTGAAGCTGAGTATCGATCCATGGCCAAGACTGTGTGTGAAGTAGTTTGGTTATGAGGCTTACTTCTGGATCTCGGAGTACAAGTCAAGGGACCAACCTTACTATTATGTGATAATGATTCTGCACTTAAACTTGCGGCAAATCCAATAGTACATGAAAGAACAAAACACATAGAGGTCGATTGTCACTTTACTCGAGAGAAGATTCAAGAATGGATAATCAAAACAAGAGGAATCTGGACTACCGAACAGCCTGCAGATATTTTCACCAAGCCTTTATGTCAACGGCAACATGCATATCTCCTAAGCAATCTAGGTGTCTTAAACATATACAATCCACCAGCTTGAAGGTGAGTGTTGGAAGATATGCCGAAGATCCACTAGATTATGATGGATATATTTTCCAGATTGTAAATGATTATTTTCTATCAATCTAGGATTAGATTTGATACACTTTCTTTTTTTTATTGAGCATCCTCTGTATTATTTAATTATCTTTGTACATTGAAATAATCAATGAAGTGCACATAATACATTTCTCTCTATTCTCGATATCCTTCTTGCTTCCACTTTGTTTTCTGACATAATCCTTTATTGCAATCCAAAGAAAAATTTGCACTGAAGATGCAAAGCTAAGCATATACCAGCTAAAATCAACAATCCTCGCGCAAACATAAAACACCCCCCACCTAAGGGTGAGCATGGTCCGGGTTGGGCCGGTCCACCCCCTAACCATAGGACCAATTCGCACAGTGCTGATCTTCAATTCTTGGGACCGAGGACCGACCCTATTGAGCTTGGGATCGAGGACCGGACCGACCCAATGGGTTCGGTCCAATTCCAATGTCAACCCGGGACCAACCGATAATTTTTTATTTCATTTTTTGTACTTCTTAAAAAAATGATTGAGGACCAGACTAACCCAATGGGTTCGATTCGATTTCAAGGTCAATCCAGGACTAAACAATAATTTTTTATTTCATTTTTTATACTCCTTGAAAGGGTAACTAAGGACCGTATCGACCCAATGGTTTCGATGATGAGCGAGGTCAGCTAAGAAAGGCAAGTGATGAGGGTCAAGTGGGGTAAGCGTCAAACAAAATGAGCATTGAATGTCGAGCAGGAAGCAACAAGCCAAGTGAGCATCGAGCGGCGAGCAACACGAGTAACCCAAAGCAAGTGAGGCGAGTGTCGAGTGGCGAGGGGAGAAGTTGTTTCTTTCGATTTTGGCAAATTAAAGACTAAGAGGACAAATAAGATAGAAGAGAACGAATACTAGAGGAGGATGCCATAAGAAGTTGTTTATATCTTTTTGGACGCCGTGATGACTTCTCACAAAAACATTTTCCTCCTTTGTAAATTATAACTATCGATGCCGTAAAAGACATTAAAAATCTAAGTTATTAAAGAATAATATAAAATTACTTGAACTCTTCACTAAATAGTTGTTTAATGTTATTGACACCGTTTATTTTAAAGTTTTTTCTATATAAAAAAAATTATAAATAATATATATATATTCGGGGTTGGTCGGATTGGACCGATCCGAACTTGTGATCAAGACTGATCATGGTGTTGATCCAAAAATTCTAGGACCAAGGACCAACCCAATCTCCCTAAGAACCAGACCAGAACTAGCAGGGTTGAGCCGGTCCAGGGTTGACCCTGGACCAATGCTCACCCCTACCCCCACCCCACAAAGAGAAAAAGACTCAACATGATGACCTTGGGCGTGGCCCGCAACATAATCGGAAGCAGAAGTTGGTACGCAAAGGTATCAATTTGAAATATTTTATAGTATTAACCCTTAAGAATTTACCTTTCTAGTTAACTCCCTCGTCTTAAAGCAGATTCCCATGGATTCCGGGGTGTCGTTGTTCACGCAAGGTTTGGTCAATTGGAAGGAGACTTTGACCGTACATATATTCAAAGCCGACAATCTTGGATTGAGCATAGAAGGCGGAGCAGGTGAGGATTCTTCAGATAAATAGAAAGGGAGCCGGCTGAGAAACAAAGCAATTTGGTTTTGGAAGATGCACATTTAAGCTTTGCTCGTTATGGTGTGGTCATCCACATGGTGCTCTTCCAAAAAAGGAGGTGGTTTTTAAGGGTATTTTCGTATGCTCACCATCAAATGCTGTGTGTTTAGACATTCAAGCCGTGAAAATAGTGCTGGCCATGGCTTGACTTTAGATTCTTTTGGAAAATGAATGATGCGTTTGGTAACTATTCAATTCTCAATAACAAATTCCACTCATAAATTATTCTTTTTTATTATGTTCCCAAAAATAATATCTAAACATTTGAAGGTGTTTGGTAATTATCCAATATTTTTATTCCCAAAATAGGAAAAGCATTTGATAAGACTCTAAAAAAATTTTGTTTCTTTTAATTTTTTAATACTTTTATTACATTTTTCTCTTTTTTCTTTTTCTTTTTTTCTTTTCCTTTTATCTTCTTCTTCCTCCTTTGTGACCAATCACGGCCATGGCGGTGGCCGGTGAGCAAGGTCCAATGAGCTCACCAAAGGCTCGCGGTGGCTAGGCGAGCTCATCGGACATCCCCTAACCGGCCGGTCGCCGCTGACTACTAGTGGTGGCAGCGGAGCCGATGACCAGCTAGGAGGAAGAAGAAGAGAGAAGAGAGAAGAAGAAAGAAGGAGAAAAAAAAAAAAGAGAAATAAGAAAAATAGATTGAACTTGATTTTGGAATTGTTCTCAGGAATAAAAAAGTAACCTTATACTTCTTGATTCTATCCAAATCACTAGACTTCTGTGAGGTTCCAACGAGGTTTCGGCGACCTCTAGCGATGCTCGAGCCTCGCCTAGCTCGCCGAATTTGGTGGGCTCGAGCTCATTGGCGTCAGGCGAGCCCGACCTACGTCGCTTAATCAAACAAGGCTCTAGCTTGCCTCTGGCCAATTGTCAGCCGCTGGCAACCTCTGGCGAGGCTCGAGCCTCGCCTAGCTTGCCGAATCTGGTGGGCTTGAGCTCGTTGGCCTCAAGCGAGCCCAACCTACCTCGCTTAATCAGACAAGGCTCTAGCTTGCCTCTGGCCAATTGTCGACTGCCGATGTGGCCGACAACCAACCATTAAAGAAGAAGAAGAAGAAGAAGAAGAAAAAGAAAAGGAAAGAAAAGAAAAAGAATAAAAAATAATTAAAATTTGATTTTTTTAAGAAATAAAAAATTATTGAAAGAGGTGCGTGTAAGAAAAGATTTTCCTTACCGAACAACGAAAAATATTTTCTAGTTCATTTTCAAGTATCAGCCAAAAAGTGAAAAATATAATTATTTTCCTGAAAAATGACTTTTTTAGAAAATATTTTCTTAAAAAAACCATATTTTCTATGAAACGAACTAAGCATGAAATGTTAATTTGCTTGAGTTCTAACATTTGTTTCACTAATTTTAGACTACTCTACCATTTCATAATTTGTCTAGTTTACAATTATAAATTAAGATAATATAAAATTTATTCATCTTTTTGGTAATTAAAATTCTTTTATTGGTATCGTTGATATTTCTAACCATGGAGATATGCGAGACCAAATCTTCTCCAAGCCTATTATGCGAATTCATAATAAAAAGTACGCAATTATGGATTGTATCCTCAAGTCTTCATTATCTATTATATATATTATACACCACATTAGATTTCATGCAAAAAAATAAGGATTTTGGTGTATTTTAAAGTGATAAAAAATTAAGTAAAATGCTAACATTAAGGTAATTGAATTGCTAGGGAATTTAATATTGCATTTTATTTACTTCCACGTTGTAGCATTCACAAAAATGTTTTCATTTGGAAAAGTAAAATCTGTCTATTGAATTTATTTTTCACCTAACTAAAAAAACGAAATTCTTATGAAAACAAATAAAGTTTTTAGCTTGCTGGGCAAAAGTCAATTTGATTGGAAAATTAATCTTATGTTATATAATAGCAAAAAAACAAAAACAAAAACAAAAGTAAAAACCGAAAAACCAAATCGAACTTAATCGAACCGGGATTTCAGTTTGGTTCAATTTCTATTCGGATCCGATTTCAGCTTGGTTCAATGAATTTCCTTATTGGTTCGGTGACACCGAGCCGAACCAAACCACTTACACCACTATGCTTACCAAGCCACATTTGATCATTTATAAGTTACCGAACCAAGGACTTAGCTAATGATCCATCATCTACTTGTCCCTTTTTTTCCTGACTTGCTCTTGTTCTCACTTATTCCCACCTTGAACGACCTTCCTCCACAATAATCAAAATGCAACAATTTTCTTTCTCAAGTTTCATTTCCATTCAGTCTCATTCTAATTCACCAAAGGCAATAAAGAAAGCCCTGGATGACGTAAAACTCTCCGCATCGGTATGGATTTTGAAATAGTAAACAAACCGATACCACATTTGTTATAGATATCCAAGATTTGTGTATTTCTGCTATAATTTGAAAGCTTGGAATGAACTTCAAGGACCAGAGATAACCGCAACCTGACCCTCTCTCTCTCTCTCTCTCTCTCTCTCTGTGCCCACTGGTCAGTGAAAACCTACCCGAAAGTTCCATTTCCGTACGGTATTACATAAACCATTGACCTAAAACGCCAATTCCGCCACGTGCTCCTAGGCTCCTACACAATGCTGAAGCTTCTTCCCTAATGACAGGCGACAAGCTGCTGCTGATGACATTTTTATTCTTTTCCCCGCAGCACAAACCAACGAGATCCAATCCCCAACTTTCATTCAGATTTCATCTGTTCTGAATTCCCTGTAGCCCCAAGCCAAATTTAACCTGGCAAGCTCTTCCTTTCATAGAACACCTTTCCTCACAGGCTCAACGCACGCTTCCCAGATCTCCCTTCACCCTCTCCATTCACATTTACTCACGAAGTCAAATTACAAAAGATTATGCTAAAAACAGCAGGCACTCAGAAAGGATTGCATTGGGATAAGCCATATTAGGTCAGGTGAGAAGCTGACCTAGGATCAACAGAATTGTGCACCGATGTCCCATACCAATGCAAAAAGCTCAAGCCAAATAAAAGTTACCTAAGACAACCATTTGTGATCTTAAACCAAGATGAAGTAAGATGCCAAAATCAATAACCACATACAATCATGACTAGGTCCTTTCTAACCAGCTCGACCTCTCTGCCATCCGTGTATTGATATAGACGTCACTCTTGACAGTTATTGTGAGGATGCTTTCATTTGAGCAGAGGGGCATTCATGTCATCTGGGGTGTGTCGTACCCATTACATCAGCAAGAGAACAATTGAAATGTTCTCAATACAGATGTGAGTACCAGGACAATGGAACTGATAATTTCAAGTTCTCCAACAGTAAAAAACTCATGCATTCTGGGCTAGTTTAAAGACCAAATCTGTATAGTGTTGCCTCTCAGATTAATTTTAACCCAAGAAATAACACCGTTCCATTAAGAAGAGTCTATACGACAAAAGATCATTGGAAAATAGGTGCATTTCTTAACTACCCACTGAGCTTGAGCAAAAAAGGTGCACTTCTTACAGTCAAATGAATTGTAAATTCAGGTGCTATAGACACCTGTTTGTGATGATAAATCTCAGGAGAAAATCGTTTGGTATTATTACCTCACCCGAGCATGTCTTGCACTAAATGCAATATAGGTACCCACATGTCCTGCACGACATGCCAGACAACCAGTTGTATGGGGGGTTCATTCGCATGTGAGAGCTACCAACCATGCCCCCAAATTGTGCTTAAGGATACCGTCTAAGAATTGGAGATGCCTTTGTGACAAGAAAATTCCTTAAGTGCCTCCAGAATTTCCAGATATCGTTGTAGTTAGATCATTGCAAATTTACAGGAAACAACTAAGTCGCCAGTTAAATGAGAGACTGGACAAAGATGGATTGGTAAGGGAGAGAGAAATATGAGGGATCTGATGACCTGAGAGGTTGTGCAAGGGTGCTTGTTTATGGCACTTGCTTCCACTTCTGATAGACGAAGGACTCGAAAAACTTTTGAAGCCAAATTTCAAATCGCAGCTCCAGCAATCTTGCTGCCAGTTTGCCAACTCAATTTCGCAAGGGACTTCAATGATGTCACCCTATGGTTTTGATTGTGTCCAAAGAGCCATGAAAATAACTGAATGCCACTCCAGGAGCGCAGGACATCAACTATTTATTGAACGTTTCATCACGGGCTTTAATGCATCCAGTACTTGCTGTCTGCTTACTGCCTCGCATTCACTAACACGCAGCTCCTCCAAGGAGGTTAACTCCATAAGGCCTTCAATAGCATAGATCATCCTGCATCTTTGGACTACTAGGATATTCAACATCTTCAAGCTTGATACATCGGGCAATCCACCGAGTGAATCACAGTCTGACAAAATCAAACTCCGTAACTCCGTTAATTGGCTAAGCCCATTGAGATTACGTATTTCACAGTTTGTTATCTTCAAGATTTCCAGTGCAATTAGTCCCTGAAGCCCCTTAATCTCTTCTACTGCAGATTGGATGAGATTTAGTTCTGATAGATTGCTCAGATGGTGAACTGCTGGCAATCGTCTCAAAGATGAACAACGTCGAATAGATAAAACGGTCAATGACGAGGGAAGTTCCAGCACATTTTCAAGATTCACACCAGATAGAACTAGCTTCTTAAGATGTGTACAAGAGAGGGAACCATGCCCAAGTTGCAGTTCACCAATTCGAGAATGAGACAACTCTAACATCTTCAGTTTTGGGAGTATTATGGGCACTACTAAGAGATCACTCGATCTAAATTTTGGCTCCATCCATGTTGAGGGACGTATGAGCTCCCTAGGATCTTCATCACCCAGACATATCTCCTCCAACTTCACTAAATCCTTAAGATCTGGCAAGGCCGCCATCCTTTCAGAACTCACACGTAGACAAGTTAAACTGGAAAGAAGCTTTGGCAGTGCTCGAATCTCGTCGCACCGAAGTAAATCAAGAGTCTGAAGACAAGAAAGACTTCTAATTTCCAAAGGAATGCCAGAAATACTGGAATATCCCAATCTCAGTATCCTCAGACGATCTAGACTCTTAATAGCAGTTGGAATGGCTCCCTTCAAACTCCTACAATGGGAAGCATGTAACTCTTCAAGGTTGACCAAATTTCCAATTTCTCTAGGCAATTCTCTAATGAAGCAAGAATCCATTTTTAACACTCTTAAACGCCCCAAGCAAGTAATTGAATTGGGCATTTCAGATATGCCTGTCCCTGTTATATCCAACTCCTCTAATGAGTTTCCCAAATTGCAAATTGAATCCGGAAGTTTTCGTATCCAACGACAATCCTTTAGAGACAGGATCCGAAGTCTCACCAGCTTTTCAACTGAGGCAGGGATTTGAGTAATTTTTGCATTTTCCAGTGAGAGTACCGAAAGAGCTGTCAAGCCACGGACTGAATCAGGCAGGTGACTTAACTGGAGACAGTTGGAGGCACTAAAACTCTCAAGTTTCGCCATGTAACCCACTGACATGGGAATTTCTTGTACCGAAGTCCCATCAATAAGGAGCTCCTTAAGAGCTTTCATGTGACCCAGTTCAATTGGCAACATATTGAGTTCATCGCAGAACCTCAAATTTAAGGTAGTTAAGCGTTTCAAATGACGGATGGAAGGATCTAACGTCATTAATCGAGAACACCGTTCAAGAATTAATATCTCCAAATATGGGAAGAGGACATGACGGGGCTCATCAATAGGTCAGCACAACCAGTAAGATTCAAGACTTTCAACTGTGGCATCTGCAAAAATAGCACAGAAACATTAATTTGTACACTGAACAAATCTTTAGAGGAAAAAAAGTCTAAGGCCCTCTTTGTTTTGAAGAAAACAAATTTTGAAAATATGTTTTCCAATCTTACAATCCTGGCATATTTTAGGAAGATTCCTGATGGAAAATGTTTTCAAAGTTAAAGAAGATGCTTATTTAGATTCTGAAAATGACTTGCCCTTTCGACAACTAGAAAATCATTCCCCTTAACTCACTCAACCTAAGATTTCACCACCACCGTCCACACACCCTCTAACCGTTGTTGGCAGGAAATCAATTATTTCCTAAGTATTTCAAGAGTGACTTTCAGTTATGTACATGCTGTATGCCGAGAAATGTCATGTCTTAAATCAGTCTTTATAAAAAGCTTTCTGGTGAAAACTTACTCATCAGGGGAACAGTTTACTGAAATGAACAAAACTTAATCTACCTTGATTTCTCTCCAACCTCCCCAGTCTTCAGTGACTCCGCTCCATGAGAGATCAAGAACAACTAATTTCTCGACATGAAAATTAGTAGCTTCAAAATCGTTGGTGCATCCTTGCCATTGGAGCCACTTTAAATTTGGAAAAAGATTGGCAAAATTGCCGGCAACTTTTGCACAATCCAAGATAAGAAACCTTATGTTTGGAATGCTCTTAAAATCTCCGGCGTCAAAGTTGAGGTGGTCTGTCCCCTATAATGGAAAAAGCATTAAGTGGAGAAAAAAATGAGAAAGAGCTAAATAAATCAATGTTATAGAGAAAGGACAATTTCTCAACACTCCAAGGCTCGAGAACAGGGTAAAGCATGCATTCCACCATAGAATTACACAAGATACTGTACCTTCATCCACTTTGCTCTCCCGGCCAATTCCAAATTGCCTAACCTGCCTCACGTTCCCGGATCTAGAACATCCTCTTTTTGTATGATGTGTTGGCCAAACTCCCTTAACAGCTTGTGCATCCCTAGTTCATTATCTTTTCCAATTTTTACCAGGGACATGGCATGGAGGGCATCAACTCCATCAAAGGGGGGAAAATTGGGATTATGCCACATAAATGAGGCAATTTGACCATCCACATCAGCAGGGAGGCATGCAATATCAAGAAATATCTCTCTTTGCTCTTTGCTCAATTCTTCATAACTAACCATCAAAATCTTTTCAATATCCTCGCCAGATTGCAAAAGTAGCTCCTTAAGTGCAGTCCATTCTTCAACTACTTTTCTGGACATGATTGAACCAATTACTTCGATAAGTAAGGGAATCCCATTCACAGAATTGATTATACCTGCTGCAATTTCATCAAAATCTGGAATTGAAAGATTTCTTCGCAATGCATGCTTTCTGAAAAGCTCAAGAGCTTGATCATGATTCATCACATCCATACCATATTCAAGAGCCAACCCTCGAGATATTAACACTGGAAGAACAAATATTCTCCTAGTGGTGACAATTACCCTAGATCCATAACCAAACCAATCAAGCTTCTCTCCAACAATTTCGTGGAGATGCAATCCTACCTTCACATCATCAAGAACAATTAGAACTTTCTTATTCCATAATATTCCTTTAAAAAAATCAACTCCTTTTGCAACTTGATCAACCTCATATTCTCGGTTTAGGATATCAGACATCAACTTGCTTTGCAAAAGCCGAACACCTCCAAGTTGTTTCGCCGTTGCCTCAATATCTGCAAGGAAACTACATCTATCGAACTGAGAGGAAATTTTCTCATAAATGACCTTGGCAAGAGTCGTCTTGCCAACCCCATCCTTCCCCCATATTCCAACTATTCGTACATCACTGACTTCTAAATCAAGTAAGTCCATCATGTCCTCCACATGTTCGTCAATTCCCTTGTTTGCCTACATGAGCAAATAAATTGTAAACCAGAAAGCTGCTGTGGGAAATGAAAAGGTGTAACAATTGGACTTAATTTTCCTTTTATTTCTTGCCGCACTTCAGAAACAACACAGAAATCCCACCAGTCATATCCTAGTAAATGATCGCACCTATGTTGAAACAACACTTTGACCATTCACCAAGTTGGGATATAGCATTAAATGGAATGTGATCGACCTTCGGATGATTATACTCCATTTGCAATATTATTCCAATCTCTCTAGAGATACAAAAATCATCAAAAATCACAACTGATTACTTCCATAACTGGACCTCTAAAGTAAGGTTGTTTGCGATGCCATGCCATGCACACTCCTCTATATAGGACTAGTGTGAATAGTCTTACATCTTATTCTTAAGGTGAACACACCACCAAGGAAATATATTCAACCCATTTCACATGATCAACTACTGATGATTGGATGAGTATGTTCACATGCACACCGTTTACCTTCAGCTTGAGCTTGACTTCTTCAATGATTTCTTTGATCATGTCATTGTAGCTGCCACAGAAGTGAACTTGTTTCAGTTAGAAAAGAAAGGGAACGAGTTTAACATTTGGGCGGATACTATCTGATAAAGCAATAACCACTCCTATTGAACTGCGAATCAACTATTTGAAGTTAATTTCTACTTAAAGCGCAGCACAGCATCAAAAACAAAGTAATCAGTTTGTTCTATTGGAGTCTAGCTTCGCTATTCTAGAAAATGATTTATGAGTTACAATCTCTATGTAATAAAATATGGGCCTTTTACCCGCCAGATGGGAAGTCGAATCCACGTAATGAACCAGCTTCTTTAAGAGCATCTTTCCATGCTTTTACTTCCTTGGGCCCGAATTTCTCCTCGTGCTTCGCTAGGGCATCGCGGTACAGATGGGTTTCAAGCCTAACATCACGAGGTTCCACGTCGTAGAATATGGGGAGGATCGTTTTCCCACCACCCGATTTCACCTTCCTCTCCACCATTGCCGCAAGCTCCCAGAGACACCACTTGCCGGAAGCATAGTTTCTGGAGAAGACGGGGACGTAGATTTTGGCCCCGTCGATCGCTCTCAGAATCTCCCCACCATTCTTAACTGGAAGTTCTTCGAAGTCTCTGAAAACGCGGATTCCAGCGTTAACCAAGCTACGGTACAGTAAGTCGGCCACCGTATGGCGAGTGTCGATTGCTCTGAAACTCAGGAACACTTGGTAGGAGTTGCTGCTTCCCCAGGCGACGTCTCCGCCCATCGCTGCTGCATCTGCTACTTCCTTCCCCTCCTTCATTGCATGATCAAATCGAGAAGGATGTCTGCCACTCGGGAACACATCGTCGTAGTCGCTGCTTACGACGTCTCCGCCGCTGCTTTCCCAGGCGACGACGTCTACTTCCTTCCCCTTCTGCATTGCAGGATCAGATCGAGAAGGATGGCAAGCGCTCTGGTTTTGCCCTAATCGCCTCTCGTTTGGTGACTCCCAACAAAGATTATTTCGAGAAAGTCCAGTCGATCTTCAAATCGTTTCCTTTTTAAAATCAAACCCTTTGGACCCACCTCTAGTTCAATTGCTGCAGTTGACCCGGGGCCCTCAGGCGCGCACCTCTCCACGCTTACATCACGTGGCATCTCACGTGAAAATAAAATATTAAAAAAATATAGAACAAACTACTCGATGAATTTTCAAAATTAAAGAAGGGGGAATCTGGAAAAGAGAAAGGAATATGCCAAGCGAAACAGATCAGTACTTCTATTCTTGATACAAACATATTTCTAGAAAAATATTGAATTTCGTATACTCGGTATTTTAATTTTGCTTCTAAAGATACTTTTGTTACAAAAGTTTGAAACACTCACTTCAATGTCAAGTTTTGCACATGTCTTCAAGAGGAAGGGGGACTAGGGCGAAGACAATTAATTTTGGATTTAAACTTTCATATCTTGCAAAAAGAATAGCGGGAGGAATATGCCAAGCACGTTGGGGGAATCCGTCGTCTCAGCCTTTAGCGGTGCCATCGCTACCGGCGAGGCGCTGGCCACTTGGCCAGGGGTGTCGGTCCCTCACCAAAGCCTACGATGTTGGCGCCATAGCAGTTGCCTCCACCATGCAGTGCTAGATGTGAGCACCACATGGATCATGACAAATCTCTCTGTCTCTCCGAGACGAGGGAATTCTTCGGTCATGACACTCATAGCAGCATTCGACAGACATCATAATCCTCTTTATCTCGCAGGATCTGCGAATGTATGATAAACAGTAAACAAGGGACAATAACAGTAACCCCAATTTATTTTTCAATGTTTTGAAGAGTTTTGATCTTGTCGGAGAGAGGCGATACATTCAGACTCCATCAAAATTCTTTCTTCTCTAAGCCCGCGAAGAAATTTCAACGCTTCACGGTAAGCATGGGTCTCTGCCTGGAAAGAAGAGATGAACCGTGGATGTTTGGTTCCATTCCATCCAAGAGAACACCCTTCCAATGCCTGATTAGGGGTGAGCGGTTCCCGGTTCCTTACAGGTTCCGCTTGGAACCTGGAACCTACCCTCGGGTACAGGTTCCTCATTTTTTGGAACCTGGAACCTACCCGTCAGAACCAAGAACCTGGAACCTACCCTGTCACAGGTTCCGGGGTCGGTTCCAAGTTTCAACAGGTTTATTTTTCTTTTTCTTTTTTCATTTTTTAGTTTAAAAAATGGAAATGAATGCAGCAATAATAAACAAACTTGTCATTCATCAAAGAAAATATAACACGAACACAATCTATAATACTCATAAGTGTTTAATATTCTAAAATGTGAACTATTTCTCTTTTGCAAAGTCTAGTTGTTCACTTCACAAAGTCCCTTACCTCAGCAACAACCCTGCACCAAAATAAAACCATATCTCTCATTGTTTTACAGCTTCCAATGACTTCGGCGGCTTTAGTAACAAAGCTTTCAAGTGGAGCGCATGAATATCTCTCGGCAATGTTGCAAAAAAGCAATGGTTTCTAAACCAAAACTAATCTTTCTTTTGAGAAACTTTCCCCCTCGCAAATATCTTGCAGATATTACAACAGTAAGTGAAAAATCATCATAGGATAATTTTAAAAAGAACCGATAAATTTTTTTATAATGGATGAGTATTATTTCATGAACTAGTAAATTTGATAATCCGATTATTGATTTACCCGCATCAAACAGCAAACTAATCAAAGAATAGAGCTTCACTTCATCCGGAAACTCGGATATGTTATCTTCCTTTTCACAAAGCACAAGCGACCTCACAACAAAGAGACTTAGTCTCGCCCTTTCCTTGATAGGAGAAGAACCTTTGTTTGTTGCCAGAAAATCTTTCATTGAGCTAAATTTCTTCCCATTCCTGGGAAAAGTTTCCAAAGATGTCTAAGTGATAGAAGAAATATATAGAGCTAAAAGTTATAATGGCTATCTTGTAGATAATAAAGACTTACTCTACAGCCACAGCCAGTTGCTTGATAACTGGTGATGGAGGAATTTTCTCAGTGTTACCAGAAATTAGACCGTCCAATATGGATATAGACTTTGAACCCTATCAAAACATTTTTAATCCAAATTAGACAGCAAAACCATAAACATGTCATCTTAAACCTCGAAATCTGATCTCCTGCTGAAGTAAAAGATATTAATTGACATCATAACTATAAACTATTTGCAGCCATTTCTGATTTCACACGAAAAGAACAGCCCGAGGCATTATTGCAGCAGACATATCAGGATATGAGAAAGCTAAAAAGAGATTGAAGTACAAGATTTTCTCTAAACCGCAATGAAAAATTACGGTAAATGTACTATGAGTAGGCAATTGGCTTCTCCACTGATGATTTTACCGAACCAATGAGGACTCTCTCTGTTCTCTATCAACTGTACATATTTGACGTATAACAAAAGCTTCACTGGTTAATTCTTTTTTTGCCAAAAAAAAAATTTGTTGGTGTAATAGTAGATATTTAGACAACAAGAACACAGCTTAAAATAAATCAATCTACTATCCCAAAATTGACATTTTCTATTGGCCATTCAGGGACATCTGATGCAACATGTTTATACATGTAAGCGAGTTGTCACATCGATGACTTCTAAGACATGACTGATGATAATATGAGTTAGTAGCAACCAATGAGTTAGCTAGCAGATCACTAAACTCAATTACTATAACACACGCAGAAAATAAACATTTTGAGTGTGTAAAAGAGTTAAAAGCACCAAAAAAAAAAACTCACCCTTGATTCAGAATCATTCTTCTCATTCACTATGTACAGCTTCCCTCCTGTTGAACAGGAAAACCAATATGAGCATCTTACCATGTGAATAACATAAGACAAATTAAACATTAAAAGTGTGAAGGAGGAGAAACCTTAAATGCCAATATTCTAGGAGCTGGAAATCGTGATTCCGTGAGTTCTTGACCAAAGTTTGGCAAGCCGCTAAAGTTGCTGCACTTTTCCCTTCGCGACGCTTGGAGTGATCTACTTTTCGCTTTCGACAGCATTTGGAGACCGATCACTCCAAACGCCAAGACTTCGCTCTTCTCCGTGAACCGGCCTCGTGGACATTTACTCTGGCTTTAGGTTGCCATGGCAGCGCTAGCTTTGAGCAATGAGAACACAACGTCTATATGAGGAGCCTGTGGAAACCGGAGTCATCGAGCATCGGATTGTCATCACTGGTCTATGAGCACCTTGTCTGCCCAGATGTTTTGGTGGATGCATACAGGCAATATCAGTTTCGTGAGATCATTCGAAGTCAAAAGCTGCAACTTGCAAGTAGAAGACGGTGAAGATCAGTTGATCCCCAATTCAAAGAAAGATAGACAATTAAATTTGATGTCACATGGTGCAATTTGAGCACCACGATAACTACTCTGTATATTTACATGACAGGACAATGACCAGGCAATATTTATTATGCAGCAAAATCACTAGTGGCAAGTTTCCTCACAAGAGAGGTCCTGGACGACCGCATTTGTGCCCCCAAAATGACTTGGTAATGCTATTATTAATTCATAACCCCCTAGCTGGTTACTGCTCACTAGGTCCAAAGCACTGTTAATGGTGCATCAGAAGATTTTGGTACTAGAGGTATTGTTTTGAAGGTTTCTTACTAGCTTTTAAAAATGCTAGCCAATGCATTTGAAGCGCTTATTAAGCTATAATAAATGTCCTTTTGGAAATGTAAAGAAGTGGTTTTTTTTTTTTTATTCCCTTAATATTCAAATTTCTTGTCATTTGTAATACCATTAGACTTCACTCAACTTTCTTGTCTTGGAGAGGTGCTTAGAATGTGCCTTCAGGCACCCCCACCAACAATGACCTACCAGGGTTACAAATAGCTCTTTAGCATCCGATAGACTCCATAACTCAATTCAAGTTCCAAATTCCAGCAAAAGCTTTATGCACAGAGGGCAATTTAGACGATAGCTAGCGGCAACAAGAGTTATCAATCATGTAGCAAGTTGTTAACAAGCCAATTAGAGAAGCAATGCTACAAGAGTGACATATGATAGTGGGAATTCCAGAATGTGCAGTGGGTTAGATACTGATATCTTACCTTACATTTTCCTGTCATTCATCAAGGTGTATACTGTTGCGTTAAGAAGATTATATGTGCACGAAGGTGCTACCGAGAGGACGAGCTGCGTCCACTGGCGGCGTTGATGGCAAGCGGCTGAGCAGCGAGGCAAGCGAGGGGTGACGGCGTCGAGGGAGCAGGAGGCAAGGGCAAGACGAGTGCGGGGCAACTAGCGTCCAACGGCGGTGTCGAGGGCGAACGGCGTCCGGCGGCGGTGTCGAGGGCGAGCGGCGTCAGCGACGGGTAGAGGCAGAGAACGGGAGGGTCCGGTTTGGTTCTCCGATTCCCGAGTGCTGACCCCTACTTAAGCCCGAACGAAGACTCTTTATAGGCATACTAGCACACACAACAACAAGCGTACTAGAATGCACATCAGTGTCAACGGAGAACCGGCAGGGTTGGAGTTCACATAGGCTGAACAGCCGCGAACTCAGACCCCGTGTGCCCAAAACAAGGCACGCACAGATGAAGAAAGGCCTACCTGGGCTGGCGTGGTGCTGTGGCGAGCGGTGGTCGGTGGGCTGGCCTCCGGCGAGGCGAGTCTCTTACTTCTTTCTCACACAGACGAAGCGGACTACTCACTCTCTCTCTCTCACTCCCTTGGTCTCTCTCGGTCTCACTCTCTAACCGAGCCCGTGCACGGCTGAACCTCTCCCGCTCTCCCTCAGTCGCACGGAACTCTCCTTCTCGGTCTCTCTCCCTCGAGCTCATCTCTCTCTCAGCCCAAAATCTACGGAAAAACCAGAACCCTCTTGCTTTCCCTCTCTCCATCGCTCTCCCTTGCTTGGTCCCTCTCTCCCTCGGCCAAAAAGGAAACCCTCAAAAAGAGAGGATGGAAGAAGAAGAAGAAGGGGGTGATTTCGACCTAGAGAGGGGGAAAGAGAAGAGAGAGAAAGAGAAGTAAAGAAAAAAGTTTGGGGGAGGCAGGAAGTGACGTGAGGAGGAAAAGGGGAGAAAAGAAAGAGAGAGAAAAAGAAAAGGAAAGGAGGGAAGAATCGGCAAAAGGGGGAAAATGAAATCACGTGGGGAGGGAGGGGGGGGGGTTAGGGTTTTTTCTTGGCCGGTTCCGGTTCCCATAGGAACCGGAACGGAACCGGGAACCGCCGGTTCCCAGAAAAATAGAACCGGGAACCGGAACCGGTCCCCTTAGAACCGGGAACCGAACCGGAACCTCCTCCGGTTCGGTTCCGGTTCCCGGTTCTACCCGGAACCACGCTCACCCCTATCCTGATGGCTAACTGCGATACATTCCCTGTTCTCTTCCTCCTGATGAGTTGCATCAAAGTTCACCTCAATCCCGCCAAAATCCCGGATGCGACCACCTCTGTGGAAGGTGGTTTTGAACTTGATTGCTTCTTCCATGAGGCAGGAGGACGCACTCTATCGAGCTACAGAGTTTCCATAAGTGATCTCTCACTTTCTCAGCATCTGGGGCTTTGTTCGCAAAGAGTATCCAATTGAATAGGGATCTGAAGTTGATTGCAGATTTGGTGCCTTGTTGTTTCAGTAGTCTGCCCCCATTGCTAGGTTCACAGGAAAAACTTAATCTCCGGTTGTGTCTCAAGGTGCCATAGAACACTCCATAGTTTCTTGGGGATACGGATGGCATAATGAGTTTCTGCATTGAAACTACTCTCTGCATTTGTAGCTGATGTATAGCCACTTTTTACCGGGTATTTTCTTATCCGAGAGCCAAATTTGGCTTATCTTTGACAGCATTTGAACTTAATGGAATTGTTGAAATCCGGTGGGCAATTCCTTTAAGCTCACGAAAATGCTCAGAGTTAGCATCCACTCTCCATGCCCCAGAAGATACTGTGCCAATCCCATGAAGACCCATCTCCTATCTGTGCTTCCCAGATATCTATTGAGGGAAAATACAGTGCTCTCATCACTCTGCTCCCCCATCCATCTGGTTTTCTATCGATCTCCACGCTTGTTTTGCTAATAGGGATTGATTAAAGCAAGATAACCCCCTAAATCCCATTCCAGCTTCATATTTTTTTTCCTCTTCATAACTTTTCCAGCTTCTCCAATGCACTCCAGTTCTGCCTTCTGCAGAGGGCCACCGGTACTGCGCAATGTTCTTTTCCATCATTCCACAGATAGATATTGGTATAATGGAAACCAACATACCATAACTAGGAATGGTTTGCGTCACTACTTTTTATGAGCATGTGCTTCTAACAGCTTTCCTACTTGCAAGAATAACTTTTCGTTCAAGCTTTCGAGCTTTGAGTTGCTTCTGAAAATAAACCATGAGAAAACTTCTTTTGTGAATCTTCCCCGCCCAGATGGCACTACTAAATATCTTCCCGCACCTTGTAAAAGCGGGACTTTCTGAGAGTTTCTGCAACATTTGTCTGATGACTCTCTGGACAACCTTTCCTCAAGAGAAACCCAGATTTGTTTAGATTAATTGCTTGGCAGATGCATAACAATATTGATTCAAAATAGTCTTGATATTCTCTGGTGTACCTCTCAAGGAAGAAGATTGAGTCATCAGTAAACAATAAATGGCACAAAACAGGGCATTATGAGGTCAAATTTACCCCTTTCAAGCCTTCCTTCTTGAACTGCACTACTGATTAAGATTGATAGGGAATATGATAAGGAGACAATGGATCACATTATCGTAAACCTCGCCTACATATGAAATACGGGGCTAGTTTTCCAATTAACTTAACACCAAAAGAAACATCAGTCATGCAATGCGTGATCCCGTTGAACCGACATAGAGCAGAATCCGGCTTCATCAAACAAGCCCATAAAAAGTCCTACTATACCCAATAGTAGGCCTTATGTCTAACTTGAGCAAAATATTAAAATTCCTCTCCCTTCCCTTTCTTTGTAAATGTTGCAATACTTACGGGTAGTCTTAGGTCTCATTTACCCCAAAAGTTAGTTCAAAGGATGAGACTTTTTCTCACACTTATAAATCGATCATCAGCCCATTTCCATAAACAATGTGAAACAACCTCAACAAAACCCTTCGGGTGCGTTTGGTTGGACTTTTGGGGAAAGTCTTTGGGAAAATGCAAAGGACTTTGAGGTTAAGGAGTTTTCTAAAATGCAAATTGCGTTTGGTAAATTATAATGTAAAAGTCCCTTGTAAAGTACCTTTAAGCAAAATGGTGTTTGGAAAAATTTACATTTATAAAAGGCTTTTATAAAAAAAATTGAAAAGAAAAAATAAATGGTTGGCCGGCAAAGGGTTGGGGCTGTCGGCGATCGAAATTGTCGCCGGCAGCCGAGGTCTCAAGTTGCAAGACCTCACGCGGCCGCCGGAGACCACAAGTCCTCCTTCATCTGTTGCTCCATCCACCGCCGTCAAGTCTCACCCCTGCCCCCGCCTCACCGACGCCGCCCTCACTGTCGTCGTCGTCGCTTGCGGGAACGCCTTCCTCTCCCTCGACCTCTCCGGACTCAGACGACCCAGATCTGGTTCGCTTGAGGTCAGGCGACCCAGATCTAGGTCGCGGCCACTCAGACGACCCAGATCTGGGTCTCGGTGACTCAAGCGACCCAGAATCGGAGGTCGCACGACCTCACCGCGACCGAGATCTGGGTCGCCTGAGTCGCCGCAACCCAGATCTAGGTCGCGCGACCTCCGGTGACCCAGATCTATGTCGCCGAGGTTACGCGAACTCGCCGCGACCTAAAGGTCGCGACGATGCGACTCCCAAGGGTCACCGAGGTCATGCCACTGGCCGGCGACGGTTGCCGTGACCACACCGGCCTCACGCCGACCTCCGTCGAGCCCGTCGTCGAGCGCGTCGTCAGCCCCTCGCAATCTCGCTCGCCAATCTCAACGAAGAAGAAGGTGAATAGTTACGAGGGCAAAACCGGAAAAATGAAATGTTAGTAAGGATATTTATGAAAGAAAATTTATCACTTATTGGCCTCTCAGCATTCCGAGAAGGCTGAATGCCCTACCTGCCTTGGGCTTTCAGCCTTCCAAAGGCTTGCTTTGCCTCAATTATCTTTGCAAAATAATTTCCCAAACACCAAATTTTAGCCCAAAAGGCTTTGAGTGCTCAAAGTGGCTTGGCAAAGCCACTCCCAAACGCACCCATGCATAACATAAAATTATCTTGAATTTTATGCCCCGTAAAAAAGGCAGTTTAAATTGGAGAAATCAAATGAGGCATTAATAATTTTAATTACTGAGCTAATATTTTTGCTATCACTTCACAAGCAAAATTGCAGAGGCCATTGAGTTGTACATTGCGCAAAGGCACTTCGAGAACTAATGTAATCTGGGTTTATTTCAATCTGCTATTAACATATTAGAGTAACTCTTGTGTTGATAGAATAGTTCTGCTTTAACAGTCCCCAGGTTTCTTTGGTTAAACAATCCGTTCATTTCGTCTGGTCCCACTGCTTTAGTTGCTCCCATCCCGAAAACAGCCAACCGGATATCTTCCATCAATAGAGGTCGTGAGTTCAGGTGCCCATCTCAATTGATGCCACCTAAGGGCATTGCTCTATAATCGCGTCAACAAGAATCTTATACCTGCTATGTCAAGTACAAATCACTGGTGAACTCGCTCATCATTTCTTTCAGGCTTTCAGCGTAGCACACCAAGTCCCTTCAGTGTCTTGTAATAGAGAAATCTTATTGGTTGACATCATTTAGATAGTTGAGGCATGGTTTGGTATTATGATCACGCGATTTCATCTATCAAACCCTAGACTCAGATGCCAATACTGCTCCTATTGCCTCCGAAGTTGGTTGATTCTTGCTTGAATAGATCTTCGTCAATCCCTATGAAGCTGGTCTGCTCTGATTTTTACCGACCGAGTAAGCTGCTATTTTAAGCTTTCAATTTCCTTCCTGGCATTCAGGGACTTCTTTCTACTCTGGAATGTTAATACCGAGGAGACTATTAATTTTATAGGCAGAATCAATTGTACCATCCCATTGCTTTACTTTTAAACCTGGACACTCAGTAATGTTCCTGCCAAAACTCTTCAAATTGAAACTCCTCTTTCCTTCTGGGTGGTTCAATTAGAGCAAATTAAGATAGCCCCCTAGGAAGAGCCCAGATTTCAGCGTTTGGGAGGGAAGCTTGCCGGTTCTTTTTCGCTGCTGCATGATCAATTCTCTCCCGAACCTTTGCCATCCCATATCTATTATTCAACCACGTGAAGCAGCATCCCTTACTCTCTGGGTCCATTAACTGACAACTATCCAAGAACTGTCCGAAAGAGGCAGGGCGAATGCATTGCACACCTCTCATCCCTTCCTTCTCCCAATGACATAACCCTTCTTTAAAACTCCCACCATGGCCTGGGCTAGGTTTGAAGGTGCATTTAAGTTCTCCAGAATGATGCCACAGACGCAAACGATTTTGGCAATGCATAGGAGCTTGAAGTAACGTTAATCTGAATACATTTCTTCTGTCATTTTTGTCTACCAGAACATCTATGCACTAATCATCGAAAGACTGGCTTAAGACTTATCAGGGTTAAGGACGAGGACTAGCCTTGTACAAGCACTATCCAATGCCAGAACCTGTACTTCCGCATCTACATTTCCATTCCCCAACACGCCTAAAACCCTTTGAGGCTCTTAGCTATTTGTGGGATGTTTTGGTTCTGTTTGAATTGCTTTCAAGGTGCTTTCAGCCCAAATCGAACTGATATATATTTCAAAAAAAAATCTGAACCCAAATCAAGTCATGATCCAAACCAAACCTGTAACTTCGGCTCGTGATCGATTTGGTTTGTTTGAAGTAAATAGCATCAGGCCAACACGCAAATTGATTAGTACTATGTTAACTGACCGTGTGAAGATTACTTTAATGATTTCAACATTGAGAGAGCCAAAAATTCACAATGTTACTAGGGGTATAACTGAGTCGAGTCGTATTGTCCGAGCTCGAGCTTGAGCTCGACTGGACTCACATATTTGGTGACCAAAACTCAACTTGACTCAATTACAATCGATTTGAACTGGATGAGTTTGAGCTCAGAAAACCGTGAATAACAAACTTTTATTATGCCGCATTGATGATATCAATGTCTATTTTTAACTAGTTATTGACTTATATCACAGAAACTCGATTAGCTGCTGAACCCGTCAAGTCATGCTCGCAAGCATGAGAATCGGCAAGCTTGAGTTGGATTCAACAAGATCTTCGAGCAGACAATCAACATAGAACGCCATGCATCTGGGTTGTATTCCTTATCACATGGCCAAATGTAGTTTCTAAGATTACACGCATTGTAGACCTTAACTAGCTCTGCAATCTGATATTCCATCTTTTTGTTGTCTATCCTCTTTCTTGCCTTCTTTCTTGGACTCTTCTTTTCAGAGATCTTCCTCCTCCTTTCCCGGTTCAATAGCCGGTCCAACTGTCAATATCTCCGGATGCACTTACTTCAATTACTTCACCCCTTCAGCAGGACCAACACATCCAACAGCTGTTAGTTTCTTATCCTTCATGTTGTAATTAGATTGAACTAACTGACAAAAATTAGAAGCATAGGTGAGTCTTACGTGCATACGTCACCGGGTTTGCGCCTGCGAAACATTTGTTTGGGCCAGACATGGTAGTACTAGACATGATAATCCTTCCAACTCATAATAGCAAATCGTCAGCCCAAGGGACAAAGTACAAAATTAAGACACGTTGCGTATTCACTGTCCAGAGAGACGAATCCAATCATATCCACATCATGCAAACAGGTCTGAGTTTATTTCAGGAAGAAGAGCGACGTATAAAAGGTTGAGTCACGTCGAGTTCGACTTTGAACTGGAGATCATCCGATCTAACTTCGATCTAAAGCTTCCTTCGCTTTGACGGGAAGCATATTTATAGCTATCTCGCTCAAGAAGAGAGAGATGAACTTTGTTCTGTTTGAACTAAGAGCGGCGGCACAGTAATGAAGTCAAATGGGCTCCTGTAGAAGAAACGATTGTTGCGAAATACGCGATGGCCATGGGAGTTGAGTTACCAAAATGGTGGAATGGAAGAAACCGTGGAAATGCATGAAAATTCCGGTTACCGTTAGAGAAAACCTGAGGAGCATAAATATGAAAAACATGGAGGGAGAAGAGACGCTTGAGTTATGCCAAAGTTCTACCAACTTTCCTATGTAGCATTTTCCTGCTGAAGCAACGTGTTTCAATTTCAGTATTTTAGGGTCGAGTTTGTTGATCATGTGCATTGTCATATAAAAATTTAGTGCTCATTTCAATGTTCTCATTTGAGCATCGGCGCATTTGTGACTTTCAAATTATTTTAAGGTAATTTCATTTTCAGTGTTTGTACTTGAATTTCAATGTCCATTGCTCTAGTTACGATTCTTTCCTTTAATTTCAATCTTTGCAACTTCAATTTTCAAGCACTTTAATTCCCTTATCATTTAGCTCGACGTAGCATTTTCTACATCGTATTTTGATTTGAAGAGCCGGCACACCCTTTGCACATACTCACATGCAACCCATTTTCGAAGAACCATTTTTTTTTTTTGGTGATAGTTTGATAGCTTCATTATGGAGTTGGAACCAATGAACGAATTTTCATTTGTTTTCCCAATTGCGATTTGCCAATTATACTTTAGATCGATTTAGATCCACCACCTTTTGAACATGAACATAATACATTATGTGATGAATATATCACATGACAATGACATGTGGTAGAAGCTAATTAAAAGTGAGATGTATACATAAATATTACCAAGTGGGTGAACTCTTAGCACATGGTACATTATATCACGTCACTATCATGTTGTGTATTTGTACATAAAAGTACTTTCTCACTAACATGACAAATGATATCTACCAGAGTTGTCATCATAGGTTTTAAAGTCAAAAGCCCAAAATAAAGTTGAGGCTTAACCTACTTTGATCATTCTTTGTTAGTCTCCTTTCTCCCTCTTCGATGTCATGATTCATGCTTTGCTTCCACCATCAGGTCTCCCAACTTCACTCTATTGTGACAAATTGCACTTCTCAGGAAACCCAACCTTTCACCACCACCTTCAGGCCCCTTCCATATCCTGACCTCCAAGCTCCCTCACTAACTTGACAAATCAGTCCATGAGGCACCTTATTCTTCAAATTTAATAATTTTCAAATTAGATCAGATAGGGATGGAGATGGGTATAGGTTACTAAATTGCATCGAATATAAACAGGGTCAAACAACTTAATTAGATCAATTTAGGTCAAATCATTTTCAAACTAACATAATCCGACCCAACCCATTCTTTTGGCGAGTCTAGTATTTGCTAAAGATCATAATTCTTCCTTGCAGGGACTATAGGGAAGGATACCTCAAATAATAGTGATGGAGCTTCACGATGTTTGGAAGCGTAAATGTGAGATATGATGGAGAATTTGTGCTTTATGAGCTTTAGAATTTGTGCTTCAGTTCGTATGAAATTCCTTTAAAAGCGTGAGGTCATTTTATCAAGAAAAGTGTTGGGATTAAATTTGACCACAATTAATCACCAATGCCTTTACAACGATCTAGTCAACAAGAGTAATTAGAGATAAGCATCACATTACATGTTGAGATATGAAATCACATATGTAGAGTATAAGAACAAAGATGCATTTGATTAGAGTGTCAACAATTTGTAGTTCGAGAATCAAATATCACCTATCAAATCCCGCCAATTGCCTCCAAATCATTGCAGATGAAGATCATCCACGCATATCAATGACACTGACTTATTTTAGTATCGTTGGGGCTCTGGGTCCGGGTCACTATGGAGAAGATGCTAGAGAATGAGAGCTAAAGACAAAGCGAATGGTGAGGCTGCTAACACGTGATTTATTCGAAAGGGGAGATGGCATCATTTCTTCATTGCTTTTTGGCAGCGTTAATCTAATAATGCGACAGGCGCAGCAGGCATGTGACACGAGAGAGATCACGCGGAGATTCGTGTCTTCCGAAGATAATCAAATCAATCATGGCCACTCCCCAGACAACTCTCGACACCGCACACTTGTCGATGCTGTCATTCGCAGAATCCTTCCGTCAATTCTCAGCTCCAGCAGAGGGCATCTCGTAAAGATGCTTTGATTACCGCAATCCACCCAACATAAGAAAGGTAAGGGGGACACGTGTACGGCATTGGTGATGGCGATGGCTTCATCCTAAGATTTGCTGTGTCTTTCTCTCTGATGCATTATGACGCATGAAACTTGACTGTTACACCTCCACACAGAATCTAAAGTACAATAGGTGTAATTAAGTACATGCTAGACATTTTTTTTTTGAACAATCAGTGAAATAGAATATGACAATCAGTGACCTAAGCTTACTTGTCAAACATATCGATATATAAAGGGTCAAGTCTGGAAGTATTGGCCACGTAACAAACATTGTGACATTTTGATTGATCGTTTTGCAAGTATCTAAAGAACTCTTGGTAATTGAATTCTTACAAAAGATTCATTCATTTCATTGTGCTTACGAGTAGCTCCATCTAGATAATAGTGTCATTGATTTTGTGCTTGCCTGGATTGGACTTTGGAGTTACTCAAATCAAAAAATTCGAGCTGAAATCAAATGATCAAGAAATTATTCGATTATTTCTGTCCCGAAATCGTCAAGCAAAAGAAGAAGAAAGTGTTTTAATTATTCATTTCTACAACTCACCTAATGAAGAAATCATGCTATATATCATTAAAGAGATAGTAAGATGTGGAACGAGTTTTTCTAAAATAAGACTTTCCTAATTCCTAAATGAAGAAATTAGGGATGTGTACGCTAAATATGAAATTATTTATACTCGATGGTGTAGAAAAACCGTTTTCGTGCTAATTTTGTGTTTATGCAATAATGGCAGAAGAAAAACGGAAAGCTTTGGCAAAAGTATATACTTTCACGAAAAGAACATGGAAAACGTCAATCCGGCCGTGTTGTGCTAAATCTGTGTTTATGCCAATAAGGTCGTGGCAAAATTGGAATTTGAGACTGCAGACGGGTCCAAACTTAGGTTGGTGGAAGAAAAGGTGACGATCTAGTGGAAGAAAACAATGTTATTTAGGTTGTCTGTTTGTCTTAGATTTTGTCCTCATGTAGACGTCCAAGAATATGGGCATGTGCGTGTTGGGCAATGTTTTATTTATGACGTCATCGATGGCTTGATAGAAAAATGGCCGAAGGGGCCAGAGGCCCTTTTGGAAATGAAAGTGACCCATCAGAGCAGCATGTGCCATATTCGATTCGTGGTAATTTACTAGTAGAGTCTAGAATTTATTTTTATTTTTTATTTTTATTTTTTGTGTTAGAATGTGGATGAAATCATACGAGATGACTCAAATGATTTGATGGCCTCACAATATCTAAAATGTGTGTAATGTGCACAAATTTTTGTGACCATTAAATGAAAGGATCGCCTAACCACATTCAATATGTTTGGATGTAAATGTTGGCCAAGATAATTGTTTTAGTCCATTTTCTTTGAGCTCCTTAAATTGAAATAATTATGAGAGTTCATCGTTTAGCAGGCATCTTACTCTCAAGCTTTTAGCAAAAATGTGGTTGATTGCCGACCCTCTGTCAAGTTTACATCAATCAACTTCATATAGTGGGTAATTTTTTGTGGTTTCTCTAAAAGTTAGGCAATTGGTCAGTTCACAAGATGATTAGTCCAGTTCGATTCCTACTTCAACAATTCTTAACCCAAGAACTTAGAATTTGGAGCTTGTCAGGCTAGTGCAAGGGTAGATTTTGTAATTGAACTAGTTTTGAATAGGTTTATCTGTAATCCTAAATAAATTCTATTACACCTTTTATAAAATATATAATATTTGTTAAAATTGAATATGTTTGAGACATTATCTTAAAACGGAAAGAACTGTATTTATATTTGACACATACATATTTTATATATAATAGTATATAACATTAAAAAAAAAAAATCAAAAATTACTGGCGTGGATATTAGTTGTCTTATGCGATACGCGGGTGTTGATATTGATGTTTCTTAATAGTTTTTAAATAATTTTTGTGTTGTTTTGTTGTTTTTTAAAATATTTATTTCTTTTTTGTTCTTTCATCATTTTGGTTGGGAGGCAAGGGGTTGTTGGTCCTTGTTAGCTATTGTGGAAATTAGAAAATATGATAGAGAGTGAAATTTAGGAAATTCCTTTTCCTAAACAACGAAGTGGGAGGACCGGTAAGAAACTAGCTCGCGCTTTTTCATGGAGATATTTCATCATTTTCGGCTTTTAAAGGGAGAAAGTTGAGATAACGTGAACAATAAAATAACTAATTGGAGGAAGAATCGTGCACATATACGGTGCCCTTAAGACGTGCAAATCAAGTCTAACCTTATTTCCTTTTGTTGCTAGCCACATCAAGGTCAACTTAAATAAGATAAGGAGAGATGAGCCATTGAGCATTATGGGGGCGGTCCAAGTCATTTTGATAAGCACTAGGTTGTAATTGCCGTTTGGGGCCGCGCAAATTAATGATCATCATTATCCTAAGCGATGACGTCACCATCCTCTTTCCGACAATGACAGATGTGTGCCCCCCTCGTTCTTTCTTACCTTGTTTCGCGAACGTAACTTCCCGTTCAAGTCAAGATCATTGAGTACTCCCCACGAAATTACCAAATTTCCAAAAGATCATTAGGCAACGAAATCTCGATCGGCGATTCACGGGACGACACATAATCGCGAGATTAATCAAAAACAAAACATGGTCAAAATCTAGGACACGTAGAGCACATAATTTCCCGATTCCTTGCGCGCGTAAAATTAGAAATGGCGCCGGGAATTCGGGGTGCCATCTGGAATTTGCTAGCGAGATGCGTCCATTGCCAAGCTTCCAGCTCGCGTCATCAAGAAAACATCCAATATTTTACCTAATCATGCAGCCGGTTGGGACCCGCCGGGGGCGTGGAAAACCCATCATCGGATTTCAATGATTCGGGCCGCGGATGATCTGGTTGCACAGCCCCCCGCAAGATATTTTTTGCTAGTTGGTTCCAGAAATTTCAACGGCGGTGATAATTGTCAAAACCCTAGTCAAATGTCGGGGGCAACTTGCCTATCGCATGCTTTATTTTTTATTGGTCGGTAAAAGCCATTGCATACTTAGGGTACGTTTGGAAACTATTTTTGGGGAAAGTCCTTGGGAAAATGCAAAGATCTTAGAGTTAAATGTGTTTTTCAAAATGCAACCGTGTTTGGTAAATTGTACTTTGAAAGCCCCTTTGTGAAGTACTTTGAACAAAATAGTGTTTGGGGAATTGCATTTACAAAGGATCTTTGTGATAAAAAAAAAATTGGCAAAAGAAAAATTTTAAAAAATTGATCGGCAAGGGCAGCAACCGCCGGCGACCTCCGGCAACCTCCGACGACCTCCGGCGACCTCCGGCGACCCCGGATTAGAGGCGGTGAGATCGCGCGACGCTGTCGCGACCTTCGGCGACCCCAGATCTGGGGCGACGAGGTCGCGCGACGCCGCCTCGACCTCAGGCGACCTCGGATCTGGGGCGGCGAGGTCGCGCGACGCCGCCTCAACCTCTGGCGACCTCGATCCGAGGCGTCGAAGTCGCGGGAGGACCTCGCCGCCCCGGATCTGGGTCGCGGCGGGGTCGCGCGACCTCGCCACCCCCGGATCTGGGGCAGCGAGGTCGCACGGCGCCGCTGTGACCCAGATCCAGGGGCGGCGAGGCGCGACCCAGATCTGGTCGCCGCTTGAGCCTCCGGCACCAGATTTGGTCGCGACCAGACCTGCGACTAGATGGGTCGCGCGGCCCCGGCGAGCTCCGTGCGGAGGTCGCGGTGCGGCAGGCGACGGTCGCCGGCGACCGCGTGCGTTTGGCCACCAGATCTGCGACTCGCGGAGGTCGCCCAAATCTCCGACGAAGATCGCCTAGGTCGCGGCGTCTCTCTACGCCCGGAGAAGATGAACAGTGCTCGACAAGGGCACGCACCCGGAAAATCAAAAAATTCGTGAGGATAATTTCGGAGAAAAAAAAAATGTGAACAGTGCAGGCATGGCATGCCGAAAAAGCCGAAAGCCTTCACAAGGCTGGCATTTGGAGAATGTGGGTTCAAAATTTTTTGCCAAACGAGCTGGCATTTGCCTAAGTATCTTTAGGCCTCCAAAGGGCTTTGGGAAGTGGTTCCCAAACGGACCCTTAACCTGCAATAAAGTGGGCAACCGTGCATTTTCAACTCGCGTGCTGGCCCATTTGATGCCTTTTCATTAGGGGATTGCTCTAGTTCAATTTCTCATTTTATACCAAATGTGGCCACTCAACTCGGAAGCCTGGAATTGAACCGGATTGTACATGTAGGCATAACAAAATGAAGAAGCAAGAAAGTTTTGATCGCTTACAAATCGGTTTCAGGATCCATTCTCAATGTAAAATTTCAGCTGTTCATCCTGAAATAGATTGTCCCAGGTTTTTAATATGCATTGGGAATGTGATATCGGAAATTTTCTGCGGGAAACAACAACAATTAAGAAATTTTTAACTATAGACAGGTCAAATATCACCACTTGGATCCTTACCCAAAAAAAAAAAAAAATCACCACTTGGATCATACATCGATCTCAGCTGGCTTTGACGGGGAAAAGCACGAGAGACTCTATCGCACGGCGATTAGACAGAGCGACAAACCGTCGCAAAGCGTCAAACCCTTTCATACGTGGACACAGATCAGCTCCCCTCCTAAATTATTATGAAAAAATATTGGGTGGTCCGGGACCGCCACGTCAGCGTGGTCCCGGACCACTCATATGGCGCCACATATGAGGGGAGGAGACAAAAGAGAGAAAGAGGAGAGAGAGCGTCAGAGAAGTGGACCCCGGTTTTCGTCCTTTGTCTGGCTTCCCCATACACGTGGTACCGTGTGGGTGGTCCGGGACCACGCTGATGTGGCGGTCCCGGACCACCCAATATTTTTTCAATTATTATCCGATAATCATCGACCACGACCGCATCAGACCCCCCCCCACCACCACGAAAATTCCACCACCAAAGACCGACCGACACGTGCCCCGACAGAGAACGGGGAAAAAATATTGGGTGGTCCGGGACCGCCACGTCAGCGTGGTCCCATACCACTCACACGGCACCAAGTGTATGGGGAAGCCAGACAAAGGATGAAAATCGGGGCCCACTTTTCTGACGCTCTCTCTCCTCTTTCTCTCTTTTGTCCCCTCCCCTCATATGTGGCGCCGTATGAGTGGTCCAGGACCACGCTGACGTGGCGGTTCCGGCCCACCCAATATTTTCTCGAGAACGGGGACCAGATTTCGCTCTCCCCCCAGTCTCACGGAAGCGAGCGGAAGCGCCACGAAACCTCGCGTCACTCGATCGGGATCACGTTTTTCTTTCTTCTTTTTGTTGCTACTCCGCGGGAACCGAGCCGGGCCCCGTGCGGGGATTGGTGCGACGTGGATCCGACGTGGCGACGCGATACGTCGTCAAACCCCGGAGACTTTTTCCGCCGCCGTCGGATACGTAGGGCCGCGTCGACGCTGCACACAAGCAACAACAGCAAGCAACCATCGAAGAGAGAGAGAGAGCAGAAAGCAAACAACAATGGCGTCGTCGCCATTGATATACAGTCCAAGATTCTCGGGTATAAATACCCGCCCCATCCTCCGCTCCTTCGCATCACTGTCGTCGTCGTCGTCGTCGTCGTTCGCGTTTTCTCTTCTCGCGCCCTTAAACGCCGTCGCCATTCGCTTTTCCACGCATTCTGGTACTTTCTCGTCTCCCTCCTTTTTCCCTTCTTCTATCTCGTTCGTCTCCGTTCGTGCTCTGACGAAGCGCTTGGTTTTGTTCTGTTCATGTTTCGGCACTTGCAGACACCGATCGAAGCGAGCATTTCGCGTTTCGGCTTTTCAGGTAACCACTCGGTCATTCTCGTCTCCAGATCTCTAAAGGGATTATCTTCGTTGCGGAGGCGCGTCGTGCTGACGCGGCGGCTTTTTTGTGCCGCAGAGGACCGGGCCGGTTCGGCGGTTCGATAAGGTAGACGAGGGGGAGATGACGATCAAACCGGCGGTTCGGATCTCGGACCGGAAGCTGATCGTGAAGGACCGGACGATCGTGTAGCTGACGTATGGCCACCTTTTACACTGTATTTTCCTATTCGAGAGCCAAATTTGGCTTATCTTCGACTTGCATTTGAACTTAATGGAATTGCCGAAATCCGTTGGGCAAATCCTTTAAACTCACGAAAATGCTCAGAAGATACCGTGCCAGCCACTTGAAGACCCATTTCCTTTCTGTGCTTCCCAGATTTCTGCTGAGGGAAAATACAGTGCACTCATCACTCTGCTCCACGATGCTTCTGGTTTCTTTATCATCCTCCACGCCTGTTTCGCTAAAAGGGATTGATTAAGGCAAGATGAGGTATTTGCGAAGGAGGGTTTTGTTTTGCCGTTTGAGCTTTTTGGGGTGTCATTCCGGAAGTGGCGTAGGCTAGGGCAGTGGAGGACGAGGACGCGCCGTTTCGCTTTAAAACGACACGCGGGTTTGGGCCTTTTTGGGTTTTGAGACGAAGTTTCATTTTAAGCTGGACTTTAAGCAGATCTCTTTTTCTTTTTCGGATTGGATAGCAAATTGGTTCTTCTCTTGTAAAAAAAAGCTGCGCGAGCTTTTCTTTTTCTTATAAGATTAAATTAAATGCTAAGAACAGGCAACTAGTGTCGTCAATTATTAATTTTCACGCCCGTGGTAAAATATTAATTTGAGTCGAAATTACAGTCATTTTGAATGACGTCGTCATTACTGTCTCATCATGATACTCATAAAAATGTAAGATTATTCCACACTACTGTGCAACTAAAACAAAGACACGGATGAACCAAAACAGTAACATTTGTTGAAGATCAAGGCACCCCAAGCATTCATAATTTTACTTGATCAAATTTTCATTTACTAACACAATGCGGCAAATTATATAACAAGTAATAAAAGCTCTGTTTGATTTTACACCAAATACGTTAAATATATTCAACAAAGCAACAATAACTTATGACTAATGTCCATCAGGGCTAGATAAGCCAAACCGGGATATAAAGAGGTTGGTCCCAAGTCATTTAAGGCTGGACTTAAAACTCCAGTGTCCATGCTCAAGTCAGCAGCTACCGTGCCTGAATACTTGGCTCCTGCAATCAAGTCAACAATGCTCGAGATCACTCTATCGAGATGGGGCCTTGATCTCTGGCGCCCATGCTCAAGTTCCGAATGGCTAGGCCCAAGAAGATTGGAACCTCAGTAGCAAGTTCGAGTCCCTAAGGTCAAGGCCCAGTCTTCGACCAATGCGGGGTCCTCAACACTCGCGATCAAGATCGTAGCGATTGGGCCTTAGTCCCTCAAGACTTGACCCAAGACCTTAACGCCTCATGCTCAAGATTTTGGCAGTCATGTCCAAGTCTTTGAGACCTCGATGGCGAGGCCCAGGTCTAATAAAATGAGATGAGCCTTAGCTTTGTTAACTCAAAGTCAACTATTCAATTATTCTAAAAGTCTAGTTTATGAATGATACTATCTAAATTTTTTACAAATTCTATTTATAGACTGCCGAAACAATGAAATTTTTATCCATGTACACATGTAATGTGAATAGTGCATGTTTCTTCAGGAAAAAGAGTTAAGTTTTCATTTCCAAGCGACAGAAAAATAATCAACAGTCCATTTTTCAAACTTCAGCCAAGCTTCGGAAAATATTACTATTTTCCTAGAAAATGACTTCTTTAAAAATATTTTTCAAAAAGCCAAAATTCCTGCACGAGCATATAATTTCGACCAAAAAAAAAAAAAAAAACGGAGCATATAATTAAAAGCTAAAGGCCTCCTTGTTATTGTAGAGAGCAAGTGGCTTCATGGACCAGCTTTTGAGAAGAGAGTAAGCCCTGGGCTCTTGTTCGATCCAATGCAGGTCATCTACGCTTGGACCGGGGGATCACATGGGATCAATCATGTACAAGCTTTCCAACTCATTCAACCTTCGGCTGCAAATTCGTAGAAATAGAAGTACAGGAGAGAAACGTAAGGACTTGGAAGTCCACGTAGCTAATCTCTTTGCTAAGAGAGATTTGCACTCAGTAGTCATCGACAAGTATTTTGGATGAATTCCAAAGTCAAATATCTCCTCAATACTCCCTATTTAGAAAATCAAACTCATGTAGTGTACCCTAGAGGCTCCATGTAGTGTACATAACTTTTGTTAGCTTCAAGATAAGTAACAAGTCAAAATAATCCCCGAAAATCAGTACACAAGATCACAGCCATCTTTCACTAAAATTCTGTGGGATGAGTCGTCCTCTGCAACGAAGAGTAGTAATGAGATTCGAGCTCTTTGAGACTGGCGGCTGCCTCCTCCGCAATTCTAGACAATGTACAATCCAATTTTTCAGCTTGCTGGTTAAAATCGACGATTCTCTGTTCAACATAGTCGTTCAGAGATGCAAATCCCAAAAAAATGGCAGTCTGTTTTAGCTCCGATACCAATTTCAGCAGTGACTCAGCCGCTTGAACCTTTTTCGGGTACATGCATCAAATGGCAGAGGAGACAAATACATGAGCACAGTGAAGCTGCTTCTTTGATAAGCTTCGGAAAGTAAAGAAGCAGATGAATCCAGGGTTAATCTTTCTGAAGCACTACAAGTAGATGCTCCCACCGCTTGATAATATTCCTAGAAAAGTTTTTAGTCCTTAACCACACGCATCACCTATTCAAGTAACTAATCTCGAATGCCACTCATTTTCCCTCAAGTTCATTTAAACTATAGAAAGATGCTCCCGCCACTTCATCATATTCCTTGAAAAGTTAATAATGCTTAGCCACCTGCATTTTGCAGATTCGAGTAGCTAATTTTGAAGTAAACCTTTGTGTTCACTCAAATTCATTTAAACTATACAGAAAATCCAGATTGTGAGGGTCATTTCGCATTATGGTTATTGCTATTGCTAAATGCTAATACATGTGTGGCAAACGCAATCTCTGAGATAATGAAATTCCCATTATCATGAAAAAGAAATTCTACATCCATTTTCTAGAAATTTCATAGCCCTGCAATTTTGAGTCTCTCATGGATTCAGCGGGGGATTACCAAACTGACACATGGTAAACATAAATGCCAAACATGAACTGCTTTTTGGGTTAATGAGCAGAATTAACTATCCTTTGCAGGTTACAATAATTAAATGGCCAAACCTCACTTCAGATTAAAGTCCAAATCTTACCATTCTTGCTGCGCGCATCTCCATCATGAAAGCTTCTTGTGAGTTTCTGACTGGAGGGTCATTCACCTGCCATAAGTGAGAAGACTGAGTCAATACCACGATGGACGCTCTTCAGATATCAAACCCTTCCCAGTTTGGAAATTTCAAATTGAAGATAAAAATATAGAACAAATGTTCTTTCATTTTTCAATAAGAGTAATATCTCTTCGCATGTTACATCAAGAAAAATCTCTCGGAGTGTACATGCTACTTGAATCACTAGAATGGCAGAGACAAACTTGACTTTTACCATATAGGTGTTTTCCACCAAAGAAAAAGAGAAAAGGAACATGAGACATTTGCCACCCCACGTCAAATTGTTCTGTCAAATTTGCGAGCGACCGGCAAACAATGTCAACAACTGTAAAAATTGTCCATCCAATTAATCTACCTAAAACAAGAAGCAGTCCAATCTAGAAACCAACAGAAATGCCAACATCAAGTCATGGGAATTCTTAGATAAATGACATTGCTTTCCACATTACACCTCATCAAAACAGAGGACATCAGCCATACTATTCAAACTAGGTTAATAAACAAGTAGAACCATTGCAAACTAAAAGTAATTCTGAACTTCCGAGATGAATATAATCACAAAAGCCACAGATATTGAAGCTAAAGCCAGATGGCTAGCCGCCTCGGCAAAGCAATTAACCGACGACATGCTGTGAAACAACACAAAAGAAAATCAACATATCATAAGGAAAGGCCCAAAAAACTGATTGTCAAATTTGATGAAGATAGTGGCAGCAGCAAACGAACCGACTCTCCCCCTACACAGCTCTCGATGAAAATTCAGCATTCACAACGCGAAAGCAGTCCGATTAAACACCCCCCACACTCTCGGAGAAATGCTTCCGCAACCTTCTCTTCGTTCGCTCGCTCGCTCGCTCGCACGTCGAAACCGAACTACCAATTCTTGCCGCACCGCATCCGAACGAAAGCATCCCACGCGTCAAAATCCATTCTTACCGATCTCAATACTCGCTCTCTCGCTCATCAGTTCGAAAATACCACGAAACGAACGTCGTCACGGCGCGATCCCTTCTTTCCCCCAAAGCATCTCCTCTCCACTATACATTGGCACTTCGCCATACCTTCTTCCGCAGTCCAATCTCGACAGCCCTCGTCGATACACCGCCTAAAAACCCTAACAAAAGACGAAGCTGGAAACCGAAACGAAAGCAAGCTCGCCGCTCCATTTCTCAACCCCGCGCGCGTCGCTGGCTCTACGAGATTTCTCCCGGGGGTTTTCGGGTGATCGGAGCCCCTGAACTG